>CAUYUJ010004836.1:349131-494131 GCA_963575745.1 Prorocentrum cordatum
GAGGAGGAGGAGGAGGAGGAGGAAAAGGAGGATGAGAGGGGAGGGGGCTCGCCTGAAAGGGAAGGCCGGGCTGGACGAGGGAAGGAGGCATCGACTCCTCGACGGTCGGTGCAAGGCACGGGCGGCTGGCACTCGCGGCGGTCCTCTTTCGCATCATCGAAAGCAATGCGTAATCGCAGTTCGTTCGGCGACGCTCGGAGCGAGGCAGGGTGCGGCAGGGCCACGGCGCTACCCTCAACGGCGATGGCGCCGCAGGCCGTCTCGCGCGACGCGAGGAGGCGCTCAGCAATCAGTGCGCCCTGGCGTCAGGCTGCGCGCGTGCAAGGGCACGCGCCAGCTGCAGCAGCATCTAGGGCCACGTGGCTTGCGAAGAGGCAGCTGGTCACGCGCAACTTCGCTCGTCCCTTCCGCAGATCCGGGAGTTGGCGATGCACTTGGGGCTGGGACTACATCCGATCTCAGGCTGGCTGGGGGTCCGAACCGTGAAGATCAGGGCAGCATGGTCGCTCATCTTCCCAAGAGAGAATTGCTCGGCGGGTTCTTCGACGCGAATAGCGAAGTACATCTCTACGTCTGCACCTTGCCCGGGCAGGAGGAGCGCTAGAACCTGCGGATCGCTGCAGCCGCGTCGGCTTCGTAGTCGAAGTGTGCGGCGGTGTCGGGGGAGACTTCCATCGAAATATCGAGACTGCAGGGCCAGATTGGGGCCTGGGTACGAAGTGGCCTCGCAATCCGCCAGGCCTCAGACGGCTGCGAGAAGCTCTGTTTTTTTTTGTATTCTCCAAAGAGCAAGCCGAACAACTATTCGCAACAAGCAGACAACACTCACGCGAGGCTTCAGGCAGGGCGAGCTGAACCTCGAGCAAGTGAGGTACACGCATCCCGTATTTTTCGCGTATATCTTAAAACATCAATTTGATTCCTCGTCCCGGAACTCCACGCGCAAGACACGGCCAGACACGCGGTCGGGGACGGAGACCCTCGAAAAACAGGGGCGCGGTGATGGTGGCGACCCCAAGTCGGACGCGCACAACACTGTCCTCGCCACAGAATCAAACAAATATGGCAGGCAATCGGAAAGCACGACAAATAGAAGAACTGAGCTGCGCGCCGCGCCGACGCAGCTCTCGCAATGCATTTGCGGAGCACCCGGGCGGAACCTCGATAATAGCTCCAGCTTCTCTCGGGCATGAGCTCCCTCATATTGAAAAGGCGGGCTTGCACTCCCCTTGGGGAGCCAAAAAGGTACCGATACCACTACTCCCCGGACCTCTCCCAGGGCGCATTCTGGCAAGGATTTCGAAGCGAATCCAGCGGTGGCGACGAGGGCCTCCCAGCAGGCCGAACAACGGGAAAACGGGCGAAGGGTCGAGGCATGGGTACCTTTTCCTCCGCTGATCCACGGTGTGACGGTGAGACCCCCCGCGAGCGCGGCCATCCTCGTGTTGGGCCCTCGCTGTCTCCTCGGAGCGCCTGCTGCTCCTGCCACTTCCGCCGCCGCTGAAATCGGGCGCGCCCCCTTACAGGAGGAACATTCAAACGTGGCACAAAGATAATCAGGGGACGATGTGCTTAATCTTTTTCGCTATTTTTGCATATGTTTGAATATGTCTTGACGCTGTTTGAGCGGGCGGGCGGCCGGGCACGCCGGCTAAAAAGGCACCGCTCGGGGCCGGCGCCTGGCTCTCGGGAGCCGGGGGCGGGCCGCGCCGTCCGCGGCTGCTCTGCGGGTGCGATGCAATGGAGGCCCATGCCAATGCGGGGCCGGCATGGTTTACGATGGATTCTGGCATCGGGAGCGCGAACTCGGCTTAATGTATGAGGGTGACTGCCTCGGGGGCGCGACTCTCGTGTATTTTCACGTGTCCCAGACCCACAATAAGATGCAGGCAACGCAATTCGGGGGAGGTCAAAGGGTGGCTTTCCGTCACCCCTCGCGCAGATAGCAATGCAGTGGAGGCCCATGCCAAGAAACACCCTGCTTGCCTCCAGGGTGCCGTTGGTTTCTTGGGTTTCGATGGTCTTGCTGTGGAGAGCGCGACGTTCCCGCGCCAAAAATCCATTGGCGTCCTGGGGTCTCAGGATTGGGTTTCTCGTGGAAGATTTCTCATGGTCGGGCCCCTGCTGTACTTGGTGGGCGTGGCCATGCTCCGCAAGATGAGCCGCCCTGCGCGGCCGAGAGACTGGCTGGTCATGCGCAGGGCGACCCAATCCAAACTGAACCAGTCACGATCTCGACCGCATAATCCGCGAAGCGCGGCTCCAGTGCAACCTTCTTCTGTCGGCAGGTGATGGCCCCTTGTCGCAAGAGACGTGAAGGCGCTCCGCGCCCCCCGCATGCGCAGCCACGGTAAACGGATGCCATGCACCTCCTTCCCATCGAGACGAGAACTGCCAAGGGCTTTGCCTGCGCGGCGAGAGGCTAGGGCAGCGGCGAGTTTCAGCTCGAGCTCGACAGCGTGGACAATGGGTCATAGAACGTGAGCTTTCATTGCTCAACCGCAGATCCTCCCTCCACAGGGTGATGGCGCCCATGGCATCCCGCTTTGCAGCCAGCATGCCAACATTGATGTTTATGATGACGCCGTCCATCTCGCGGTCGAAGTTGGGCGAATTGATCTGAATTGGGCGCGGCGCCTGCTGGTTCAAACCACCAGCGCCTCACCCACCCGTTCGATTCGTGCTGCCACTTGGGCCGGGGATTCACCGTGGGCAACGAGCCGTCGATGATGATTTTGAGGTTGGCGTTGAGCTTGCTCACGCCGACGTGCCACTTCACGGCGAAATTCGTCCAGTTTGGCCACGACGGTCTGCGTGATCTGCTGATGCAGGTGGCCACGGAGCTCTTGAAGGTCTGGCTGGCGCTCCTGGAAAGCGGTCTCGAAGCGAGACTTGAACGTCTCCTGGAGGGAGCAGAAGGCGTCAGAGACGGCTGCGCAGACGGTCTTGCCCACCGCGGCGTCGGCTTCCTGCTCGAGAGAGGAGAGACTACCGGCCGTGGCGTCAGCGCACATCGTACGGATGTGATCTTCAGAATCTTCATTTTCAACATCATGGTGAAAATTGTCGACGTCCAATTGATGCTGTTCCGCGCGGGTGCCACCGCCACTAGCAGCAACGTCCCCAAGACGCCCTTGTGTCAATGTTGATGACATTTCGGCGAGCAGCGGTGCCGGCCCTGTTCCGCGCGAGAAGCCCTGGTAGAAAAGTGAACGCGAACAACAGCATGACTCTGTTGGGGCGACTGCCAAAAAACGACCCAGGGGGCAAAGCGGAAAACACGGCGCCCTTGCACCCGAACTGCCGGGATTCCGCACAAGGCGATCGCTTGAGCCAGAACGGCTACGGAAGGAACGGATCGGACATGTGTTAACAGCTGAGAGAGGGCGCGTTTCACGTGCGCTTGGCTTGAGCAAATCGACCATTCCTCTTCCATGGGCCAAGGGGAGGGGGTGCCGACCGAAAGAGAAGGGGGGGCCCAACCCCATCGGGAGCGACGACAACGACGACGGCGATGACGGTGACGGCGACGGCGACGGCGACGGCGACGGCGACGGCGACGGCAACGGCGACGGCGACGGCGACGGCGGCGGCGTAAACGACGACGACGACAACGACGAGCCGGTGGACTGGCCTGGCTGGCGGGACACTACATGTAACCTTCACTCTGTGGTGGGAGATGGGCATGGGAAGCTATATATATACACACATATGACACAACCCTCAACGACGCCAGCCGGGCGGGCGGATCATCAAACGAAATCTGTAGTCAGCGATGGGTCGTTCAAATTGGGCAGGCGGGAAATTATGATATATATGCAGCTTTCCCTGCGTGGAACGAACGAACTTGAAAGGGGAACCTATCGCAGCCGCAAAAGGCGCCGATCGGGTGGGTGGGACAATACAGAAACCATTCGCGCAGCGATTCGGCGTCCATGTCGGGCGGGCGTGACTTTGAATGCAACCTTCACTGTGAGATGGGAGAAAATCATGGAAGACAGATCACAATCGCCAACAACTCCAGTCAGGCGAGCGGAACATTGAATAAAACCTGTAGAGTATGATGGGGCGTCTAAATTGGGCGGGCGGGACGCCATGCGCAACCCTCGATGTGTGATGCGCAAAAGGTTACAAGGAGAACCGATCATAACCATTGAAAGTGTAGGTCAGGCGGGCGGGGCATTCGAATAACCTTTCAAGCAGCGATGGGGCGTACATGCCGGGCTGGCGGGGCATTCAGCACAACGATCACTCCCGCCCAAGGCGCCGGTCGGGCGGGCGGGGCATTCGCAGAACCATTCGCTCACTGATGTGGTTTCCATATCGGGCAAGCGGGACTGTAAATGCAACCTTCACTCAGTGTTTTGGGGGTGGGTGGGTGAGAACATGCATCGCGACCGCAATAAAAAACGCCAGTCGGGCGGGCGGGACATTAGATGAAACCTGTAGTCAATGATGGGCCGTCCATATTGGGCGGGCAGAACTTTATACGCAACTTCCCTGTGTGACATGGGAAAATTAAGTAACAATCGCCCACAGCTGCCGAAGACGCTGGTCGGGCGGGCGGGACAAAAAACGAACCATTCATTCAGTGATGGGGCGCCCGTGTCGGGGGGGCGGGATTTTGACTGCAACCTTTACTCTGCGTTAGGAGAGGATTCAGGGGTAATGTATCACGATCGCCACAGACGCCGGTCAGTCGGGCGGGCGGGACATGAAATGAAACCTGAAGTCAGCGATGTGGCGTCAAACCTGGGCGGGCGGGAAATTATAAATTATTTGCAACCTTCCATTTGTGAGATGACAAGGTTAAAAGGGAATCGCCCACAACCGCCGAAGGCGCCAATCGGGCGGGACGGACATTAAAGGAACCGTTCGTTCAGCGCTGGGGCGTCCATATCGGGCGGGCGGGACATTCAATGCATCGCTCTGTGTTGGGGCAAGCTTCTGGGGAAATATATCGCGACCGCTAGAAACGCAGGACGGGCGGGCGGGACATTACATGAAACCTATAGTCAGTGATGTGGAGTCCAATTTGGGCGGGCGGGACACTACGTGCAACCGTCACAGAGGGAGATGAGGAAAAACGGGCGAATCGATCACAGCCGCCGAAGACGTCGTTCGGGAGGGTGGGACATTTAAGGAACCATTCGCTCAGTGATGGGGCGTCCATATCGGGCGGGTCGTCGTCGTCGTCCTCGTGCTCGTCGTCGTCGACGCCGTTGTCGTCGTCATCGTCGTCGTCGTTGCCGTCGCCGGCGTCGTCGTCGTCGTCGCAATCGTAATCGTAATCGTCGCCGTCGCCGTCGTCGTCGCCCGTTGTCAACGCCATCGTCGTGGTCCTCGTTCGCGCGTGTAGCCCCCCTATCGCCATCGTCGTCGCCGTCGTGGCCGCCGCCGCCGCCGCCGTCGTCGTCGTCGTCGTCGTCGCTGGCGTCGTCGTCGTCGTCATTATCGTCGTCGTCGTCATCGTCGTCGTGGTCATCGTCGTCGCCGCCATCGTCGTCGTCGACCTCGTCGTCGTCCACGTCGCCGTCGCCACCGTCGTGATCCTCGTTTGCGAGTGCCGGCCCCTGTCGCCATCGTCGTCGCCGTCGTGTGCGCTTGCCGCACCCTTAGTCGTTGTTTGTCGTCGGCCCTCGGGATTCTAGTGGGATGGGAGGGGGTCCCCCGCCACAGTTTTGTCGGCCCCCGACCCAGCGGGGGGTGGGTGGGCGTAGCCCCTGGTTCTGGGGGGGACCCCCCCTCCTGGGGTTCCGGAGCACCGAGCCATTTTAGGAAGCCCCCCGACCCCCCGTTCGAACCTGGGTGGGGGGCGTACAAGCGCCCACAGAACGGCTCTTTCAGAGCTGCTATTGCTTGCTGTGCCGGCCGCGACTGGCGTGGTCTCAGGGGCATGGAAAGAAGAGGAATGCCGAGGATTTCTCGCAGAGTCGCCCTGGAGGTCCATGCAGACCCTCGGAACAGCGTCTGCTGGTGGTGCTATGCGCACCTACCGCACCCCAGGGACTTCTCTGGCGTACATGAGATGCTCGCCAAGTTCGCCTCGTTGCTGGGCGAATTGCTGGGGATCTGGCCGTCGATCTCCTGGACCTTGAGGCCGACGTCGACAAGTAGCTGGCTCTGCTTCTGCAGATTCTGGTGCAAAGTCCCGCTGCTAGCCTTCAGTTCGGATGTGTCGGCGGTGAGGTGGTCCACCTGCGTCGAAAGGTCGTCAAACTACGCTTGGTTGTGCTCCATATTGTTGGTCTTTTTGCAACGATTTATGCTTTTGCTTCGGCTTCCGGTGTGGGATTATGGCCCATTCGCGTCCCATCGAAAAGCTTGAACATATAAAATGTAGCATCTTTGTGGCTATATGATCGATAGTTCCCCTTCATTGCGTCGAAGGTGTCCGCCCACCTGCACTGGAACTCAACGAGCTGGCGCCGATAGTTGCTCGGCCGCTTGGAGACGATGGGAGTAGAGCCATCCCCAGTAGCAAAGACTGGCACGCTGCAGTCTGAGCTTGGGCGGTCTGGCGAACTGTCTGGTAGTCCATTCGATGTTGAACCTTCGCTTGCATCGCTGGTCTCGATTTATCCGAGCACCTCCGCGCCACGCTGTCGGGATGAAGCATTAAATTTCGGGCCGTGCTTTGGCTTTAGAGCCTCTTCGCGAGGTCATGGCGCCCTGCGCTGTGCTACTCCTTGTCCGCGTCTGACGCGTCGGGTACCCGCATGATCTGCATGATCTACTGCATGATTTCGGGCGTGTAATGCCGCGTTGCTACTACGACCCCCTGGAAGAGCATGAGAACACGGCAGACCTGGCCGCTGCCGCGACGATGGAGGCCCCCTGTTTGTGCCTGCGCTGGCACACTCTGAGGGCCAGAGTGGCGCCGAAAACCGCGCGCGCCACGGGCGGCTGCGAGAGCTGGTGCATAAGGCACTCCTCCATGGCTGGCCTGGTGGAGACTCCGCGGTCGACTCGCGCCCAATAGCTTGAGCCAAAAGAGCCACGGGACGAGGAGGAGAAGGAGAACGAGAAGGGTGAGGAGGACACGGAGGAGGAGGATGAGGAGGAGAAGGAGAAGAGGAGGTGGAGGAGATCGTGGAGGTCATGGCGCCTGGAGTGTTTGCTGCCGTCGTAGCTGCGGTTGTCCAACTGCACGCCCATCGCCTGCAGGGGCGGGCTCGGATGCCGTTCCATCTGACTGGGCCAGCGCCATACCTCACAGGCCATTCGGGAGAAGCTGGGGTAGACAGACGTGTTCGGCGTCGGAGGCGCTCGTAGAGCTGAAGAGGCGGAGAGCGTGTTTTTTTGTTTTTTGTTTTTCGGCCCCTGCTGCGCCCCAGATCTAGCTGAATTCGGCGCGTTCCCCAAACAAAGCCGACTCCAAGATCCCGACCGAATATGGTGGAACTCGGCCGAAATGTCCACCGGCGCCCAGATGAGGCTGGAAGGCGGTTCAAGTAGATTGAGCTTCCAAGCCACCAACTTATCAAGAGGGAAGGCCTTAAAATTGATCGGGGTCTTGACCGTTGATAGCGAACCGCCAACGTGCCCCCTGGCACGGTAAGGCGTGGTAGAGTGCCAAGTGTTCCTTGTAGGGTGTCTGTAAGTCTTCTTTCGGCAAAACACAAGAGTGACCCTAGGCAAGAGTGACCTTTAGTGCGCGGATTGCGGGGGCGCAAGGTGGCCAAATCCGAGCACGCACGCAGCCACTATCGCATCGCGCTCAGCGATCGGGGGGGCCCCGGTGAGCCCACACCGGAGGTCACTCCGGCGAAGGGTCACTCTCATGTGCAGTCGACTCTTATGGAGCACACCTCTTCTCACACTTCCTCGCGTGCACCGGCACTCTCTCCCGAAACTTCCTGGGCGGCCCGACGCCTCCCTGAAGATCTACACGGCACTCCGAAGCTTCCAAGGCAGCCCGGGACGATCACGAAGACCGCCAAGATGACCCAACCTTGCCCCAACGCGCAGGCAAGAGCCCCTAAGAGGCGCCCAGTAGGCCCCAAGAGGATTCCGTATTCCCTTTCCTTCCTCCGCCCTCCTCCCTCTTCCCCCCGCCGACTCCTCCCTCGTCCGAAATGCGTGAAGTGTGCAACGTCGGATGGTTTACTCTACCACCGCTTACGGACGTGTCGGTACTGGGCACCGTCCTGAATGGTTGGCTTCATCCAGATCATGTGTGATGGTCGTTCTCCTTGAGTTCCAGAGTGGACACATGTTCTCTGTGCCGCCACCAGCTGGCTTCGGTTAAGGAGGGTCCGAGTTCTGGTGGGCGTCTGGGGCGCCGCCCGCTGGAAAAACGATCGGCTCTTCTTTTCTGACATCTCACGAATCACATGCCCTCACTCTGCTTTTGATAAGGCTGGCTAGGATTTTGATGAAGCCAGATCCCGATGACAATTACATTGCTCGGGTGTGAGGCCGAGTGGGCTCTCACTCGCCTCAAGCGTCCCCCACCATTGCCTTGCACCTGCACGGCCGCACCGAGGTGGTTATTGACTGTTTGGGAGCGGTCGCGTTTTCTACCCAAGCTAGAGGGAGCGGGATGCATCGAACGTCGCCTCATGTCGGTATTGATCTGTTGATATTCAGTAGCGCTTCCTTGGACGATACGGTGAGCAGGGTGGAAGGCTCCCTTGACCTCCGAGCTCTCTCGAAAGAGATTCCGAAGTAGGTGTCGGACCTCAAAGGAACCACATGGGGCACCTCTGGGGCTTCAGTTCTGGGCGAGACGGGCATGGGCGAAGTCGGTGAGCTCCCCCCGAAACGCCGACCGCATCATGCCGATGTTACGTTTCGTTCTAGCGAGTTTGGGTTGACGCCCACTCGTATGTTGCTGCCTGTGCCCCACAATGATGGCCGTCGCTGGCTTGCGGCCCTGGCAAAGGACAGCTGGAGCGCGCGTGCTGGTGCCTCCTCCTGGTCCCGCGAGGGGCGGCCAGCTCGCGGATGCCCTGGGCACATCTGTGCGGCAAGAAGCTTTCCCACCTCCGCCCCCGCCGCCCTAGCTTGGGAGGCCGATCGCACAAAAAGGATCTGGCGCGGAGGCGGACGGTATTGCACGGCCTGCCTACGCAGGCAGTGGTGATTCTCAATCGTCCTCCGCGGGTTGGCTCGGTTTCGGTCGTACCATCAGTGACCTTGTCCGCGACGTCGTGGACATGTCTTACTGCTGGCGGAGCATGCAGATTCCTTTCTGCTGGTATGCGATCGTTGCATATGCGTTGAAGAGGGCGTCTGCGTGGCTAACCTAGCCAAGCGCCGAAAGCCTGGGATCGCGAGTCAGCAGCACCACGCACAACTGGAGGCGGATCCATACAATAAGCATCACAACCCATCTAAAAGCGACGCACGGGTGCTCTCAGAGGAAGTCCCGCTTCGCCAATCCCTCGCCAACGATCCTCAGTGAGTCCGGTAGGTTACATTCTAACCAGCAATGGCTTCATGGCAAACCAGAAAGTATCCTTCTGCTTCCTCCCCCCTCCCGCCTCTTTCCTTTTCGTCCAGAAAGCCCGGCCCGCGCCCATGCCTGCGTTGTGTCAACCTCTCCCACCCGCTCCTCCCGCCACCTCCATCCCTCATCCCTCGCCATCGTCACCCCTCCTGCTCCCTTCTACCTCCCTCTACCATCCCTCCCCCTCCCCACACCTCATACACACTTGCGCCTCTTCATCATCATCATCATCATCATCATCATCATCATCATCATCATCATCATCATCATCATCATCATCATCATCATCATCATCATCATCAGCATCATCATCATCATTATCATCATCATCAGCATCAGCATCAGCATCAACACCATCAGCAGCAGCATCATCATCAGCATCATCATCAGCATCACCATCATCACCATCATCAGTTTTGTTTCAATTCGTCGTATTATTCTTCTTAGTCTTATTACGATTTGTATTATGAGCATTATTTTTCGTACTAATATGGTTAGTAAGTCCGTTTATGTTATTATTATTGTTCGTAGCATTCGCATCCGTATTCGTATTGGCATTGCCATCATCCTTACTTTTGTATCCGTATTCGTATTCTTATTCCGAAATCATTTTGGCTCAAGATGGCGCGATCAGCGCAATTGTCTGGTCCCATGTTGCTGGTCCTAGCCGTCGCGCCATTTTTTGGGTCAGGCCCCAAACCGACCAAGCTTTCAACGAGGCCTTCGCGACCACAGTCCTTTCATTTCCATGCTCGTTCCGGCACGCGGCCCCAGTCGCCCGATTCGGAGCCCTGCTTGCGCGGGCTCGACCAATGGCATGACGTGGTGGTGGTGGTGGTGGTGGTGGTGGTGGTGGTGGTGGTGGTGGTCGAGGTGCCGCGCGCGGGGGCGGCGGCAGGGGCTGCGGAGGAGGCAGACCAGGCGGCGGTCCGACAGGCGGCAGTGGCGGCGCAAACGACCAGCCCAAAGCCTGGGGCTGCCCACGGTGCGGAGCCAAGAAGAATTGGGATTGGGACACCAGGCGCGTCCGTCGCAGCTGCGGATATGATTGGCGGGAGCAAGGATCTGGATGCTCGCTGCGGAGTGGCATGTCGAAATTGGACGCCAAGGAACGCCACGAGCTCAACAAGTTGCGGCGGAAGGTCCAGAAGCTCGAAGCAGGAAGACACACATCAGGCAACGACGTCGGAACAGGTCAAGCGACCGACGCCCAGTAGCAAGGCAAAGATAAGCGTGGACGTCGTCCTGGCAATCTACGAAGCGACATCAACAAAACTCGATGGAGGGGACAGTGCGGAAACATATTTTTGCCGCCGAGCGCCGTGAGGCAGGGCAACTCGACTTGGAACTCGCGGGGGGCACGCCCCACGTCCGTTCAGCGCAGCGAACTGGGGCGCAAACAGAAGTACCAAAAGGGCATGACGGAGGCGCGTGAGCGGCATCTCGACGGCACCGCACAAGAGATCGACGCGCTCCAGGCCAAGAAGACCGATATCGAGGGCAAACGCGAGCAGAGCAAGAACACGGAGAAGGAACTGCAGGCCCTCATCGGCAACCTCCTGGTCAAAGCACCAACGGGAGCGTGATGGGGAAGCACGGGGGTAGGCACTGGCGCTGGGGCAACGACGGCGGCGGCAACCCCAACAACGGCAAGCGACCCACATGGAGTTGAGACATTCAGCGAGGCTCAGCGCGCCAACGCCTTCCTCTCAGCCGTGAACCAGGCCTCAGGCATGCCCAACCCAGAGTTCCCAGAGCAGTGGGAGGCGCGAGCTCGCGAACCCCGACGCCTGGCGCACGGAGTCGCAGCCGCTGGCCCGGCAGCGGCGCGAGGCGAAGCCAGCAGGGACGAACGGGAGCTGCACCTCGAAGACTCCGACCTGGGCGCCCTCGTCGCCAACAGCATGGAGGGGAAGTGGGACGATGGGGGAGAAGACGGCAGGGGCTGGCGCGGAAGGAGGCGCTGCGCGGCCCATCGACCCAGCCGCCAAGGCCGCCGCCATTCGGCGGCCCAGGGCAGACTTCTACAGGGGCTCCGCGCTGCGGGGCCCAAGCGAAGGGGGAAGCGCGGGTAGCGCGCCTGGGCTTCGCCATCGCCAGCCTCAATGGCAGCGTCTAGGGCATTGTTTTCAGCATGCTCCTGGGCGAGCAGAGCGACCCTCAGCAGGAAACGGCGTTTCAGCTTTATCTCAGAGACGCCAATTGCTTCCAGGCGCACCACCTCGGCAACTGCCGCGCGATCGAGCAGGAGCAGTGGTGCCGTCGGGTTGGATGGAGCGCAGCCCTCGCCCCAGGCGTCGCTGCTGCTGGGGCAAAGGAGCACGGGGCGTCCAGCGGCGGCACGGGCGTCGACAGTCTGCTCGGTCCGCGGCATGCGCGGTCCTGGGGAAGGAAGCGCCGATGAGAGATGCCGCGTGAGCGACGGCAAGGCCACGGCCGCGCGCATCAGTGGCGTGGTACCTGGCGGCTTCCTGGTCGGCTACGCGCACTTGGACAACGACGATGTGGGCGAGAACAGTAAGTCGGTCATGCAGGGCGCGGGCATGCTACTCGCCCGCGCAGGAAGCCCTGGATCCTGGTAGGAGATTGGAACATCGAGCCCGACAGGGTTCCACGAGCGGGCAGCGCACTGGCTCGGCAATGCGAGGGGCTACGTCGTCGACTCGGGGGAGGGCGCTTGCCAGTTCTCTCCAGAGAATGAGGCCTCCTAGCTGGTCATCGTCGGCGCGGAGATGCTGGGTCATGTCGCGGGGTCCAGCGCCGCGACGTGACCGAACGCGGTCTCGCCAACCCTTGCAGGCCCCGCGCGGCGGTCAAGCTACCCCTGAAGTGTCGCGGTGACCTCTGCCAGTCCTTCAGGGCCAGGGGCCCGAGGGCCTTGCCCGAGCTTCGGCCCTTCGGGCCGCTGCCCGACAAAACGTGGGAGCACGACGTGGCGCGGGCGCAGATCGACCAGAGCGGCGGCTTCGACGACCTCGCCAACGTGTGCCAGGACCGCTGCGCGGCCGTGGAGGACGAGCTCGTCTGGGCGCGCCAGATCGACCCCGACGACGAGGCCCCCTGCCGGGGCCACGGGCCCCCCCCCCGAGCTTCAGCTTCGAGGCGCAGGCGCGCGCTCGACCCATCAGGGGGCCCAAGGCGAGCTACAAATGCAAGAAGCTGATGCGCTTGAGCGATTGCTTCTCGTCGGCTCGCCTCGATCTGGCGCCGTCGGTTGCTTCGGTAGAGGGGGCGGCCCAGAGCTCCCAGGTCGACCGGGGCCCTGAGCGGCGCGAGGCTGGGCGCGTGGAAGCGCGGGCCCTGCAGAGATGCGAGCGGGTCTTGGGGCGCCGAGCGGAGACCCCTACCCGCGCGAGGAAAAGGGCGACTGGATGGACCTCTGCGCCCCGCACATCGTCCGCGTGCTGGCCTGCCCACCCATGTCGCCGCGGGCCCGGCGCGGGACTCCGAGGGTCGCGTGCAGACCGCGATCGATGCGCGCCAATCAGCGTGGCGTCGCGGTTCGGGAGGCAAGCAGGACATGGCGCGCATCCTCTACCAACTGCCCCTCCTCGACCGTGTCAGCTGGGAGGAGGGGGTCCACGGGGCCATCGACAACTATCTCGAGTCCAGGCGGTGGGTGGAGGGGCACGGGGACTGCAACGGGCCGCTCCCAAGGGCAACCCAGTCGTCGCGGCATGCCACCACCGAGTGCTCCCGTTCGTGAGAACAACGCGCATGGCACGGCTGGGGGCAATCAGTTCACCGCGACGCTCGGCCCCACCCTCTCCCCACGCTCTGCGCCGAAGGGGCGCCCGCGGATGCGGGCGAGAGAGGGTGGGGCGCCGTGGGCGTGGGCGCAGCAGGCGCGAGTTGCACCCTGCGCAGTCTCGGGCGAGGTTGCCCCCCCCCCGCGCGCGCGCCATCGGCTCAGTGCGAGAACGCGAGGGGGTGCATTTTTGGTGCGCGCTACGCGCGCGCGCGCCTCAGTGCGAGAGCGACTTCGCGGGCGCCGACGCCCGGCGCAGCGCTCAGGGCGACCCGGGCGGCTCTGGCGCAGCTGCTGGTAGCCTAGCAGATGGCGGAGCTGTCGGATACCCTCATTCATCTACGGGGGGCGGCGCAGCAGTGGGCGCTGCCCAGCGGCCGAGGCCCTTCATCGAAAGAGCAGCCGCGCGCTGGGCTAAGGCGAGAAAAAAACACTGCGAGGACGGCTGGGCGGCCACCGAGGCGACGCGCACCTCGTATCAGCCGCTCGCGAGCGGGCAGGCGGCGACCGACCCCGACCGCTGCGCCGAGGCCGACGAGCGGCGCTGCGGCCCCACTCGGCCGGTCGATCGCATCATGCGCCACCGTGGGGCGCCCCCGTCAGACAGCGACGGCGACAGCGGCGGCGCCAGCCCCAGTGGCGCCAGCTAGGGCTTCAGCCGCGGAAGGCAGCTGCGCCAAGGCCTCAGGCCCCGGAGCTTGGCGGGGCAACCCCTGGGCGCCCGCTGGGCTGCGCGGGTGGCCTGCCTCTGGGCGAGTGGGCAGTCGAAGCGAGGACCGAGGCGGAGGCGCAGGGCGCGGCCTCTGCTGCCACGAGGGGCCAGGGCTTCAAGGATCCATCATTCCATGGGCGCAGGCGGCGGCGGGCTGCGCGCCTATCGACGCGGCCCTCGTGGCTGGGCCCCTGGCGAGGAATTCGATGGGGGCCCCTGCGCGCGGCCCAGAGCGCGCAGGGGTGGCCGCCGCTCAGTGGACCTCTCAGGCGCGGCGAGCACGCGCGAAGGGGACCGCTTCCGCCCGCTCAGACCCCCAGCGGACGCTCAGGCCTTGCCCGGGCCGTCGGCGGAGAGGGCGCGGAAGGCAGCCGAGACCTTCCACCGCGGGGCGGGGGCTGGCAGCGACCGCCTAGACCCCGGGAAGGCGGCTGACCGCAGCGACGCCATGCTGGATGCCATCGTCGACTTCGACATGCTGTGCCGGGGGCTCGCTGGCTGGCCAGACGCGATCACCCGCTCGTGGCCGTGCCCCAAGGCGGCTTCGACCCATCGGGCTGCTCGGTTGGCTCCCGTCTATGGAGCCGAGTTCGCCAGCCCGACGCGCAGCGGTGGGGCTCCGAGATCCACCCAGGGCTTGCCGGTGCATTCTGGGGGGTCCGAGGGCGCGCCGCGGAGGGGGCAGCATGGTGGCGGGCGCTTCAGTTAGAGGCTTCGCGCTCCAGAGGGGACGGCGCAGCTGCTGCGCTAATCGACCTGTGGACTGCGCGCGAGCTGGTGGATTTGGCCATCGTCCAGGATCGGGGCGCCCTGGCCGAATATCCACGTGGCCTCCTGGGCAGGGCCCTCGCCCTCAACGCTGGCGAGCGTCGCTTCGTGCCGAGGGGCAGCGTGTCGGAGGCGCGCCCCCTCGACGCGGGCCTCGTCGCTGGCTGCTCGCGCGCGCGGGGCGGCTTTTGCAGCGCGGGCTCATGGTCCTCGCGGGTGAGCGGCCGAGAACGCTCTCGTCGGCTGCCTGTGGTCTGTGGCGCGTCGGTTCGAGATGGATCGGCCACTCGCATCGTCGCCCGGGCGCCCGCGGGGCCGCGCAGCCCGCGGCGCGGCGCGACGCCTGGCGCGGCGGTGCCCCGCGACAGCCGAGGGCCGCGCGGAGTGGGAGTCGCGCGACGGCGGCGACACGAGGCGTCAGTCCGATGACATCCACTTCAGGACGATAGTCTACATCGCGAGCCTTGGAGGACCCGCTCTGGCCCCGTGCGCTCGCGCCCGAGCGCAGGCGGGCGACGCCGCCACCCGCGGCAGAGCGCGCGGCCATGAAGGGTGGCAGGGCGGACCTTGTCGGCGCGCCCTTGGCGGGCGAATTCTTCGCCGACGGCGGCGTCGAGGGCCCGGGCCTAAGTCTCCGCGCGAGGCGGCCGGGCAGTCGTGGTCGACGATGCTGAGGGCGTCAGCCTCTCTGGGCCCTGGCCGCGGCCCATCCCTCGAGAATCGGGGGTGGCTGAGCTCTGCGCGGCCATCGAGGCCCCATTCAGGGTGGCCTGCCTCCCATCAGGCTGTTCACCGACTGCCAGATGCTCGTCGACGGCGCCGCCGCGGGCGCGGCGCGGTGCCCGGGATGGCAGAGGCCCTGCAGGGAGCTCTGGGCCCGACGTGGGCATCGGGGACCTCTCCTTTCGCAAGTCGAAGGCGTGCGCGAGCCGAGCGGACGCGCGGGCGGATCGCGGCGCGGCAGCGTCGTGGAAACCATCGCGATGGCGCTCGGGCCAGCGAGGGGTTGCGTCTTCGCCCCGCAGACGACGCCCCGCGCGACCGCAGCTACAGTCAAGATCGCCTCATCAAGGAGGTCTTCCGCTGGCTGGGAGCGGCGATGCAGGAGGGGGGCGCCGAGCTCGCGGCAGCCGACGGACATGGTGGGCCAGCCCTCAACGAGGTCCGCTGCGACTGGCGCGCGTGCAAGCTGCGCTGGAAGAGCCACTGCGGGTTCCCCGCCTGCACTCGACGTGCACTGCGACGCCGCGGCGCCTGGCTGGGCGCCGGCGACGGCGACGCGGTCTGGGCGCGCCTCGAGCGCGCGGGCCGCGGCGAGGCCACATTGGGCTCATGCGCAGCCGGTGGCGAGCGGAGCTCGAGCGCAGTGTCAGCGGCGGCGACGCTTCTCGCGGCTGGCGCGGCGTTGCAAGCCAGCCGGGCGGGCGCTCCGTCCGCTCCTGCAGGCGAGGGCGATGGCGGAGGCCCAGATGCGGCTTGGCAGTGCATGCCCGAGCGGCAGCGGCAGCAGCGGCAGCGGGGCTGGTCAGGCCGCAGCCCCTGCCCAGCCGCCGCCGCCTCCGCCAGAGCAGCTACCCCCAGGTGGGGGGTGGGCAACCGCGAGTCGCGCCAGCTTTGGAGGGCTGGCGCATACCCATTCTGCATCAAGTGCGGGCGCTGGGCGCAGAGTGTCAGAGTGGCGGGGCTCGCCGAGCAGTGCCCGACGTCGCCCGCGGACGCGAGGCTGGAGGCGGTCCTCGGGAGGTTGATGCGCGGCCTCCAGCCTGCAGGGGCGCGATCGATCGGCGCCCCTGAAACCTTTGCGGCGCCTCCGCAGACGCTCGGGCTAGCAGGCGCCCGCTTCTTTCTGTTGCTCCGTTATTTCACTGTGCGCATTGCTACGCTCGGCGCCTCCCGTTCGGAGGCATTTACTGAGCGGGCGCCGAACCACGTGCGTTGGCTTGCCGACGCGTGGGATCGGGCTCCGACGCCATGGGCAATGCAACCAGTCCATCGAGGGGCCAGGGCCAGGTGCCTATGGGACGAACTGCGCTGCTGATGGCTTAGTGCATTGCTTGCTGCTCCCGTTCAGCGTGCATGGCGTTGGCTCGGTGCACGCTGCAATCCGTCTGCGCGCCTCGACGGCGCCTGCGTCGGAGGCTGCGCTACGAGCGGAAGCCGAGACAGGTGCGCGGGCATCTGCTCACACGCGGGACCGGACTCCGATGCCACCGGCAAAGCAACCAGTTCAGTGTGTGGCCAGGAGCCTTTGGGACAAGATGCTCTGCTGCTGGCTGGGTGTGTCGCTTGCCACTCTCCCAGTGTACGCGGCATAGGCTCGGTGCATGGTGCAATCCGTTTGGGGAGGTGAACCGTGGACGTAGGTGGCTTGCTGCCGACGCTCTGGATCGGGCTCTGCGCCATCGCTGGGCTACGATGTCTATTGTGTGACCTTGGGTCGGAGTTTTGGTGGGGCTGTGTTGCTCAACTTTGGCTTCCATCTTCCGCGCGTCTTCGACGTGCACTCTGCATGCCGCCGTCTGCCTGTTGATGGCAGGCCCATTGCTGGCGCGTTCGCGGCAGCGCTGCTGCTCTGCAGTGCCATTTGGGTAATGCTGCAATGCTCGCCGCTCTCGTTCAGGGTGCATTTCCCCGGCTCGGCGCATGCTGCAATACATGCGCGCCTCGACGGCAACTGCGTCGGAGGCTGCGCCTCAAGCGGGCGACCAACCAAGTGTGTAGGCATCCGCCCACACACGGGGTCGGACTCCGATGTCAGCGGCAAAGCAAACAGTCCAGTTTGTGGCCAGGTGCCTTACGGGCGACTTGCTCTGCTGTTGGCGGGGTGTATCGCTTGCCGCTCTCTCAGTGTGCTTGGCAAGGTTCGGTGTATGCTGCAATCTGTCTGCCACACACGGCTTTCGGGCGTTGTGCCGAAGCCGAACCAAGTGTGTAGGCCCGCCGGCACACGGGATCGGGCTCCGACGGCATTGGCAAAGCAACAAGTCCATACGTCTGGCCAGGAGCCAAGGGATAGTTGTTCTGCAGTTGCTGAGGTTTTTTGCAGCTCGCCTAGTTTGCTTAGCTTTGGCTCGGTGCCCTGAGCATGGCCTCTCTCGCTCGGCACACTCGTACGGTCTGTCGCCTAGTGTGTGCTGCCAACGTCCGCTGTGTGAGGTTGAACCGTGGTTTTCTACCGACGCTCTGGATTGGGGTCCACGCCATCGCAGAGCAAGGAGGTCCAGTGTGTGGCCTCGTGCCGTGGGGACCGTCATGTTCTGCTTTGGCTTCCATCTTCCGCGCATCGCAGGACGTGACTCTGCATGCCGCCGTCTGCTTATTCGGGGTGTAGGCCTTAGCCGTGGCATTCACTCTGTTCAATGTAGCTGCGCTGGCGCGTTGCAGCTTCGCTGCGCACAAGTCCGCCTGTCGTTGCACTGCCCGCGTGCCGAGGCGGAGGCCGAACTGAGAGCGTAGGTGGCTCCACCGAACCGACACTCTGGTTCGCCTCCGAACGCCATGGCGCAGCAAAGTGTCCATCGAGTGGCCTTGAGCCAATGGGGATGAGCTGCTCTGCTTTGGCGCGCGTGTGCTTCTGTTGAGGGCTGAATCGCCGTGACTGCTCGAATGCCGTTTCACCGCTCGCTTCGGCTGGGGCGGTGGGCGGTTTCTAGGCACTCAGGTGAATCTGCGAGGGTGCCGTGGGCACGAGACCATGCGTTGCGGCCGCAGGGCCCAAGGGAAACGCGTCGGTCCGAAGGGCAATATGAGCTGGGATCTCCTGACCTTTTCAAACGCATGGGTCATCATCAACATCATCATCATCATCAGCATCAGCATCATCATCATCATCATCATCATCATCATCATCATCATCATCATCATCATCAGCATCATAATCATCATCATCATCATCATGAGCATCGTCATCATCACCACCACCATCGTCAGCATCATCAGCATCAGCATCATCCTCATCACCACCATCGTCATCATCATCATCATCAGCATCATCATCACCACAATTACCATCATCAACATAATCATCATCACCATCACCATCATCATCAACACCATCACCACCATCACCATCACCACCACAGTAACCATCACCATCACCATCACCATCACCATCACCATCACCATCACCATCACCATCACCATCACCATCACCATCACCTTCATTATCATCATCGTCGCCATCGTCGTCATCATCATCATAATCATCATCATCAGCAACATCATCGTCATCAGCTTCAGCATGGTCGCAGTCCCCCTCCTCCTCCTCCTCCTCCTCCTCCTCCTCCTCCTCCTCCTCCTCCTCCTCCCCCCTCCTCCCTCACCTCGTTTTTCCTCCCTCCTTCGCCATCCCCTCTTCCCTGGCCCTCTTCGTCGTCCTCCTGCCCGTGCCCCTGGGTCTGCGTGTGGGCTCGCACTCCGCTGGACCTCCCAGGAGCTCATAAACGCGGCGACAGTTGCGGTTGCGCAGCAGGCACCACCCAAAAGGATGGCGAGGTCTAGTTGAGAGGACGGCGCCCCGTTGGACTTCCCGAGAGTGCATGAAAGTGGCGACCCTTGCGCAGTTGCGCCCCTCCTGGGGGGGCGAGGCCTGAGACTTGATCCGAAGGGTGACATAGTCACCACGCGCATGCACTACGAACAAATGCACGGTGTAACTATTCGGCGTGATGTATTTTCGCTGTGTTTGTATCTAGTGTACTCGCGTAGTGTATTTGCATAGTTTTGCGTGCGTCGTGTATGACGTAAGATATTGCGTACGTAGTGCGTTTGCGTGTTATGCTTCCGTAGTGTCTTTACGTTGTGTTTTACGTTGTGTATTTGATGGTGTACTTACGTTGTGTATTGACGTTGGGTATCCACGTTGCTTATCTACCTGGTGTCTGTCAAGGGCGTGTTCACAAGGTGCACTTGTGCAGTATGCAATATAATTATGCGGTGTCTTTGCGTACTGGACTTGCGTAGTGTATGTGCGTAGTGTACTGGCGTAGGGTGTTCGCGTGGTGCATTCGCGTGGTGTACTCGCGTACACCACTCGCGCAGCGTACTCGCGCAGCGCGTTCGCGTAGTGTTAGGTCGGGCGTGTCCTCCCACAGGCGGATTTGGAAGGACAAATAAAGCATACCCGAAAAATGCTCAAAACAAGCCAACAAGAAATAGAAAAATGGTACCCATACTTTTTCTACAATTTTTGAATATTCCTTCTTTAGAGGGAAGTGTCCGACTTAAGCGTAGTGACGTAGTCAGCGTCGTCTTCTCGCGGAACCTCGCGCGGAAACAGCATTGGCTTCACCGTCATCGTCATCGCGGTCGCTCTCAATACCGGCCCTGTCGTCAACACCGTCGTCAACATCGCCGTCGTCTCCCAGAGCGCCGCAGGAGCGTCCCTGGATCTCCCCAGTAGCGCCGCCTCCGAGCGTCGCGCTCGTTCTCGCGCAGTGCATTTGCGTGGCGTGTTTGCGTAGTGTCTTTGCGTGGCGCATTCGCGGAACAACGCCTGTGGGGAATTCGTGGCCGAAACAATTAATCCGCTTGCTCACTTTCCGGAACGCCTGCGCGAGGCGTGATCTTCGGAACTGGCTCGAAACAGACACTCCGAAGGATGCGGCCCCGCGTCGGAGCACACAGGACCTCGACAACAATCTGATCGAAGAGTTCGCGAATAGCGCGGCTCATTCGGTTGTTTTCGGAACCTGTCCGCGCAAGGCGTGATTGCCGCGCCGCGGCAAGTGTATAGCGCGAAGCTTTCGTGCGGAGCTCAGCGCCCTGCGCCAGACACATCGACGACTCATCAGCAAAGGAATCCCGCGCGCATGAGGGACCACCTCCAAAACCACTTTCAAATCTCGTGGTCAGAAACTTGAAACACTACACATGACACAGTTTTAGGTCGGGCGCGTCCCCCTTGCAGGCGGATTTTGGACGGAAAATAAAAAAAGTACTTAAACAAATGCATCCAAATTGCAAAAAAATACAAAACTCCCCCCATATGATGTTTTGACAATTTTTGAATATTCCTCCTGTGGAGGGACAGGCCCGACTTAACAAAAATAGCTGGGGGACCGCTGCAACATCGGGAAGGGCCTGGCGCCTGCGCGATGGTTTGCTGCGGAGCCCAGCGCCCTGCGCCATAACAAATCCGACGACGCATCTGAAGCGACATCTCGCGCAGAGGGGCTAGAGCCTGCGCCGAGCGCCTCCCTGCCAGGGGGATGACAGGAACAGGGGCGACGGTCTCTCATGGGATTGAGAAGAACAGGCTGCCACAAAGACAATAATTCAAAACCCCATGGCCTAAACTTCAAACGCCAAAGCAACAAGTGCTTGGGAACAGCTGCAGTTTAGGCATGCTCCACTGTTGCGCGACGTTTTTCTTGAGGAGCTCAGCGCCGAAAGCCAGGCAGACCGACGACGCGTCTGAAGAGGCACCCCGCGCGCAGAAGAGACCGCCACCAAACAACAAATGACACATTATCCTGGCGAAGGACCCAACCATGTGCAGTTGTGAGTAGCGCAATTGTGAAAACCGTATTCGGTGGAGCTCCGTATGGGGCCATGAAACGTGTTAGGGGTGGGCCACAACGGGGGTGACGCCCACATGTGAGCACTGCCATTGGGGCCTTAGGTGGAGCCCCCTATGGGGCCACGAAACACGTCAAGGGCGTGCCGAAACGGGGGTGGCGTCCAAGTCTGAGCACTGCCATTGGCGCCTTCGGTGGTGGAGCTCCTTATGAGGCCACGAAACGTGTGAGGGGTGCACAGGCACGGGGGTGACGCACACATGCGAACTGCACGACAGGGGCCTTTAGGTGGAGCCCCCCATGGGGCCACGAAGCGTGTGAGGGGTGTGCCGAAATGGGGCGGCGGCGCCATGCGAGCTGGGCCACTGGGACCTTAGGTGGAGCTCCCTCTGGGGCCACGAAACGTGTGAGGGGTGTGCCCAAATGGGGCGGCGGCGCCATGCGAGCTGCGCCACTGGGGCCTTGCGTGGAGCCCCCAATGGGGCCACGAAGCGTGTGAGGGGTGTGCCGAAATGGGGTGGCGGCGCCATGCGACCTGCGCCGCTGGGACCTTAGGAGGAGCTCCCCATGGGGGGCGCCAAACATGTGCGTGGTGTGCCAGAGCGAGGCGGCGGCGCCATGCGAGCTGCGCCACTGGGACCTTAGTTCGGGTTTCCTCTAGGGCCACGAAACGTGAGAGGGGCGCGCCAGAAACGGGGCGGCGGCGCCATGCGAGCTGCGCTACTGGGACCTTAGGTGCAGCTCCCAATGGGGCCACGAAGCGTGTGAGGGGTGTGCCGAAATGGGGCGGCGGCGCCATGCTAGCTGCGCCACTGGGACCTCAGGTGGAGCTCCAGCTGCGCCACTGGGACCTTAGGTGGAGCTCCCTCTGTGGCCACGAAGCGTGTGAGGGGTGTGCCAAAATGGGGCGGCGGCGCCATGCGAGCTGCGCCACTGGGACCTTAGGAGGAGCTCCCTATGGGGCCACGAAGCGTGTGAGGGGTGTGCCGAAATGGGGCGGCGGCGCCATGCTAGCTGCGCCACTGGGACCTTAGGAGGAGCTCCCTATGGGGCCACGAAACGTGTGAGGGGTGTGTTGAAACAGAGACATTATGAAGGCAGGGGCATGGACTGGGAGAAGGGAGGAGGGGGAGGGAGGAGGAGGAGGAGGAGGAGGAGGAGGAGGAAGATGATGATGAGGAGGAGGAGGCGGGAGGGAGGGAGGGACGCGGGGCACTGTCTCTTCAAAACGAGGATGCTTGGGAATGGCTTAAAGCCTCGTGGTCAACAGCATCGAATGCCGAAACATATCAGACTCGACAACGCGCCGACGTGATTCGGGTATCGCCGAAGTTCGGCAGGATTTAACGCGTTTCGACGTCATCTGCTGGAAAAGCGTATATGCGCAGTGTGTTTGAGCAGTGTCTTTGTGTAATGTATTCGCGTATTGTATTGTACTTGCGCCGTGTACCAGCGTTGTGCAGAAGCGCCCCAGGAACGCCTTAGAAACACCCCAAGACCATCCCAGGAGCACACCGCGAACGCCCCAGGAACTCCCACGGAACACTCCAGAAGCATCCCAGGATCATCCCTCTAGTTGCGCAGTCTATCTGCGTTGTGCAGCAGCGCCCCAGGAGCCCCCCCCCCGAACCACCCAACGAGCGTCGCAGGAGCATCCCAAGAGCACCGCAGGAGCATCCCATGACCATCTGGAGCATCCTGGGACGTCCAGGAGCATCCCGGGAACGCTCCGGGAGCACCCCAAGAGCACCCCAGGAGCATCCCAGGAGCATCCTAGGAACATCCCAGGAACATCCCAGGAGCATCCCAAGAGCATCCGAGGAGCATACCAGGAGCATCCCGGGAGCATCCCATCAGCATCCCCAGAGCATTCCAGGACCAACCTTGGGACACCCCAGAAGCATCCAATGAACATGCTGGGTGCGCGTTTTGGCGTAGTGTACTTCCGTAGTGTGCTTGAGTGATGTACTGACCTGGCGTGCCTGCGTTGTGCAGGAGCGCCCTGGCAGCGCCCCAGGAACACCCCAGGAACCTCGTAGAAACATCCCAGGAGCATCCTAGGAGCATCCCAGTAGCATCCAGAGAGCATCCCAAGAGCACCCCAGGTCATCCCAGAAGCGCCCCCAGATCATCCCAGGAGCATCCAAAGAGCATCCCAGAGGCATCCCAGGAACATCCCATGAGCATCCCAGGAGCGCCCCAGGAACACCCCAGGACCATATCAGCAGCATCCCAGAAGCATCCCGGGAGCATCCCAGGAGCGCCGCGGGAGCGCCGCAGGAACGTCCCAAGAACGCGTGTTCGCGTAGTATGTGTACGCAATGTCTGCTCCACCCCCCCAAATGTGATTCACCTGATATCTTCGTCGTGTCTTCAAGTCGTGCCCATTTCACCAGTCAGACTGTTCTTTCACCACTGAGAGGTCTGATTCAGATGCCCGTAGGGCCGCATCCCGCTGCATCTCCTAGGAACTCGCGAAAGAAGAGTTGCCCCCCCCCCGTCCCTGGGAGGGCGAGGCCTAGTTGAGATGCCCGCGTGACCGCACTCCGCTTGACGCGACAGCTATGCAGCAGGCGACGCCACCCAGGGATGGCGAGGCTTGGTTTGGATGCGCGCGGGACGTCGCTCCGCTGAACCTCCCAGAAGCTCACGAACGTGATGGCACCTGCGCAGCTTGCGCCACGCGAGGTTTCGCCTGGCTGCCCGTCGAACGTCCTTCCGCTGCACCTCCTGAGGGCCCGCGAGCGTGGCGGCACCTGCGCAAGCGGGCCCTGCCCCGCCAGGGAGGCGGGGTCTCGGTTGGCTGCCCGTGAGGCGTCGCTCCGCTTGACCTCGAGCACCTCACGAAAGCGGCGTCGGTTGCGCAGTGGGCAGCGCCCGAGGAGGGCGAGGGCTCGTTGGGGTCTGCACAGCACGCCGCTCGGCTGCCCTCCCCCCCGCAGCTCACGACCGTGAGATGCCCTTGGCAGCCCCCGGGGAGGCCGATGTCTCGCTTGGTCTGCGTGGCGCGTCGCTCCGCTGGACGTCCCAGGACGTCATGAGCAGAAAAGAGAGGGTTGGCAATTGCGCAGTTGGCAGCGCCACTTGCGCAAGCGGCAAGCGGCACCGCTCAGGGATGGGAGGTAGGAAGCAAGTGGGACTTAGCAAGCACGAGGAGCGAGGCAGGGAGGAGGCGGCAACACGGGACGGGGAGGGGCAATATGAGGAAGGAGGAGAAAGAAGGAGAAACTCACTGGCCGAAAGAGGGGGGGCGAGGGCGGGCCAAGCAGCAGAGGTAGACGGCGAGAGGATAATCCCAAGCTCCAACTGTTACATAATCGCACATCGAAATCCGCCTCCTCATAACTTGTAATGCAAGGCCCAAAACCGTGTGTATCGAACACATACTACGCGTAGTCGGCACACTAGAACGCGCCAGGCACAACTCACCGGTCGAATGAAGCGGCTGACATCAGGTCACGGCGGGATCCAACACACTGTTGCCTGTCAACATCCTTGGGTCGGAACTCCCATCGCCATCACTCGAACATAGAAGACGCCGGTCTACCACGAAATCGTCTTAGTCGACCTGGAGCTGGTACATCTCTTCGTCCATTTTTATCGCTTCGGTGGTTAACCGCACGCGGAATTTCCCGAGCCTCTGGCGCCACGAGACGTCGTCGAAGTCACCATTCTCCCCCAACCTGGCACCGACATGCCAGAACTCCCCCATGACGGTGGCGGAGTCTGCAATCCCTTCGACATTGTGGAGATCACCGCGTGCTGCTTGAAGTCGGTGGTAGCTCTCCGCCAACGCCTTTTCCATATGATGGACCGCTTCGGGAGATGGGCCGGCTGGGTCCCCCCGAGTGCGGGGGCAAGCGTCGGGTGGAAATGCATCGAACGTTTGCGTGCTAGTTTCTACCCCGTTGTGGCGCAGGGCGCTGACGCCGTGAAAAGGAATCCATTCTCTTGGCCAGAACTTCGGTGTTGTACCAAATGGCCTCGTACTCCTGCATGTCCTCGTCGTCCTTGTTGTATGGGGCAGCAACAGGCCATCGTCATGTCTGGGGCCAGCCCGAAGCAAACAGCAGGGCTGCTGACAAAAACATGGTGCATGCCCTTGCTGGTGCTCGGGTTGGTGATGTCGTCCAGGTCGGGAGGAGTGATTGACAGCGACGATGTTGTGCCGCCTGCAATTCCGTCGCTGAAGGAGTACTCGGCGAACTTGAGCTCGATATTCGAATCAATGCCCAGCTCGTGGTTGAGGCAGATGAGAAATCCGACGCGACGCTGCGGATACATCTTCTCCGCCCACCCAAGCGCCGCGTCCAACTCTCGCAGGCGCCTCTTAGTCCGGTTGCTGGTGGGATGTCTTTTGCAAGCTGCAGCGCGCCCCTGGATGTGCTTATCCAAGAAGGCCGTGGAAATTCAGAAAATATCCAGGTGCAGAGCAGCCAGTAGCTCCGCAACATCATGCCCAATAAATGTAAACGAATTCGTGCGAGGATGGTCCCGCACCAAAATGCACGTCGCATGTCCCGCATTGAGCCAAAATGGCCACGGAATCAGGAAGGAAGCCAAGCTCAAGGTCAAGGCCGTTGTCCGTCTCAAGCACAGAGAGCTTGAAACACTTCGCTGACCCGCAGGGCTCCTGGATCGTTGCCAACCCTGGGGGCGTTCCTGGGGCGCCCCACTGCCTGGTGGACTCCGCCGGGCGCCCCGCCAGCAGGGAGGCCCTGCCCAGAAGCGTTTGCGTGAGCAGCGGAAGCAGGGAGGCCGCCGCTGCTGCTGTCGTGCAGCGCGCGCCTCCCTCGACAGGGCCAGACGATTGCGGCCGAACGCCAGCTCCACGAGAGAACCCCTCCACGCCCACCACCTCCTCCCCCCCCCCCGCCTCCAGATCCGACGCGCCAGATGCGCGCCGTTGCGTGCCTTCTTCCTGTTGTTCTTTCTTAACCTTGACGAATGATCAGGGTGTGTGTTTTCTTGCGCGCTGCCCCCGCATGGCATGAACTGGCGTGCATTTTCCCAAATGTTCGGTGCGTGCAAACATCCGTGTCTACTAATCCTCGTTGATATAATCTTGCCGTCAAGACGGGGGCTGGCGAGTGCGTCCTCTACGTCGGAAAATGGCGTTTTCACTCGGTGTGCCAAGTGATTGATACGTGTCCTTCTTTCCACTGCCATTGGACATGGTTTCTTTAGTAATGGTGCCATGCCATCTTTACGCTTGCGATATGTGTAAACAACGACTCGCAAATCCAACTTTTGCTCTTTCGAAGCGCAGTATGGTAACAATGAGGACCCCATCTGCGAAACTTTCCGAACACCATATTTCTTCATACAACTGTCGCTCGCTTGATGGAGCATGTCGTCAGTCTCGAACATGTGTTGCCTTAGCGCATGTGTTGCCTGCGCCTCCCTCTCTAGATCGCAAACAGGTACAAGCATACGCGTCTGCGTGCTTCGATATCGGCCTGTCAAGGGGTGCGCTGTGAGTCCACGTTTCCACTGACGGCAATTGGGTATAGGTGTTTAGCTGTTGATGATTGTACATGCAGCAAGTGTTCTCTTCGGCGCTCAGAGAAGCACAATCCTGCCAGACGTTCTTTTCCCTCGTAGCCTCCCTCGCTCGATCTTTCTCAGCGTGAGCAAGGTGCGTGTGGCATGCCGCTGGGAAGCAAAAGAAGCACTGCTTAATTATCCGCGTGCCCACGGCAAATTTGTGTATAATGAAGCACATTGATGTGCACGGACTGCCTGCACAACCGATGCCCGGTCCGGCTCATCCAATTTCGCGGAGACCGTGTCTGATGACGCTGTCTTCAGAAGCTTCATGATCTCTAGCTTGGATTCCTGAGTTTTCCGCGAGTGTGTGCGACGTATCCTGTCCCTGCGTCGCGCACTCTGCCTCTTCAAGGTCACACTGTCGAATCGACATGCGAACGAGAAAAAAACATGGCGGCCACTATGGCGGCGACAAGAACACGAGAAGTCCTCCCGACTCCCCCTGCGCCCAAAAACGAACTGGTGAGGGCCTGGGTGCGACTACCTGGGGGCCGCTCCGTACTCCGCGCGGCTGGGAAGCAGATTCTGGGTTCCTCAAACAGCAGCCTAAGAGGAAGGAGGGGGAGGGGGAGGAGGAGGAGGAGGAGGAGGAGGAGGAGGAGGAGGAGGAGGAGGAGGAAGGATCAGTGTCACCGGTGTTGGAATTAACCCTCCCCCCAAGCTCCCCATTCATAGGGCTCATGCCAAATCATTGCTCTCGGGATGTCAACGCCATGGATCAGTCTGGCTGCTGCGTCTTGACGATCCGGAATCGTACCAGAACGACATTTTTTGATTTCAACACTGCAAATCAACATAACTGTTGCACCCGCAAAATCCTGAATCCTTCCAAGACACCTTTTCTGGTACGTTGATCCTGGAAACTCTTTTAATTTCAATGAACGAATGTGCGCGGCGTTAAAGCGAGAACCACATGTTGAAAAGGAGCCGCCCTCAATCTGCGAAACTCCTGCATGTTTTAGAACGAATGTGCGCGGCACTCAGGCGAGAACCACCATTTGAAAACCACCCGCCCTCAATCCGTGAAGCTCTTGCAAATATTGAAAATGAATGTGCTCGGCGCTAAGGCGAGAACCACATTTTGAAAACCACCCACCCTCAATCCTTGAAGCTCTAGCAAATATTGAAAACGAATGTGCGCGGCGCTAAGGCGAGAGCCAGATTTTGAAAACCACCCGCCCTCCATCTGTTAAACTGTTGCCACTTTTCAAGCTTCAGAATCATTAGTGGTGAGGAAGTATCAGGCGAAACGCCCGGCCCACCCTAAAAACTGGCCTCGGGGTGCGACAGGGAGAGGTTATTCTCTTGCACAGTTGTGTTCTAGAGCTCGGCCCTTTCTGTTTTCGTGGTTCGTCGTCGTCCCCCTGCCCCCCATCCCCTGGCCTCCGCGCCCCAACCCGGACCTCTGGCTCCTGGTCCGAGCCCCAGTCCTCCTGCCCTGGCCCTAAACCCAGCCTCCCTCATTGGCTCTTGCGTCCCCTGGCCCTGGCCCCAGCCCCCCTCGCCCTGGACCCTTTATTTTCATGGTTCGTCGTCGTCCCCCTGGCTCTGGCCTGCTTCCCCTGGCCCCCTCGCCCCCGTCCTCCTGCCCTGGCCCTGAACCCAGCCTCCCTCCTTGGCTCTGGCGCCCCCTGGCCCTGGCCCCAGCCCCCCTCGCCCTGGACTCTTTATTTTCATGGTTCGTCGTCGTCCCCCTGGCTCTGGCCTGCTTCCCCTGGCCCCCTCGCCCCCGTCCTCCTGCCCTGGCCCTGAACCCAGCCTCCCTCCTTGGCTCTGGCGCCCCCTGGCCCTGGCCCCAGCCCTCCTCGCCCAAGCCCTTTTATTTCAGTGGTTCGTGGTTTGTCGTCGTCCCCCTGGCTGTGGCCCGCTTCCCCTCGCCCCCGACCCCCTGGCTGTGCCCCACCCCCCCTCGCCCCCTCGCCCCAACCCGGACCTCTGGCCTTTGGTCCGAGCCCCAGCCCTCTGGCCCTGGCTGAACTCAGCTTGTTTTCTGGCCTTGGCCCCACTCGCCCCGACCTGGCCTTCGTCCCACCCCTCCTCGCCTAGGACCGTGTATTTTCGTGGTTCGAACCCGGACCTCTGGCCCCTGGTCCGAGCTTCAGTCTCCCTGCCCTGGCCTTGGACCCCCACTCGCCCCGACCCTGGCCTTGGCCCCAACCCTCCTCGCCCCGGACCCTTTATTTTCGTGGTTCCGTCCCCCTGGCTCTGGACCCCCATCCCCTGGCCCTCTCGCCCCCCACATGCCCCTCCTCCTCTTTCTCTCCTCAAATGTGCAAGAGTCAAGGCACGCGTGCCACTTGCTTAGAAGGAAAAGGAACTGAAGAAGGAGGAGGAAGAGGAAGCAACAGCGCGCTATTCAAATCGAGGACCCAACACGCAGCAGGAAGATTGTGCAATTGACGATGCGTACGCGCTGCCTACTCTGATGCCGTCCGCGAGGCATGCTGCGGAAGCCGCACCGCGAGCCCACGATTGGCTCCGCAAGCAATCGATTCGCCCGCGGTCGCGGATGATCCCGAGACCAACACCTTTCCCCGCCTTCCCCCCCCAACCCCCACTTTTCCTCAGCCTCCACTCCCTTGCCCCCTCCTCGTTGTCCTCCTTAATGCCCTCCCCCCCGTCCCCTCCTCTGCCCACCCCCGTCCTCCTGCGTGCCCTCCCCCGCCCCTGGGGCAACCGCACATGTGTATGCACCGCTACTCCGCGGACCTATCCCCAGGTGCGCTCTGACCAAAACCTCGGCGCGAACCCGGCCGTGGCGTCGATGGCGCCTCCCAGGACGGCGAGAACCTGGGGGGCGGGCGGCGGTACCCGTGCCTTCTCCTCTGCGCCTCCTCGCCCCCGTCGTCCCGAGCACCCCGGGGCCTCCATCAGCGTCCCGATCCTGAACACGTCCGCGCCCGGGATGCCCTCCACCGCCCTCGGTCTCAGGAGGCACGGCGCCCGGACGGCGGGCACACCTCGGAGGCTGAACGGCACCGGCGGAGTCGAAGCGCACAGTACGGGTGCAGGGTGAGGATGCAGTAGCCCTTGGAAACCCAGCGGAAGTTTTAGCGCTCCCTGGGCGCAAGCATTGGCTCGGGATGGGCCGAAGAAACAGGGATGCAAGGGCAGGATTGATGAAGCAGTGCGTCCTTACTGTGGATTTCGACGACGCATGCGGTAAGACATCTTGCTGGAAGAAATATTGGGTCACACCCTTTGTCGATCCTTGAGGATCCTATGATGCTCCAGAGCTTCTGTGGGGCCCTGGGGCCATCGGGGGATAGGAAACTTCCATGGTGCACCTGCTGGCAGGCCGATGTCCGGTTCGAAGTCCCTGCTGCGCAGCAAGGGAGACTCCACACGTGGGAGGGGTTGGGCAGAGGAACGTGAAACGCCGTGTTCCATGCCGTTTCAGACTCCTCTGCTCGCCCGAACACGATGATACGCGGCCGCACGCAGAGCAACCTTGAGGTGTTCGGTGTGGGGGTCACCCTCGACTGCCAAGAAACCGACAGGTGTAGCTGGAGTAGTACCCCCCCCGGACACCTCGCGTTTCCAGGCGAGGGCCTCTTCTGACCCAGGGCCACACACAAGCCGTGACCACAAACTGTTTAGAACCCCTAGAACTCTTTAGGAATCCCTAGGACTCCTTAGGAATCCCTGGGAATCCGTGGGAACTTTTGGGGATCCCTGGGGCTCCTCAGGGATCCCTAAGACCCCGTAGGGATCCGTAGGACTACTAAGGAATCCCTGGGACTCCTAAGGAAACCCTAGGACTCTTAAGGATTCCCTGGGATTCCTAAGGAATCCTGAACAATCCCTTTAAGGATCCTCGTAATCCTGGAGGATCCCTGGGGCTCTGTAGGGATCCCACAGGTACCCGGTGTAGGTTATGTATGTGTATATTATATAAGAACGTACGCGTATGTGTACATGTGCAAATCTAGATGTATATGTATATATGTTTGTATTCATATGCAATTGAATTCATATATATATATATATATATATGAATCTTATATATACATATATTTATGTATGTATATATACACATACTACATATGCAACTTTGAAAGCATATATATTTATGTATGTACATGTGTATGTGTGTAGCATTGCTTCTACACATGAATATGTGCATGCATGATATATATACAAATATATGTTTGTATACCTGCACACATACATATGTGCATGTATGTATAAATACACTTTTGGCGCATGCGCGCACATATATATATATATATATATATATATATGTATATGCACGAATACACATATGTACGTATACAGGTGTACAACGATGGCCCCTGATAGCCCACAAATCTGGGCGGGGAATGCGTGCCGCTCCCAAGGGAGACGCCTGTGTACTCTCACTTTAAACAGTAGTACCCGCTCTGCGTTGTTAAACACGATTTAACAACTCGACGCTGCCAGTAGTCCACCTGCCCTGGGGTGAAGGCTCTTCTTTTCTGCTCCTCACGGCCCATCCTTGTTTCCTTGGTTCAGTGCGCGCCGCATTTACCGGCAGTAACCAGTGCATCGCAGCGCAGCTGCCTCTCGGCAGCACGCACCTGCGCCTCGCGCGCGTGCAGGGGCCCCGCGCCAAGCCGCGCTGCTGCTGCCGCCCAGAGCAAGTGGGTCTGGGAGGCCTGCCAGTCTTCCGCAGAGCAGAGGTCGCCAACTCGAGCCGGCAGCGCGTGGCGGGGCCGAAGGAGAGGAAGAGGGGTAGGATAGGGAGGATGAGGAGGAGGGGCAGGAGCAAGAGCAGGAGCAGGATGAGGAGGAGGATCCGATGAGGAGGAGGAGCAGGTGCGCCATGCGCGCCATGCGCGCCAGGTGCGGCAGGTGCGCCAGGTGCGCCAGGTGCGCCAGGTGCGCCAGGTGCGCCAGGTGCGCCAGGCGCGCCAGGTGCGCCTCACGCCAGCCGCGCCAAGTGCGCCAGGTGCGCCAGGTGCGCCATGCGCGCCAGGTTCGCCATGCGCGCCAGCTGCGCCAGGTGCGCCAGATGCGCCAGGTGCGCCACGTGCGCCAGGTGCGCCAGGTGCGCCAGGTGCGCCAGGTGCGCAATGTGCGCCAGGTGCGCCAGGTGCGCCAGGCGCGCCGAGTGCGCCAGGTGCGCCAGGTGCGCCAGGTGCGCCAGGTGCGCCAGGCGCGCCAGGTGCGCCAGGTGCGCCATGCGCGCCAGGTGCGCCAGGTGCGCCAGGTGCGCCAAGTGCGCCAGGTGCGCCAGGCGCCCCAGCCGCGCCAGGTGCGCCAGGTGCGCCAAGTGCGCCAGGTGCGCCAGGCGCGGCAAGTGCGCCAAGTGCGCCAGGTGTGCCAGGTGCGCCAGGTGTGCCAGGTGCCCCAGGCGCGCCAGGTGCGCCAGGTGCGCCATGCGCGCCCGCTGCGCCAGGCGCGCCAGGTGCGCCAGGTGCGCCAGGTGCGCCAGGCGCGCCAGGTGCGCCATGTGCGCCAGGTGCGCCAAGTGCGCCAGGTGCGCCAGGCGCGCCAGGTGCGTCAGGCGCGCCAGGTGCGCCACGCGCCCCAGGCGCGCCAAGCGCGCCATGCGCGCCAGGCGCGCCAGGTGCGCCAGGTGCGCCAAGTGCGTCTGGCGCGCCAGGTGCGCCAAGTGCGCCAGGTGCGCCAGGTGCGGCAGGCACGACAGGTGCGCCAGCTGCGCCAGGTGCGCCAGATGCGCCACGTGCGCCAAGCGCGCCAGCTGCGCCAGGCGCGCCAGGCGCGCCAGGTGCGCCATGTGCGCCAGGTGGGCCACGCGCGCCATGTGCGCCAGGTGCGCCAGGTGCGCCAGGTGCGCCAGGTGCGGCGGGCACGACAGGTGCGCCATGTGCGCCAGGTGCGCCAGGAGCGCCAGGTGCGCCAGGTGCGCCGGTGCGCCAGTCGCGCCAGATACGCCAAGTGCGCCAGGTGCGCCAGGTGCGCCATGTGCGCCAGGTGCGCCATGCGCGCCAAGTGCGCCAGGCGCGCCAGGTGCGCCAGGTGCGCCAGGTTCGCCAAGTGCGCCAGGTTCGACATGCGCGCCAGGTGCGCCAGGTGCGCCATGTGCGCCAGCCGCGCCAGATACGCCAAGTGCGCCAGGTGCGCCGGGTACGCCATGTGCGCCAGGTGCGCCATGCGCGCCAGGTGCGCCAGGCGCGCCGAGTGCGCCAGGCGCGCCAGGTGCGCCAGAGGGGGAGGGGTTCGAACCAGTAGTGGCCCCCCTCTGGTTTTCTTGGGGGGCGCGGAGGGGGGGGGGGGGGGTTCGAACGGGTCGTGACCCCCCCCCCCCGGTTTTCCGGTGCCCCATGCGCGCCAGGTGCGCCAGGCGCGCCAAGTGCGCAAAGTGCGCCAGGTGCGCCAGGCGCGCCAGGTGCGCCAGGTGCGCCAGGTGCGCCAAGTGCGCCAGGTGCGCCAGGTGCGCCAGGCGCGCCGAGTGCGCCAGGTGCGCCAGGTGCGCCAGGCGCGCCAGCGGCTGGGTTGCTGGTTGCTCGTTGCTGGTTGCTGGGGTGGGGTGGGGTGGGGTGGGGTGGGGGGGGGAGGGCGGGTGGTTAGGTGCAGTGTCAATCAACGACAACAACACCAACAACAACCACAACCACAACCACAACAACAACAATAGGTTTAAGACTGTTCGCCCTTTATATGCTCGAGTGTCCAATAACGCGTATTTCCCAAACCCTCGATGCCCGCCCTCTTCGTCTTCGATCGAGCCCTTTTTGGGGGTATACCTTTCTTCCCTGCAGGCCGGGCCCCGGCAAGCGGCGGGGCGGCCGCGGACCGTCGGCCTGGCCAGCGGCAGCGCTGATCGGCGGGGCGGCCGCGGACCGTCGACCCGACCCCAAGAGGGACGGACAGGGGACCGACCACGACGACGACGACGACGACGACGACGACGACGACGACGTCGAAGACGACGGCGACGACGACGACGACGACGGCGACGACGAGCGAAAGCGAGAGCGAGAGAGAACGACAGCAGGGCCACGAAGGGCACGAAGTAGGCCACGAAGGGCGACAGCGGGGACACGAAGGGAATGCGTATGGGGCCACGAAGAGCGCGAACGAGCGGGGGCCACGAAGTGCAGATAATGCGGGGCCACAGAAGGCAACTAGGGGGCCACTGAGGGTAGCAACTGGGCTACGTAGGACAATGAGGGGGATACAAATTGCGACAGCAGGGCCACGAAGGGCATGCACATGGGGCCACAACGGGCGCGACTCCTCGGTGCCTGGGTGTCGGGAGCGCGGCGCTCGGGCAAATTGCAGGAAATTCCAACGCAAGGCCATTCTTCAGTAAGTTGCAAGCAAGTCTCCAGCGAGAGCGCGACTCCACAGCGCCGGGAGGGCGATTCCTGCATAATTTGTAAGGAAGCCCCAAACGAGAGCGCAATTCCTGAATAAAATGCGAAGAAGTCTCTGGCGGGAGCGGGGGTCCTGGCTAAATTGAAAGGAGGTCTCAGGCGGGAGCCGTTGTTGTTGTAACCCAGGGGCCAAGGGCCCAGTTTGAGCATCAAGACTTTCCCTGTCAAAAAACAGGGTGCGAGCGTCGAGGGGCACACTTTGATTCAGAAAAAAACAGTATGCACCGATGGAGGGATCAACAATAATTATTCATCAGAAGTGAGAACTCAACAACAACAACAACAACAACAACAACAACAACAACAACAACAACAACAACAACAACAACAGCAACAACAACAACAACAGCAGCAGCAGCAGCGACAATTCACTGCGTGGAGCTCCCCATATGTGCATCTATTCGCATGGACCTGTCCGCCGTGAATGTCTAGGCGCAAGGGCTTTCGAATATACAAGGGCTTCAGTTGTGACGGTCTGGACATAAATCTAACTGCGAACGAATTGGAGTGTGAATGAGCCTCAGTAGTACGAGCGCGTCTTTGTGCATGAGCCTGGGGCCTCCTGGGGCCTCCTGAAACCTACTGGGGCTTCCTGGGGTCTCCAGGAGCCTCGTGGGGCCTCCTGGGACCTCCTAGGGAGGTTTCGTGCCCCAGGAGAGGCGCAATCTATAGCAACAGACGTACATAACACATTGCGGATTAAAGCCGCAGGAGAAGGGCAATCTATATATATATATATATATATATATATATAGGAACACGCGTAAAACACCAAGGACTCGTGCCCCAGGAGAGGCCCAACATATAGGAACAGCAGTAAAACATGTAGGATTGTGTACACAGGAGAAGGACAATCTATAGAAACATACGTATAACATCAAATAATCGTGCTCCAGGTAAGGCCCAATCGATAGGAGCATACGCAAAACACATGGGATTGGAGCCACTCCTGTTGCCTTCTGAGGCCTCCTGCTCCTGGGGCATCTCGGGGCCTCCTGTTGCCTTCCGAAGCCTCCTGGCGCTTCCTGTTGCCTCCTGGGGCCTCCTGTGGTTTCCTGAGGCCTTCTGGAGCTTCCTGGGGCCTCCTGGAGCCTCTTGGGACATCCTGTGGCCTCTTGAATCTTTCTGTGGCCTCCTGATGCCTCCTGGGACCTCATGTGGTCTCCTGGGGCCTCCTGGGGCCTGTTGGGGCCTCCTGTGGCATCCTGAGAAGAATCTGCGCCCACGAGCCTGGCCACCCAAACAAGCAAACCGATCGAGACATCCTCAAAAGCTGGCCCACCTGGGGGGTGACAATGAACGCCTCGCTCGAGACATCCTCCAACTCTGCTCCGAAAACGAAGGATGTTGGCATAGAAAACATGCAAGCCGCTCGAGACATCTCCACACAATCCAGCGAAAGGGGCAGAGTGCAATACCCCCCGCAGCTCCCCTTAGGAACGTGAGAATGAGCGCCTCGCTCGAGACATCCTCCAAATCTGCTCCGAAAGCGAAGGATGTTGGGGCAGAACACAAGCAAACCGCTCGAGACATCCCCACACAATCCAGCGAAAAGGGCCGAGTGCAATACCACCCGCCGCTCCCCTTAGGAACGTGAAAATGAGCGCCTCGCTCGAGGCATCCTCCAAATCTGCTCCGAAAGCGAAAGATGCTGGGACAGAAAACAGGCAAACCGCTCGAGACATCCCCACAAAATTCCGCGAACGGGACCCCGTGAGATACCCCCCGCCGCTCCCCTTAGAGTGCTGAGACGAGCGAATCGCCTGAGACATCCTCAACATCAGTGTGTGTGTGTGTGTGTGTGTGTGTGAGAGAGTCATCCGATGAGTGGACCTGAGTGAGTGTAGTGAATGTATGAGTACAAGTACGAGTGAGTCAGAATGATGAGTGAGTCTGGGTGATGAGTGAGTCCACGTGATGAATCAGTCTGAGTGATGAGTGATGGGTCTGAGTCATGACTGAGCCCGAGTGATGAGTGAGTCTGAGTGATGAGTGAGCCAGAGGAGGTGAGGGTGTTCCTGTGTTTCTGCGGCGCGGTCTGCCAATAATTATTCACTGCGTGGAGCTCCCCATAAGCGCATCTATTCGCATGGACCTGTCCGCCGCGAAAGTCTAGGCGCAAGAGCTTTCGAATATACACGGGCTTCAGTTGTGACGGCCTGGACATAAATCCAACTGCGAATGAATTTGAGTGTGAATGAGCCTCAGTAGTACGAGCGCGTCTTTGTGCATGAGCCTGGGGCCTCCTGGGGCCTCCTGGAACCTACTGGGGCTTCCTGGGGTCTCCAGGAGCCTCTTGAGGCCTCCTGGGACCTCCTATGGAGGTTTCGTGCCCCAGGAGAGGCGCAATATATATATATATATATATATATATATAGAGAGAGAGAGAGAGAGAGAGAGAGAGAGAGAGAGCAACATACGTACATAAACCATTGCGGATTAGAGCCACAGGAAAAGGGCAATATGTAGGAACACGCGTAAAACACCAAGGACTCGTGCCCCAGGAGAGGCCCAATATATAGGAACATAAGTAACACATGTAGGATTGTGTACACAGGAGAAGGACAATCTATACAAACATACGTATAACATCAAATAATCGTGCTCCAGGTGAGGCCCAATCGATAGGAGCGTACGTAAAACACATGGGATTGGAGCCACTCCTGTTGCCTTCTGAGGCCTCCTGCTCCTGGGGCCTCTCGGGGCCTCCTGTTGCCTTCCGAGGCCTCCTGGCGCTTCCTGTTGCCTCCTGGGGCCTCCTGTGGTTTCCTGAGGCCTTCTGGAGCTTCTTGGGGCCTCCTGGAGCCTCATGGAACATCCTGTGGCCTCCTGTAGCAAACCGATCGAGACATCCTCAAAATCTGGCCCACCTGGGGGGTGAAAATGAACGCCTCGCTCGAGACATCCTCCAAATCTGCTCCGAAAACGAAGGATGTTGGCATAGAAAACAAGCAAACCGCTCGGGAAATCCCCACAAAATCCCGCGAACAGGGCCGAGTGCAATACCCCCCTGCCGCTCCCCTTAGGAACGTGAAAATGAGCGCCTCGCTCGAGACATCCTCCAAATCTGCTCCGAAAGCGAAGGATGTTGGGACAGAAAACAGGCAAACCGCTCGAGACATCCCCACAAAATCGAGCGAAAGGGGCCGAGTGCACCCCTCAGGAACGTGAAAATGAGCGCCTCGCTCGAGACATCCTCCAAATCTGATCCGAAAGCGAAGGATGTTGGGACAGAAAACAGGCAAACCGCTCGAGACATCCCCACAAAATTCCGCGAACGGGACCCGTGCAATACCCCCCCGCCGCTCCCCTTAGAGTGCTGAGACGAGCGAATCGCCTGAGACATCTTCAACATCAGTATGTGCGTGTGTGTGTGTGTGTGTGTGTGTGTGAGTCATCCGATGAGTGGACCTGAGTGAGTGTAGTGAATTTATGAGTACAAGTACGAGTGAGTCTGAGTGATGAGTGAGTCTGAGTGATGAGTGGGTCTGAGTGATGAGTGAGTCTGAGTGATGAGTGAGTCTGAGTGATGAGTGAGTCTGCGTGATGAGTGAGTCTGAGTGGGTCTGAGTGAGAGGAGGTGAGGGTGTTCCTGTTCTCCTGTGTTCCTCCGGCGCGGTCTGCCAATCACAAGAACCCCATTCTTAGGATATGGGGAACAAGGACCCCATCTCTTTGGATATGGGGAATAACAAGAACCCCATACTTAGGATATGGGGAATAACAAGAACCCTATCCTTTGGATATGGGGGATAACAAGACCCCCATCTTCTGGATATGGGAACAATTGGTAGAAGCATGCAGTAGGATATCGTTGGAAGTAGATTGGCCTAGGCGCCTAAAGTACATAGGAAACTAAGCATCCAGAAAAACCCTGCTTTCAACGACTCGTAGGTACCACACAGATCCTCGCGCGGGCGGCCAGATGGCGCGCTAGCTGCCCCTCCTGCTGGGGCTGCTCCGGACCGGCCTTGCAGTTCCGAGCCGTTCTTCGACGACCCGTGCCCAGGGCCATTCACCTCCCGTCGTGCTGTTGTTCACGACGCAGAGGGGGTCTTTGGAGGGCAGGTTCAGTCGGCATCGGCTCGGGAAGTCGGACCGAATCGGTACGTGCGTCGCAGCGGGCCGCACTGGCACGGAGTCGCAGTCGAATAGGAGCGGCCACGCTAGGATGCACAGCGGCGCCACGCGAGCATCGGGACCCATCGGAGCGTAGGGAAAGCGGATCGGAGCGGGCCGGCCGGAGGAACAAGAATGGCATCGGAGCTGCGGCAGGCGGGCGACGCCCTCTCGGGCCTCTCCTGGGGCACCTCTCGGGCCTCTCCTGGCCCCTCTCGAGGCCGCGCTGGGCCTCTCCTGGGTCCACCCTGGACCATCGCTTGGGCTCCCTTCAGGCCAGCTTGGCCGTGTTGGAAGCACGCGCCTCCTCCTCCTCCTCCTGTTCCTCCTTCCTGCTCCTCCTACTCCTGTTCCTACTCCTCCTCCTCCTCCTCCTCCTCCTCCTCCTCCTCCTCCTCCTCCTCCTCCTCCTCATGGGCACGGAGGGCGGCCGTCCTGCCCCGCGGCCGTGGTCCGGCGGGGCTCCCCCGAGCGAGCGGCGCGAGGGCTGCGCCTGCTCCCCCACGTGCACCTCCCTCTTGGGTCGCGGTGCTGCGTCCACCCTCCTCCCCCTCTCCCCCTCCTCGCTTCAGCCTGGAGGATCTGGGGAGGAGGGAGGAGGGACGACGCCCTCCTCCTCCTACTCCTCCTCCTCCTCCTCCTCCTCCTCCTACCCCTCCTTCATCCCTTCCTTCCATCCTTTCTCCTTGTACATAGCCGCTTCCTCTCGCCCCCTAGGCGTGTAGGTAGGGCGGGCCGCGCGTTTCGCCTGAGAGCTTCTCACCAGTTTTGGTCCTGAGTATTGAACTTTGCAGCGCCTTCAAATATTGAAGGCGGGGCGTTGTCAAAACGTGGCTCTCGCATTAGGGCCGCGCGCACTCGGCTTAACACATTGCAGCAGCTTCAAGGATTGAGGGCGGACCGTTTTCAAAATGTGGCTATCGCTTCAGCGCTGCGCCCATGCGCCTGAGCAGTTTGCAGCCATGTCATGGCTTCGTATGGTTGAAGTCCCAGGAATGATGTTATGGCACGGTTATAAGCTGTCAGGACGCAACAGTCAATTGACTCGTTGTGTTGAAGTCCCAGGGATGGGGTTCTGGCACGATTTAGGCTTGTCAGGGCGCATCCATACCTTTGGCTCGCGGCGTTGTAGGCACAAGAATGTGTTCTGGCACGGTTGAGGATTATCAGACGGTTGTCTTCCAACGGGGCACTTCGCGCAATGAAGCAAATCTTGCCGGGACCTGTGAAATAGGGAGCTTGGGAGGGTTTATTGTAATATCGTCAGTGCGTTTTGGGTGTACACTGGTCCTGCTCCTTCGCCTCCTCTTCCTCCTGCTGAGCCCAGGAAGCAAGACTGCCTTTGAACCATACCCTGGGCCCCGAGGGCCCTGCCTCGACCAATCTGGTTCCTCTTTGCAGGGGGTGGGGGAACGATAGTGAAGAGGGAGGGAGGGAGGGGCAGGAATAGTAGGAGTCAAATCGGCCAGGTCGACCGAACAGGTGGGACCCGCCATTTCCGCCACCCTTCTTAGAGCATCTCGCGCGCGGTCCTGCTTCCGAGGACTTGGCCAGGGGGAGAGAGCCACGGGCAGCGCACGTGTGGCATTGTGACTTCCGAAAGATCCCTGTGCCGAGCTCCAGCGATCGAGTAATGTAGCCTTCTTTCGCGCGTCCAAATGTTCCACGAGAACGGCGATGAAGAGAAACAACAACAAAACAAAACGCGCTGCGCCGAAGCATCACTGACACTTCAACGCGAAACCTGCGCGGCGCCTGGGCAAGAACAGCACTTCGCCCGCTCGCGCGCGACCCCGCTGCGGCTTCCCAGCGGCACGGCGAGCAAAGCGATGCGCCGCGCTCGAACGGCAGCGCCGCTCTCAGGAGACATCTGCGCGGCGCCTCGGCAAGAGAACGACGTGCTGGGCGACGCCGAGAGGTGAGAGCGGCATCTCGCCCCGTCGCACTCGATGTCCGCCCCGTCCCAGTCCCGCCGCGCATGGAGCAACGTCGGCGACACAACGTCAATGCTGAGCAGAAGCGCATGAACTCTGGTTGTTGCTCGTGGTTGGAAGGGGAAAAGACGCCGGATTTGGCGGCCATCGACCGGCGAAGTGCCAGAATGGGAGGTAATGGAAAGGAGAAGGGTGATATAGAATCAGCGGACCGTCCTCCTCCTGCTTATCCTCCCCCCTCCTCATCTTCCTCCTCATCCTCCTCCTCCTCCTCATCTATTGAGATCTCGAGCCACCAGTGTCGAACAGGATGCCCGTCCAGCTCGAACCTGCAGCGGTAGCGTTCGGGTAGCTCTTGCACAGGAGATCCTGGCGGAAAGGGATACTGTGCATGCATCACCGTTTCCTGGGGGAGGAAAAGGACGACGTGGGGGAGTATGAAAGCGAGCCCCCGAGATCTCGAACCCATCCCTGGATCGAGTTTTCGCCGCGGGTAGTCTTTTACGAGTCCTGGAGCGCAAAAGCGAGGCCCTGTCTCTGAGAGCGGCGACGAACTCAGAAAAAGGATCAGGAAGACTCAACTACAATGAGTGAGGGCTGGTCGATTTCAAGTTGTGATTCTAGCCGTAACGCCGTGTACATTCCTTCTCGTTCTTTCCAGGTGCTGCAGGGATCAAGTGCCGGTGATTTTCAAATGCAATCATCGCCTCAGCGCCGCGCACATTCTTTTTCAAATATCCGGGCGAAGGGCCCAACCATCTGCATCTGCGAGCGCCGCAAGGCAAGCGAGAAGAATACTGGAAACTGACTGAGGGACGGCCGGGGCGCATGTCCTGGCGAAGAGGGCGCCGTGCGAACCCTGCCTTTGGGGCCTTCGGCGGGGCTCCCATTGGGGGCAAGATCCTCGTGAGGGGTGTGCTGGCAAGGGCGGGGGGACGCATGCGGACCCTGTCGCTGGGGCCTTCGGTGGAGCTCCCTATGGTGCCACGACCCTGGAGAGAGGTGTGCCAGAATTGGTGGGGGGACGCGTGCGGACCCTGCCACAGGGGCCTTCGGTAGAGCTCAGTGGTGCTCCCTTTGCGGCTACGATCCTCGTGAGGGGTGTGCTGGGAAGGGCGGGGGGACGCATGCGGACCCTGTCGCTAGGGCCTTCGGTGGTGCACCCTATGGGGCTACGATCCTCGTGAGGGGTGTGCCGAAATGAACATGCGAAGTGCAGAGGCAGGGATTGGAGGAGGGAGGAGGGGGCAGCGGAAGGAGGAGTGGAGAGCAGCGCTGCGGAGAAAAAACGAGGACACAACACCACAAGATGGTTGGGAATAGTGTAAGCCGTAAGGAGGATGAAAGGCTGGTGGTTTTCAACATGTGGTTCTCGTCTAATGCCGCGCACGTGATAACAATAATAACAACTACAAGGATGGAATCAGGTTCGTTGTCAGAAAGCGGCTCCCGTCTGAGACTTGAACCAACTTTACGGCGCGAAGTTCCACTTAGCGCAGCTGTTAAAAAGGATGGAGGGCAGCTCATTTCCAGAGCTGGGTGATCGCCTAAGACACTCGCGAAGCGTATGTCCATAAACTTCGAAGCTGTGCAAGGCTTGCACGGATGGAGGGCAACTGCTTGTACAACATGGTGCTGCCTCTTGGCGCTTCCCCGAGCCAGATGGGTGGCGGAGGGGTGGGCCCTTCACAGCACAGGTGTCGCCGGAGCGGCAGTCCTGTCGGGCGCCCCTGTTTCAAGGGGGGGGCGCTTCTCGCAGTGGACACGAAATACTCTTCGAGGGTCTTCTGAGGAGGGGCCTCGGGGCGGAACGTTGTGCATTCCAGCACCGTGGACGCATCTTGGATTTACTTGGGTCCTCGTCTTCTCCTCCCCTCATTTTCCTCATCCCTTTCCCCTCTCCTCCATACATGCCTCCTCCTGCTCGTCTTCCTCGTCCGACTCATCAAGAACCAACGCCATGCTCTTGCGGGGGAAAAAAACAGCATCACAAACCCGCCCCGAAAAGAGACGAGCAACGAACGCAGCAACGGCGGGCGATGTTTCTCGCCCGGTCCTGGGCTGGGCCAATCCCTTCCAGGAGGCCAAGACCGCAGGGATTGTAAGTCGCTACCCCGCGGAGGGGTGTGTGTCGAGTGGGAGGGGGGAGGAGCGGGGCGGGTGAAGGCTTGTATTTGAATTGCTTTACTTGATTCTCAGGGGTAAGGCTGTGCACAGGGTGGGATGAGGAAGACGGGGGGGAAAAAGGGAGGGGGGCACAAAATAGGCGAAGCAGCCGTGCAAGAAACATCTCTTGGAAGCCGACGGTGGCCACAAGCAGTCGCACCCCACGAGCTCATACGGGGCAAATTAGTTAGACCAACATTCATGCTTCGGACCTGGGAGCCTACACACATCGGTGAAGGGGGGAGAGGAGCATTGGGCGGAGGAGGATATCGAGGCAAAACTCACGATCCCTGCGGTATTGGCAACACTGATGCCTGTAATGGCCAGCCGACCCTCCATCTGCCTCGAGGTGTACGCGTGGTCATTCGAACCCGTCACGGAATGGTCGATGAGAATCGTGTAGTCCTCGACGCTGGCAGTGAACGCAGCATCCGTTCCTTCTCCTCCTCCTCCTCCTCCTCCTCCTCCTCCTCCTCCTCCTCCTCCTCCTCCTCCTCCCCCCCTCTACTCTTTCTCCTCCTCTTTTTCCTCGTCCTCCTCCTCCTCCTCCTTCTCGAGACGACGCTGACGCTGTCTGCTTGTCTGTCTCGCCGAGGCTGGAGCGCTGGTCGCCCCAGAAGGTTACCCAGGGCAACCCCTTAAAACAAGCGAGGTAGTAAGTAGTGGTGCAAGGGAAGGAGAAGAAGCGAACGACGAACACGGCGCACACGACGGATGCGCAGCGACAAATGCGGAGGCGGAAGCTGGCGGCGCGCACAAGGGGGTATCGCGAGGCGGGGGAGGTTCCAAGAAGGCAAAGGGCCTTTTGGAATTCCCCCGGCGTTTAGGGCGTAGGCCCCCCTAAGAAGCATGCAGGCGCTTCTAAGAAGGCCCCTGCCTTTTAAGGACCCCCCCGCCGTCTTAGAAGGCCACCCCCCTTCGCACCACCCCCTTGCGCGCGCAGCCGAAGCATGAAACGGGGGGGAGGGGCGGGTCCTGCGGCGGGCGGGGGCGACGCCGCGAGGTCAAGACGGGGGCCGAGAAGGGAGTCGAACCGAGGGCCCGCAGCACAAGCGCAGGAGCGAGCGAACGAGCGAGGCGCTGGTGCAAGCTCGTGCGGCGAAGCGCCTGTGCCTGTGCCCGTTGGGCAGGGCGCGTGGGGCCGTGTAGCCCCCCCATGCACGAGCACAGGAGCACGACGGGGAAGCGCGGTGGGCGCGGCGCAGGGCCACTCACCAGAGCCACGCACGACGGAGAAGGGCGGGTCCTCCTCCTCCTCCTCCTCCTCCTCCTCCATCTCCTCCTCCTCCTCCTCCTCCTCCTTCTCCTCCATCTCCTCCTCGTCCTCCTCCTCCTCCTCCTCCTCCTCCTCCTCCTCCATCTCCTCCTCGTCGTCGTCGTCCTCCTCCTCCTCCTCGAGGGCAGAGGGGCGCGGAAGGCGACGGCTCTGGAGAGTCCGAGCGGCGCGCGCGCGGCGGGCGCAGCGGGCCGGCTGCCCCAGGAAGGGGGTCGCCGGCGGGAGGGGGCCACCGAGGCGAGGGGCGGCCCCGAGGCCCCACGGGGGGGGGATTCCCACAGCGTGGTCCTGCGAGAGGGGCGCGGCGGGGGGTGCGACGAGGAGGCGGCGGCACGACGGACGACAACTTTTTCCCCTACCCTCCTTGGTTGGGCACTCGTTTGGAATGGAGCAGTGCGGTCGCGTCTTCTCCTCCTCCTCCTCCTCCTCCTCCTCCCGCCTCCCGCCTCCCGCCTCCCGCCTTGTGCGTACCTCTTGTGTGTGTGTGTGTGTGCATCTTGCCTGCGGTGCCTCTAGTGTGTGTGTGTGTGTGTGCATCTTGCCTGGGGGGCTGCGGTCTGCGAAACTGTCGCTACTTTCGAGGGCTACTTGGGGGGACAGCATAGTGGGCAGCCGCCGCAGATCCAAAGTAGACCTCGTCACCCCTGGGGGGGCTGCGATTTGCAAAACTGTCGCCGCTTTCGAGGGCTGCTTGGGAGGACCAGCATAGTGGGTAGCCGCCGCAGATCCAAAATAGACCTCGCCACCCCTGAGGGGGGCCGCGATTTGCGAAACTGTCCGGGCGCTCGCGGCTCGAGCCAAGACGGTTAAGGACCTCCCTCCTCCTGATCCTCTCTCTCTCTCTCCCTCCCTCTCTCCCTCTCTCTCTCTCTCCCTCCCTCTCCCTCCCTCCCTCTCTCCTCTCCATCTCTCTCTCTCTCTCTCGCTCCCTCTCTCTCCTCTCCTCTCCTCTCCCTCTCTCCTCTCCTTCTCCCTCTCTCTCTCTCTCTCTCTCTCCCTCTCTCTCTCCTTCCCACCCATTGAAATCCATGCCCAAGTAACTCTCTCTCTCTCTCTCTCTCCGATCCCTGCTGCAACCATCTTTAGCTTCGAGCTCTCCTGGTGCCCAGGCCGCGCTCATAGCACCGAGGAGTGGCGGACGGTGGCGCGGGCGCGCCGCTGCTCACGAGATGCGGGTAGAACATACTCTCTCTGACCAGTTCTAATCCGGCCAACGACGTGGCTACGGGAGTGCTGGGTTCTTGTTGTCGTCCTTCCTCGCGGGGGACGTCCAGCCCCAAGGTCTATTCCATATCCAGCAGGTGTACCTCATTCTCTTCGTGTGCGTCCTCATGCTTCCTCAGATTGAGATTGACTGTGTCTATTCGACTCGGACACCGTGGCCCTTGCCATCCTCGATTTCTCGGACTACTGCTTCGTACGTTCGGCGCCTACTAGGCTGCTCCTCATACGATGGGAACACAGTGCGCCAGCTAGTTGACTGGTCATGGTCCCTTGCTACACAGCCGCCTTCGTCTTCTTCTATTGCGGCCATTTTGTTTGCTTTGGCTATCTGCACATCGAATATTGGTTACAAAGGTGTATCTGAATGTAAACTCCGTGGATCGGCACTCTACACCGTCCTCTCGAGCTTCCTCATGGTGTCGGGTGTCCTGAGATTCAGATGGGCATTGCAACACCAATCTGGGTGCAAGTGTATTCGTCATGTCTTACCCTTTCTTCCGACCCAGTGGCAACATGCTGTATCTGTTCCTCACGATCATCTTGTGTTCCGCATGGCAAGGGCATCAGTGTTGGGGCCAATTGGTGTGTATGACGCGGTTGTCTACATCTTGGCTTCCTTCTCGGCGATTTACTGTGGGAAGACTACTCTTTCCAGGAAAGGCCTTCCTGGCGTCTGCGCCAGGGTGGCCGAGCACGTACGCTGTCTTCTGTACCCATGCAAGCCACCAGGTGACCGTCCAAGGCATCGTATGCTCAGACGAAGTCTGGGCTCACTATTCTTCCTCCCTGTTGTTTGGACGTCCTCGGGATCATCGACAGGCGCTACTCTTCGGGCATAAGAAAAAACGCCCGCGTCGTCGCCCTCCCTCATGGCGACGCTTGCGTCGTCCTGCTCATTGTTTACCCTCGATTTGGTCATCATGTTTCCCGTGTGACCCACGGCAGCGTGATAAAGCTCTTTTACAAGATAGGCTTCCAAGCATTATATCCGAAGAAGGTCCATATAGTGCTCTCTATATCCGCCACCAGAGGGAGATGCTCGCCTCGGAAGGCACGTGTGGCCCTATCTATTTGTTTGCTTATGATCGAGTTGGTCTATTACTAGCTTGGCTAGCATGTAATCGTCCCCATGTACGTCTTCCTCCGTGGCCAACGACTCGCCTGGCTGGCTGACATGGTCTATCGGGCTGCGAACCTGGCCCCAGAGTTGTTGCGCAACTACCACCGTGTGTATTCAGCTTCTTTGGGATTAGATAGATGGCTATCCCAACTTCGGCTTCCAAGTCTACGTGTTCGCCAGATTCGTGCACCGTCCGCTCTACGTGACCATCGCAAGCTTGAGCTCTTTAAATCGTGTGTTCGCCGTTGCATCAGCGGCGTCAAAGTCCTGAATACCCAGCGTTGGCTTCTCCCTCGCCTGAAGTATGGTTTTGAGAAGACTCCTGTTTGGAAAGATCGTGTGACAGCCCCTCGTTTCTTCCACACATTCGAGGCCAATCACCTTCCACATGTTCCTGAAGCCTCCCCTGTTCCCCCTCGCCTCCTTGGTGCTGCTTCAGGGGTGTGGCTACTTCCACGCTGGCCGTCCCCGTTCACGACGTATGCCGCATGCCGTAAGGAGCTGTGCTCGTGGGCGTCTCGCATGACGCGGACTATCGTCGCTGGAGGATTGCGCAACTCGGCTCCAAAGTCGTGTGCGCCCCCCTCCCGCAGAGTGGGCTTCCTTTGAGCACATACTCCATCTCTCTACGGATATTCCTGGTTCTTCCATTCTGATTTCGGGTGACAAAGATCATGATGTGGTTTGGCAGGCTGATGGACCTGATACTGCTCGGTGCCTGCTCCAGGCAGTGCAGGCGGACCCGACGTGGCGCTACAGAGGTGATATGACTGATTCCAGTCTGGCCTCATGGCTGTGGGCGCGCGCGGAGTTGGGTCTACCTCATTGGTTACGTTCAAGACGCCAGATGCAGAAGATTACTGTCAGTACCAACGTGCCAGTGGTTTTCCCGCTCGTGAAGTCGAAGTGTTTTTTTTACCCAATGGTGTGAAGTGCTGTGTCAAGCCTAACCACTCCTGCATGAGGCGCGTGGTTGATGCGTCAAATGCACCTGGGACTTACGGCTACCGTATCCTGGGCCGAGCTGCGAGGAATATGATTTCACACTCGGGTATCGGCCATGAAGTGTTTGAAATTGGCGAAGCTGCTGATCGTCTCGTTCAACTTCGAGGCTGTTTGAGCCCAGAAGTTCGTTGCTCATGTTTACGGTGTGGCAGCCCCATGAAATGGGTTTACAAGTCTTGCCCATGACGCGGATCAAGCCTACGAACAGTGCACAGCATCCAGTGTGGGTGAAGCGTGGGCCGTCGTGGCAGAGGAGTTTGCCAAAACAGTTCCTTCTGCAGCTGTCCTCGTCAAACGTGCAAAGAAGGCTCGCACCCTGCCCGCATCATCTTCGTCCTGCCCGAGAGGTTGGTTCCGTATCGAAGCATCTGATGTGGGGAAGGGGCTGCTGGCCTTCTGTTGGGCAAGTCTGGTATCCGTGGTGGGCCTTCTGTTTGAGCTCCAAGGGCTTCCCTTCGGCGGCGTGCTCTCGGGTGTGGGCCTTAATACGCTCTTGGGGGCTCAGGAGTTCCAGTCGGGCTTGGATCCAGACCGCTTCACACGTTTGGGTTTCCAGATAATGCTTTATGGTAAGTTCGATATTGGGTGACTTCGCTTCGTCGATGACGTTATTACGCTGAGTCCATCCTATTGCCATTCGCGTGCAGCGTTGTTTACACGTACTACATATTATGTATTATTATCCCTAGCTTCGGACCCATCCTTGGAGTGTTCAGAGGTTACATGGCTAGATCTTCGTATTCAGAGTTCTGGTGATACTTTCATATGGGCGCCCAAGAACCGTGAATGGCTTTTTGATGTTTCCAAACAGCGCGAACCGAGTACCATCATTCCGTAGCCTGATGTTCTTCCGAGGGCCTTTGGGATGCTATACGAGGTCCTGGCTGGTCGCCTGGCTCGCTCTCGCATGATGCGTCTCTCCCCGTCGCTCGCCGCAGTGTGGATTCTGGAGGCAGTGCTGGACATGTTTCTCATGGGATATCCCCTTCCTCTTCTTCGTGCCTTTATCTTTCGCTTACCGTGGTCTATTACGGCTCAACAGGTTCGATTTCATTTTCTGCGGTGGGAACGACTTCAGGACCCTCCCGACATGGGGCGAGGCCGCTTACCTGGCCGCGCGAGTTCGTGGGATGAGCGCCCGCCTCTCGAGCGCGACTTCAGCAAGGGGAAAGGCAAAGGCAAAGGTTGGCAGGTGGGCCCATATTCGAGCCCATATCCGAGTCCATGGAGTGGCAGTTCGTCGCCATGGTCTCCTCCCGCGTGGCAATCCTTTGCCACCGAGGACGAAGCCAAGGAGTTTCGTGTGGAATCTCTTCGCCGCCAGCTTGCAGCAGCTGATCCAGAATACGCACAGATGGTAAAGGAGCGTGAGCAGGCGGCCAAGGAGCGTGACCTCCGCGCTCAGGGGCAAGCCCTTGCAGCCGCCCTCCAGTCGTCTTTCACGGAGCACCTCAAGGGCTTGCAGACGGTCCAGAAGAGCACGGGGCACTCTGCCCCCACGGTTGGCACGCCACGTGACGAAGCTGACAGCGATGGAGGTGACGACGTTCGTGGTCGTTCTGATGGCGGTGGCCGGCGCCGTCAGAGCCGTGGTGGGGCCAGCGAGTTTCTTTCTAGGTCGGAGTGTGGCTGGCTCCAGTCGATCCTGGGCAATGAGTTCAAGGTCAAATCGTCGGACAGCAAAGAAGTACTGAACAAGGCCGTGCTGAAGTCTATCAAGAAGAAGAACATCGTCGGGAATGTGAACAAGGTGTTCAAGAGTGCTGGTGTCAAAGTGCCAGACGAGCCGCAGGGCAAAGCAGACATCCTCCTATCGATCATCAAAGGCGAGGGCATTTGATTTCATGATCTCCAGGAGCGTGCTGAAGGTACTGGTTTCTTTTGGGGAGTTACTTTGCTGGTCTTCGAAGTATTTTGGGTACTTTGTGCTGTGGTTACCTTCGTGGTGATCATGGGTGGGGTGACTAGCATTGGGCTACAGATTTCAAGGCCTCCGAAGCTGGACCGTGACAGATATTATGATGTCCTTCATGCTTGGTGGACGTTGAGGGTGTCACATACAGCGGAGGCGATGCAGTTGCAGAACTTTCTAGATACGACTGGTGCTCCTATCTCTGTATACAGTTATGGTGACCACCGATTCATTACCGAGTCTGTGAGGAAGGTGTCCTCGTCGGCAGTCTACTATCTTGGGAGCTGGTTGGTGAGGTGAGTGCTACTGGATGAAGCACGTGAGCCCTGGTGAGCCCCCCCGTGCGCGTGTTGATCAGGGTATCTCTCTCTCTCTCTCTCTCTCTCCTTCCCACCCATTGGAAATCCATGCCCAAGTAACTCTCTCTCTCCGATCCCTGCTGCAACCATCTTTAGCTTCGAGCTCTCCTGGTGCCCAGGCCGCGCTCATAGCACCGAGGAGTGGCGGACGGTGGCGCGGGCGCGCCGCTGCTCATGTGATGCGGGTCGAACATACTCTCTCTCCCTCCCTCCTTCTCTCTCTCTCTCTCTCTCTCTCTCTCTCTCTTTCTTTTAGAAGAAGAGAAAGCCCCACAAGCATAAACTTTTGGCGCTCCGCGCGGATGTCTTGGATCCGCGCTGGGCCCCCCTCCCTGGCGCGCGGAGCGCGCCAGGGACGGCGCCGGAGGTGCCGCTGGTGGGGGGGGGGTCCAAGAAATCCGCGCGGAGCGCCAACAGTTTATGTTTATGGCGCTTTGTCTTCTTCGATCTCTGTATCTCTCTCCCTTTCGTGCAGTCCTCGATGTTCGCGGTGAACGCCATTGTGTCGGCAGGGGACAGGCCGTCGCGGGGAAGCCACAACTTCTCACACTCATTCTTGCCGGCGGAGACGCTTGAGAAGCAGTCTGGGTTGCGCTTCTGGGAGTAGACGTGCGTGAAAGTGGAGACGAAGATCGAGCTCTCCCGCGTTGTTTGTGCATCAGCTCCGTCGAGGTATGTGCAGTTATAGTTTTTGAAATTAGGGCGGAAGTCGCAACTACAACTGCCATCACCATTGCTTTTACAGCTGGCGTTGGGCTGGCAACAATATGGCAAGTGGTCCAACGCCACAAAAGCGTCATCGCATTGGGGGTCATTCGGATTGCACCCGTCTGCCGTAGGCTGCTGCATTGTCAATCGTACTGCGGCTTTCGGATCTGAGAACTTGAGATACCCCCAATTGTATATCAATTGGTAAACAACGATGCGCCGGAGGCTAGAAGTTGGCACCAACACCAAGATCGGCGGTCGTCTCCATCGAAGGAAGAGTGCCACCGATTTCGGTGATTACGACAACCATCTCGCATCTTCGGTAGCCGATGCATGGCCGCCAAGCACAAACAGCGATGATCATCTTCCCTCGGTTGAGGGAGCTCGGGAGAGCGGTGCCGTTGCCAACTGCTCGGCCTCCGAATGTACGCGAATATGCCCGTCATCAGCGCGTAGTGGAGCAGTCCCAGGCGCATGTCTCGTATCCTCACGCTCTTCGCGGCCGTGTACGCGAACACGTCGTCGACGTCCAAGCCGAAGATCGTCTGGCGGCGAGGCTGCTCCCCCCCGTCCCCCGTCCCCCCCGCGCCCTCTCGACCTCGCGGGCCTCGGAGAAGCACCCAACATTAGCCCCCGGGTATGCTCTGCCGTCAGGCCCAGCCAGCGAGCGCGGGGATCCTCCTCCTCCTCCTCCTCCTCTGCCTCCTAGGGACGAAGATGATGAGGATGATGATGACGAAGACGAGGAGGACGCGCGAGGGAGGAGGGAGGAGGGGGAGGAGGGGAGAGGAGATGAGAGGCGGAGGAGCAGGAGGATGAGGAGGCGGAGGAGGAGAAGAAGACGCGGGGCACTGCTGAGACAAAACAAAAAACAACACCACAGGATACTTGAGGACAAATAGCGGAAACCATTGAACACGACTCGAAGCACTACAAGCACTTGAAAGCCTCTCAAGACAGAGCCAGGAAGGATACCGAAGAGGAGGCACATTTGGCACATCAAGACGGAATACCCCAGGCCCCGGCCGGAGGGCCCTGGACTCGGCCGCGCCCATGCGCGCCCAGTTCACTGGACGGCACGGGCGCCACACTCTCACTGCTCCCGGTCCCCAGATCCCCGACGACGCGATGTCTGTCCAGTCCAAATCACAGGACCACCGAAAAAGGCTCGGGATGGACAGCCAGCCTCAGGGAAGGGTTCGAGAGTTCTGGGGCCCGGGGACTGAACCAACTCTGAGATCTGGGTCTGCGTCTTCATCCTGATCCTCGCTTGCGTTGGACAAGCGCTGGCTTGCGTGAGCCGTCGCGTCTTAACACGCACAAGGCAAACAGGACAATGAGAGCCAAGTGCGACATAATCAAAGCGTGCGACAGAAGTGCAGCATGGCAAAAGGATGGATAAAGAGCGGTGTTCCTCCCTCCTGCTGCTGCTTCTGCTCCGCCTGATCCTCGTGCTGCTGTTTCTCCTTCGTCTTCCGCACTCCTTCAGCGGCAACAGATGCTGCTCCTCCTCTTCCTCCTCCTTCTCCTCCTCTTCCTGCTCCTCCTACTCCTCCTGCTCCTCCTTTTCACCTGCGTGTTTACCGTCGTCGCTACTCCCTTCCACTTCCCTCCGAATCCTTCTTTCCCCCTCCTCGGACATCCGGCGCTTCATTTGTTTCAGGACATGGGCCCCTAAATCTATCGACGCCTTCCTTGGGGTATGTTGAAACCATCTTGCGTCGCCACAACATTGCAAAGAACCCCCCAATCCACGGACACTTGGCGACTAATTAGATGGCCTTAGCCCTGGGAGGCTGTTTTCGTTAGCCCGGGGGATATGAAACAACGAATCGGAATGAAAAGCCAACCCACTGTCAATAGGCCTGGGACGCCATGCCTCGAACAGAACCGAGCAGCAGGGTGTGGGGAAACCAACGGGTACGGATACCGCTACTCCCCGGACCTCTCCTGGGGTGCGTTCTGACCAGAATGTCGAGGCGAATCCAACGGTGGCGACGAGGCCGCCCAGGAGGCCCCAAAAGGGGAAAACAGGCGAAGGGCATAGGTATGGGTACCTTTTCCTCCTCTGAGGGTGCCTGGACTGTCTCCCCCGCATCCCCGCGCGCCCTCTTTGAGCAGGGACCGACCGTCCCGGCATTCCTATAGTCCTAGCACGAAATGTCCTTAGAACCCCCGGATGTTCTAAAAACAAAAACGATGTTCTTAGATTATACACCCGATGTGACAAAACAAGACAGACTCCGCCAGACATGTTCTAAAAACATTTCCGCCAGAAATGTTCTAAGAACATTTCGTGGAAACCACGAAAGGTTCTTAGAACATTGTTTGGTAGGGCTATAGGCAAGCCACGACGCTTCGCCACTGCTTGACTCTCGCCTCCGGGAAGCACAGGCACCTCCGGCGGCGCTGCGGCGCGCCGAAGCACGCCGCCCTGCCTGAGCTCATGGCGAGCCGTGCGGGAGCGGAACCTGCCGTCTCCTGGCCACGCAAGGCGGGAGGGAGGCGGGACACGAAGGTTCGGTCGGGTATGTTCCCCTCCTCCTCCTCCTCCTCCTCCTCCTCCTCCATCTCCTCCTCCTCCTCCTCCTCCTCCTCCTCCTCCTCCTCTACAGGCCCTGCAGGCGGATATGGAACGAAAAATCAAGAACAGTCCAGTACTAATTCAGCACAATCAAGAAATACCAAGAAAATCGTCGCCAGACGATGTTTTGACTATTTTTGAGTCTTCCCCCTGTGGAGGGACAGGCCCGACTTAACACGAACGCGGAGACGGATCCCCTCACGCAGTGCGGCCCTCGGTGGGGGCAGGCAAAGAGATCGCGCCGTGGCGGGCGGACATGCTGACATGCTCCCAACATTCTGAACAGAGTCTGAGATCGCTGGATCACGCATTGTCAAGGGGAGGGGGGAGAGCAGCAAAGGAGGATCAGGATTGGAGCGCTCTTGAATGTAAACAACAGGTAGCAGTGCTTCCAGCACCTTCTGGATGCCCTCGGGCCAGTTCGCACGACGACGAGACGACACGCTGCAGTGCGCGTCGGGGCGCGGCCCTAGCGCGGTCCTATTGAGAGCGCAGCGGGGGGGCCGTGGCCCTTCAGATGTCGATGGGAAGTACGTCATGATTGAACTCCGCGTGCTCACTGCGGACAAGTTCGGAGGGTCTCTGGAGGTTCTCTGAGGTTTGCAAGTGTTTCCGGAGGATGGAGGTAGTAAGGAGGATGGAGGGCGGGGGGAGGGAGGGGAAGGAACAGCAGGAGGGATGAGGAAGGCGGGACTGAGGATGGATCAGGCAGGAGGGGGATGAGGAACTGGAGGGGCAACGGGGGAGGAGGAGCATGAGGGGAGGAGCAGGAGGAAGCGAGGGGGAGGAGGAGAAACAGCAGGAGCAAGAAAACAAATACGGGATGAGGAGGAGGAGGAGGAGGAGGAGGAGGAGGAGAAGAAAGAGGGCAAGGGGAGGAGGAAAAAGGGGGATGGAGGGAGGGAGGGGGGAGGAGGGAGGCGAGAAGGAGGAGGAATGCGGAGGGATGGGGGGAGGCGACTCAGGCACGAGGGAGCCTGCCGCCTCGGCAGGCTGCAACCCTCCACGCCCGTTGAGCCCCCGCCCCCGCGACTGGCACTTTCTGTGTGCCGAACTCGTCATTTGTTTGTGTGTGTGCGTTTCGCCACGGCCGCCCACCGCGCCCTGGCCCTGCGCGCCTGGCCGCTGCTGCCCGCCGGCTCCTCATCGTCGAAATTCCTCGGCGTCTGAGCGTGCCCCCTCCTCTCGGCCGCCCCCCTCCCTCCTTGCACGCCGCCCAGTTCGCCAGTCGGCGCCCCTACCTATAGCTGTTCGCTGGGGCGGACTTCGCCGCCTCGCCGCTGACGAAAAATCGTGCGTGTGCGTGTGCGTGTGCGTGTGCGTGTGCGTGTGCGTGTGCGTGTGCGTGTGTGTGTGTGTGTGTGTGTGTGTGTGTGTGTGTGTGCGTGTGGGCCTTGCGGTCGCCCTGCCCCCGCCCTTGTGGCCGGCTGCGGGTTACCGTCGCCCTGCCCCGGTTTCGCCGCCCCGGCTTGCCTGGCGGACGCGCGCTGCGCCCCCGCCGCGGGCAGCGCCGCCTCCCGCTGGCGTTCCGTGGGGATCTCCCCCCCCCCCGCTCCGACACTGCGGCCACTGCCCTCGGCTCAGCCCGACCTGCAGCCTGCCCAGCCCAGTCCCTCTGCACCTGCCCAGCTGCGGACGCTCTTCGGCCCCGCTGCCGCAGCCCCCCCGCACCCACCCCTCCCGCCTGCTGGTCGTCGACCTCCCGCACTGCAGCCGCCGCCCTGGCCCCCGGGTGTCGGGACGCCGCCCCGGGCCCGCTCTGCCCGGGTGCAGCACCAGCTCGGCCGCCCCGGGCGCCCCGCCGCGGCCCCCGCAGCGTGACCGCACGAGCTCATTCCCCTCCTCCCGCGGCCGTTCCTCTCTTCCTCCGCCGTCCCCTCTTTGAGTACCGTTTGTCCGATCCCGATCCCCAGCGGCGTGGCCTGGGCCCCACTGGCAGATGTAGCCCCCTGGATGGAGATACAGGCCGTTCCCTTCGGGTTTCGAGGGGTACATCCCCAACTGGGGCGGTAATTTGGTGGGGGTCTCGAAGGGGGTGGGGATGGGGATGGGGATCGGTTAACGAATACCGACTCATGCATCCGGGCAATTCGCAATGCCGTCACCCAGCTTGCCCGAGCCCGCATGCGGACTGCCACTGCCGCGCTGCGACGTAAACAACTATGTGTGTGTGCGTCCTGGCGTTTTTTTTTTTTTTTTTTTTTTTTTTTTTTTTTTTTTTTTTTTTTTTTTTTTTTTTTTTTTTTTTTTTTTTCTGGTGGGTCTCTCTGTATCCGCGGTCCTTGGCTGTTGGCCTTCCTGTGTCCCGATGCGTGCTAGTGTGGCCGCGCTGTTACCCAGCCAGGTGTGAAGCGAGCCCTATGCTTGTGTACACAGAATATGGTATTCCTATTAAGTATACTCTGCACTCGGGATCTGCGATTGGCCTGCGTCCGCATCCATGGGCGGACGTGCCCCCTTATCACGCATGAGCGAATCTAACGCGTGGAACCCGAACAACGGACGAGGGCATAGTAGGTGAGGCAGCGCAGAACAGCACAGCGCGGCTGTCATGGTCGGCACGGGCCCGCTCCGCTGCTAGGACTTTTTCGCTGAACGTCACGGTGCACCACATGAGTACATGCTGCGGTCAGCTGGGAACGGCGCCGTTCCTGTGATGTTCGGGGCTTGCCCCTGGCGAGGCAAAACATGTGCAGCGCCCATGCGGGAACGCAGCTTCAAGAGAACGTGCGTGCGAGCGCAGCTTCCGGGAAGCATCTGTGCGGTGCTGAAGCGGCAAAGCGCCCCTCCCCTCCGCGCGCAGCCCCGGTTCCGAGGGAGAGGACCAATGGCAATACACATGAGGAAGTACATCCAAGCTTCTGCCAGAACGAACCCCGAATAAAGACCGAAGAACGCTCTGGGGCAGTAGAAGCGCCTGGGTGCACGAGGAACCGCGTAGGATCATGCCGGGCATGTCCTCCCACAGGCGGATTTTGGACGAACAGTAAAATACGCAAAACATGCTCAATCATGAAAACATCGTCCCCAGAGTTATTCCCAACCCTCCTATGATTGGGTACTCGTTTTGAATAGAGCAGTGTGGTCGCCCCGTCCTTCTCCTCCTCCCCCCTCCTCCCCTCCTCCTCTCCTGTTTCCTGTGTTCCCCTCTCCTCTCCTCTCGTGTCGTCGGGCTGCGATCTGCGCAACTGTCGCCACTTTCGTGGGCTCCTGGGAGGCCCAGCGGAGGTGGGTCCCACGCGGACCACCTCGAGACCTCGCGGTGCCCTGGGGGGCTGCGATCTGCGCAACTGTCGCCACTTTCGTGGGCTCCTGGGAGGCCCAGCGGAGGTGGGTCCCAAGCGGACCACCTCGAGACCTCGCGGTGCCCTGGGGGCTGCGATCTGCGCAACTGTCGCCACTTTCGTAAGCTCCTGGGAGGCCCAGCGAAAGTACGTCCCACGCGGACCACCTCGAGACCTCGCGGTGCCCTGGTGGCTGCGATCTGCCCAACTGTCGCCACTTTCGTGGACTCCTGGGAGGCCCAGCGGAGGTGGGTCCCACGCGGACCACCTCGAGACCTCGCGGCGCCCTGGTGGCTGCGATCTGCGCAACTGTCGCCACTTTCGTGGGCTCTGGGAGGCCCAGCGGGGTGGGTCCCACCGGACCACCTCGAGACCTCGCGGTGCCCTGGGGGGCTGCGATCTGCGCATCTGTCGCCACTTTCGTGGGCTCCTGGGAGGCCCAGCGGAGGTGGGTCCCACGCGGACCACCTCGAGACCTCGCGGCGCCCTGGGGGGCTGCGATCTGCGCAACTGTCGCAACTTTCGTGGGCTCCTGGGAGGCCCAGCGGAGGTGGGTCCCACGCGGGCCATCTCGAGACCTCGCGGCGCCCTGGGGGGCTGCGATCTGCGCAACTGTCGCCACTTTCGTGGGCTCCTGGGAGGCCCAGCGGAGGTGGGTCCCACGCGGACCACCTCGAGACCTCGCAGTGCCCTGGGGGGCTGCGATCTGCGCAACTGTCGCCACTTTCGTGGGCTCCTGGGAGGCCCAGCGGAGGTGGGTCCCACGCGGACCAGGCTTAAGCTGTTTTCGTAGGCTTCCATGGTTTTGCTTGTTTTCCGCGCCCAGCCTCCGGCTGTGGCTTCCTGGGAGGTCGGTGCAATTCCCCTTGGGGGGCATGGGTTGGAATGGAGACCAGGAACACCTTGCACAACAAGGAAAGCCATGAATAACTAGCGAAAACGAACCATGACAAATCACGAAAACACAATAAGCAAGCATCAGCAACCAACTAGGACAGAAGACAAAACATCAAACACATGTGACAACCAACGAAAGCAATCGAAACCACAGCAAACAACTTTTTAACACTAGCGAGCACACACGAACATTCAACTAAAAGGAACAATGGGAACCAACGGACAACTATGAAACACACAATAAAACAATGCGTTGCAACTATCACACATGAAACAATAAGGTATGGATAACACCATCTACCGCCTGAGAACACACTGGGAACACATACGAAAGACGTGTTTGATTGCTTGTTCGTTGTTGCTTTCTTTGATTTCATGTTTTGCTCCATCGTTTTTCATTGTTTTCTGGTCTGGCTGCCCCAAGTGGCTTGGCGGTCTTGCCAGATCATGTTTTTGTGGCGGCCTTATAGAAAGATTTCATGTGTGGACGCCCTGCAAAAGATTCCTGATGCGGCGGCCTTGCAACAAAAAATCCTTCTGTGGCGGTCTTCGAAAATAATTCCTTGTGGAGGGTTTGCACAAAAGGGTTTCTTTACTGCCGGTCTTATATCAGAAATCCCATTGCACGGCGGCCCAAGGATTTCTCTTGTGGCGGTCCGTACAGAAATGGCGCGCTTTGCGGTGAACGTTCGAACAACATCCAGAAGAGTAACTAGGGGACGCAAATGTTTAAGGTGAAACCTTCTTTGGGAACGCTACCAAACATATGTATCTATAGTTGCATGCATGTATGTGTTCTGTAGACCCTTACATACATACATACATACATACATACATACAGACAGACAGACAGACAGACATACATACCGACAACCACACGTACATACGTGCACACATACATACATCCATGCATACACATATATATATATATACACGCGTGTCTATACATATGTGTATATCGATGTATATACATATGTCCTGGGCTTTCAAGCAACCGTGCATGGCTGAATGTATACATGTATATATATATATACATACAAACCGTGCTTGTACTTAGGGGCTCTTCCGGAAAAGAAGCTGGGCCTGTGTGGCGGTCTGGCGGCTAAGTCGTCGCCGTCGCCACCCCGTCGCCGCCTCGTCGCCGCCCGTCGTCTGGTATGGGCTTGCGTGGCGGTCTGGCGGCGACGTCGTCGCCGTCACCGCCGTCGCCGCCTCGTCGCCGCCCGTCGTCGGGGCCTGTGTGGCTGTCTGCTGGCTATGTCGTCGTCGTCGTCGCCACCCCCTCGCCGCCCGTCGTTTGGGCCTGAGGCTGTCTGGCGGCTGGTCGTCGATCGCAGCCCCGTCGCCGACCCGTCGCGGCCCATCATCAGGGGCTGTCTGGCGGTCAGGCGGCTGTTGTCGCCGTCGCCGCCCCGTCGCCGCCTTGAACAGATGGCACCGCGCAGATCGCACCGCATAGACTGCACCGCGTATAATGTCTCCGTTCTAAAAACGGATTCGGATTTACCGCACTTCCCCCGGACTCACGGTCCACCCTGGGAATGTGCAATGTACGTGTGATTCAGCCCCGTAACAAATTCTAAATAATAGCCCGCGCGGCCCATAAACATTGCGTTTTGGATAACCTATGTGGTGCTACTTATGTGATGCACCAGATGTGGTAAAATCTATGTTGAGCAATCGTTGCGGTGCAATCTATGTTGTGCAAAGTAGGTTGTGTACTCAATGTTGTTCAATGTGCGATGTACAATATATGTTGTGAAATACATGTGGTGCGGTCGATGCGCTGCAACCTATGCGGGGCAATCGGATTGGCACAGTATAGGTGATGCAGTTTTTGTGGTACAATCTATGTGGTGCAATTGATTTTTACCCATGATCTGACACATCCCACGCTCTTGCAAGCATCCCACCGACCCACGCGCAACTTGGTGTGCACAACCTCTTAAGACCGACTGCGACGACACCGACGACAACGACTACGACGACACCGACGACGTCTCCGACGACTTCGACGACGACAACGACGCCGACGCCGACGCCGACGAAGACGACGACGACGACGCCAACGAAGACGACGACGAGGGAGGAGGAAAGACGACGACGGCGACAACGACGACAACGACGACAACGACGAGGGAGGAGGGAGGACGGCGACGACGCGAACGACGAAGAAGGGAGGACGGCGACGCCGACGACGACGACGACGAGGGAGGAGGGAAGACGACGACGACAACGACGACGACGACGACGGCGACGAAATAGGGGGGGCAAGACGCCGACGACGGACGTCGATGACGACGACGAGGGAGAAGGAGGAAGGACGACCACGGCGACAACGACGACGGAAACGACCACGACGCCAAAGAGGACGCCGACGACGAACACGAGGAAAGACAGAGGACGACGTAGGCGACGACGACGACGACGACGACGCGGGAGGAGGGAGGGCGGCGACGACGACGACGACGACGACGGCGACGCAAGAGCGCGCGCGCACGCTTTTGTTGAAAATCAGTGTTGCGAAACCTTGGGGTTTTGTAGGTTTTTTGGGCACACGATTTTGAAATCCTTCCGAAACCGATGGGTTTTGAAGGTTTTCGGCATACGCGCGCGACAACGCGCGCGTCTGTACTTCGTCCCGTTTTTTGCAGAGGATTCTCGCGATGGCACACGCGCAAAGGGCGTTCGACAGTTTTCGACATGCGAGCGCGCGAAGCCCGTTCAATCGCATGTGGTGGAAATATTGAAAAACCATGGTTTACTTAAGATTTCGCAAGAGCTCGCGCGGAAGCTGCTTTAGCAAATCAGTGTTGCGAAGCCCTGTGTTTCTGTATGTTTTTTTGAACGCTCGATTGCGAAATCCTTCCAGCACAGAAGATACAATCTACGAGGCGCAGTCAATCAATTGCTCAACTTGAAGCTATCCTCACCACTGCTCGTGCAAACATCCCACCCTCCCACCCGCAACTTGGTCGCAAGACCTCTTAAGACCGTGATGGTAGGTACCGAATGGCACTTGGCAACGACATCGACGACGACTACAGCGACAACGACGACGACGACGACACCGCCGATAACGACTACGACGAAGTCTCCAACGACTTCGACGACGACGACAAAGACGACGACGACGACGACGACGACACACCGACGACGACGAAGACGACGACGCCGAGGCCGACGACGACGACGATGACAACGCCGACGACGACGACGCCGACGACGACGACGTCGCTAACGAAGACGACAACGACGACGAGGGAGGAGGGAGGACGACGACGGCGACAACGACGACAACGACGAGGGAGGTGGGAAGACGAGGCCGACGACGACGACGACAGCGACGAAATAGGAGGGACGACGACGAGACGCCGACGACGGACGACGACGACGACGAGGCAGGAGGACGACGGACGACGGACGACGACCGACGACGGACGACGGACGACGACGGACGACGACGACGACGACGACGACGGCGACGAAATAGGAGGGACGACGACGAGACGCCGACGACGGACGACGACGACGAGGGAGGAGGAACGACGACCACGGCGACAACGACGACGGAAACGACGACGACGCCAAAGAGGACGACGACGACGACGCCAGGAAGCCAGGCCAAGTCAGGATCACCTCCTCCCGCGGAATGAACTTCAGGCTGCTGCCGCGCGCACGCACAGAAGCCTGTCCCCAAGTGTCCGGAAACCCGGGCGAGTGGACGAAGAACTCAGTACCGATGGGCTCGCGTCCCCAGAATAGACCTCCTAATTGAATGGCAACTTCATTCGGGGCAATTGTCACGACGGGCGGAGTGGCCCGCACGAATTGTGCCCCCGCTGCGGGGCGCATATTTCCTACAGCAGCACCGTCAGACTTCGCAATCATGTCATCGACGGCCTCGTGCGCCACCTCTTCCTTGGCGGCCCTCACGTTGTTGTCAATGACCTCCTTGGCCTCACCGACCGGCGCGTCTTTCCGCACCTTTTCCTCCGCCTCCACCAGCTGCTGAGACACCTGAGGGGGTGGCGCCTTCAAGACCTTGTCGACAGCCTGCTCAACTGGAGTGCTGGTCGCGAGGATTGAGATGCCACGCGCCTGAGCTAGACCGAGGCGTTGGAATTCTGGACCGAAAGCTTGCGCCGGAAGGATGACACAAGTGACCTCCTGGTTGTGCGCAATGATGCCTTTCTTCTTCGAGACCGCGCGATCCATGCGAAACAGGGTGCCTGGGCGTTTGAAGAAGTCTGTTTGGACGGACATCCTTGCTTTCTCAGCACCCGCGATTGCTCCGGCGCAAATGATGACGCCGAGATCAACAGCGGCACCTTTGTCGATACCGGCTACTATCGACTTGACGTCCTCACTCCCGGGTTTGAATTCCGAGAGCTGGACGAACAAAGAGCCGTTCGCAGGCACCACCGCGGACTTCGGGATCAAGGCGCTCAACCGGTTGCTCATGATCACAGCGTGGGCGCGGTAGCTCGGGCCCTCGGGGATACAACTAGTGAGGCGGACATAAATGGTGGAGCCAGAAACTGAAGGCAAACGAAAGAAGTCGGCGTCAGGCACCTTGCTGAACAGTTTCCGCTGGACGGTAGTCCAAGTGACTCCGGCAACGTCCTTGAGCCTGTCCTTGTCTGCATTCAAGCGGTCCCTCATCGCGACCTCATTGATGTCGAATCCCCCCTCGTCCGTTGACTTTGCACGCTGCTCGATCATATTTTCTTCGTGGTCATCTGACATCTATATCTTCCCCCCAACGGAGGACTTCATGAGGTTGCCGAATGTCAGGTCATCTGGGGTATGCAGCAGTCCAAAGACCACCGGTTCGGGGACGCCGGCATCCTTCTGCGCACGCCAATGCTCTTCCACCTTCGCCAAGAATTTACGTTTAAACTTATGCCCGTTTGCCGCTGAAGTCGGGCTTCCATCCTCATCAAAGGCAAGCATTGTGTTCCTCTGACGCTGCGCAATATCTTGCTCCCCGAGGACGACGACGACGAGGAAAGACAGAGGACGACGACGGCGACGACGACGACGACGAAGGAGGAGGGAGGACGGCGACGACGACGACAACGCAAGAGTGCGCGCGCACGCTTTTATTGCAAATCCGTGTTGCGAAACCATGTGTTTCTGTATGTTTTTTGGAAACTTGATTTTGGCATCCTTCCGAAACCGAAGATTTTTGAAGGATTTCGGCATGCGCGCGCGACGACGCGCGCGCGTGAACTACGTCCAATTTTTTGCAAAAAGGATTCTCGCGACGGCACGCGCGCAAGGGCGTTCGAAAGATTTCGACATGCGAGCGCGAAACTCGTTTGGTAAGATTTTCTCAATTCTAGAATCTTGAATCACCTCTGGTTTCTTAGAATTTCGCGGAAGCGCGATTTTTTTTTAGAAACTCCGTGTTGTGAACCCATGTGTTTTTGAATGTTTGTTTTTGAAACTCGATTTCACAATTCTCCCGGAACCGAAGGTTTTTGAAGGATTTTGGCATGCGCGCGCGACGACGCGCGCGTGTGCACTTCGGGGTTTTTGAAAACCTGTGATTTTTGATGAACGAATGCGCGCGTAGTATTTTTTGGCAGAGGATGGCGGGGGGGTCGATACCAGCCTGGCTGGGATACCATGAATTCGCAGGTAGAGTGGACATTGGGTCAGAATCCTATGTGTTTTGCATCGGTTCCCGGGGGATCTTCAACCCTGGGGGCGGAGGGTGTTAGAACCTATTCTTTCTTTTTTGAAAATGGAAATAGAACTTGAAAACATGTTGAATAGTCAATACCACTGCTCGCGCAATCATCCCACCCACCCACCCACCCGCAATTTGGTTCGCAGCACCCATGCGACGGCGGTTGCGATGACTGCTTGGTGCTGGCTGGTGCATCGCTGCGGCAGCGCTAGCCCGTACAAGCTCGCGCGCACAGCGGCCAGCTAGTTTTGGTCGGGCGTGTCTACAGACATCATGATGTACGTTATTGGGTGGTCGGCTCGTCGGCCTGGGGCAAAGAATTTGAGACAAAGCGAGCAAACAATAACGTCCATACAACACGCTGACCATTGCGAGGGGTCGGGGATGCCATTTGAATCTGGAACTTAGTCGGCTTGGGTGCTTGCCAGCCAGCCCGTGCGGACTAAACTGCAGCATGATGACTCCCAACCCTCCTTGGTTGTTGGGACCTCGGTTAACATCCGCAGCGCCACGCATCACCCCTCATTCCCACCTCCTTCTTTCCTCCTCCTCCTCCTCCTCCCCTCCTCCTCCTCCTCCTCATGATCACTCTCCTCCTCCTCCCTCTCCTCCTCACCCTCGTCCGTTCCGTCAGCAACCTGCTCATCATCCTCGTCATCATCATCCTCATTAATATCACCCACAGCCCTAGTGAGGGACACTGCATGGCGCCACTGCCTCATTCTGGCCCCCCCCCCCGCCACGCTCCGAGGCCGCATAGGAAGCTCCACCTACGGCCCAGCGATGGCGTTTGTGTGGCGGCGCCGCCGCACCTCGGCAAACCCCTCACACGTTTCGTTGCCCCATCGGGCATAGGGAGCTCCGCCCGCGGCCCCTCCAGGAGGGCCCGAAGATGCCAACATCATTGATTCCCTCTTGGGCTTTTCATCATCTTCGCGTTCTCGCCTCCTCGGGCTTCCGACTGCCGAAGACGGCCCCAGAGGCTTCCAAGATAGCCCAATGAGCCCCCAAGAGGGCACCGGGACGGCCTCCAAGATGGCCAAGATGACCCAAGATGCCTCCACAACGGCTTAAGATACCCCCGAGATGTTCCATGATGCCCTCAGAAGTCCAGGATGAGCCCACGCTGGCCTCAAGACGGTCAAGGTGGCCTCCAGGAGGCCCCTCAGGATGACCCGAATATGCCACATTCATTGATCTTTTGGTTGTTCAAATATTTCCGCGATCTCGCCTTTTCGAGTTTCCGGCAGCCGAAGGGGCCCAACCCAGCCCCAAGATGATCCAAGATGACTCAAGAGGCCCCAATGTAGCCCCACGATGGCCCAACAAACCTCAAAGATATCCCCAAGACTGGTCAAGAGGCCCCCAGCTGGCCCCAAGAGGGTCCCAAGACGGCCCAAGAGACCTCCAGTTAAGACGGCCCTACTGCACAGAGCCCCAAGAGGGCCCCAAGGCAGACCAGACAGGGTCCCGAGACAGCCTCCGAAGGCGTCCGTCCGACGGGCCAAGAGAGCCATAAGACCGCTCAAGAGTGACCCAAGCCCCAACAGGCCCCCAAGAGGCCACTCAGATGCCCCCAAGACTTAGTGGGCCCTGGAAGCGACAAGATCGTTGTTTTACAGGTTCAAGTTTGCCGTTTCTTTGCTGGTTCCGATGCCGTTTAATGGCCGGTTCCGTCGCCATGTTTTTCCCGGTGCCACTCGCGGTTCCAATCCCGGAGCCGTTTTTGTTGCCTTTTCCGGCCGCCTTTTTTTTCTCCGGTTTCCGTTGTCAGACGACACTGAGACGGTCAAGAAACGGCCCTGCCGTTTCTGGGGCCCACTGAGCCTCAAGATGATTCCAGGAAGCCCTCAGGATGCCCCTCCAAAGCCCCACGAGGCCTTACCCCCCTCCTCGTTGCCCTAATCCTCCCCCCGAACTTTCCCCCACTGGTTTCCACAACGGCCTGGGGGACCACATGGTCCGATGTCCCGGCAAGATTTTGGCCCAACGCTTGGCGACATGGGCGTTTCCAAAACTGTTGGGGGCGGCGGTGATCCGCCATAGGCGTTTTCGATCATAATCCCAACAAGGTCTTCAGGAACCCTACAGGATTTCTCACGAGTCCCCAGGGGGTCCGAAGGAACCCAGAGCATGTTCTATAGAATACCTTTTGAAATTCCCATGGAAGTCAGGATCTCTTGAGGATCTCCTGAGGAGCCCTCTGGATTTCCAGTGAAAGTGAAGGATTCCTCAACATATCCAGAGCATCTCTTAAAGAATTCAATTAATCCATCCTGTCTTTTTCACTTCCCTTGGGATCCGTACCGAATTTGCTCGTGCTGGGACTATTTGGATGAGATCCGTGCCATATCCAGGGAACAAGGGGGGGGGGCAGGAGGAGAGGTGTGATACTGATCACGAGGGGCGAGCATACCCATATCCATGCCCTTGCGGTCTGGATGACGAAGCGCGATCCCATGGATACGCGATCCCAAGGGTACGATCCGCGCGGGATATCCGCACAAGCACGCCCTGCGTGCATGGGGTCGCTGCCAAGAAGTCCGGACCGAGAGGCAATGGGTATGACTAGATGTTTCCCGCCCGCGGGATGGGGAAGCGGGATGGGGGGAAGGAGAGAGAGAGAGAGAGAGAGAGAAAGAAAGAAAGAAACATCGATCCTGCTCCAGCCCCTCGTCCTCGTCCCGCTCTTCCGGCGCTGGCGCAGAAGACGCAGTCGCAACCGTGCAGGAGGGTACGGGTCCCTGAGCCACACGGCAGCCGCACGCGCAGCGCACACACAATCCACCTCAGGGCTAAGATCAAATAGATGATGTGAGAGCTCGAGCCCTGGATCTGGCAAGTCTCGCACGGACGCACCCTGAGTTCGCAGTCCACGGCCGTGAGGTCCCCGCTCATGTGCGGGAGTTCGATGTGGCGAGATTTCAAGAGAGTTCCGTGGCGCCATCCGCACAGACCAGCGCATAGGGACGCGGAGGCAGGGGGCCAACATTCGACGCTCTGCAAAGTGTCACGCATGGCATCGGAGGGGGAGGGGAGGGAGGGAGAGGATGAGGACGAGGAGTCGGAGCAGGAGTGTCACATGAGATCACGATGTCCAAGAATTGGGGGGCCCAAAAAGCACCGATACCGCCACTCCCCGGACCCCTCCCGGGGTGCGTTCTGACCAGGATTTCGAGGCGAATCCAGCGGTGGCGACGAGGGCATCCCAGGCGGCCCAAGAATGGGGAAACGAGGCAAGGGTAGAGGCTTGGGTACCTCTTCCTCCTCCGAAGGGTACTCGCGTCCGAGATGGGCGCAGGCCTGGCAGCTCTGCGGAGCTGTGCGGTCGAGCGGTGCCACGGTCTGGTGGCCGGCAAAGCGCCTCCGCCCGTCCGCCGTCGAGGCTGGGGGGGGGGGCGGCAGCCTGGGGGATGCCAGCCAGGGGATCGTCGAAACTCGTCACTGCGGGGGGGGGGGGGGGGGGGGGGGGCATTCGGAGGGTGTTCCAACGTGGACGGCCCACTCGATCTGGGAGCATCCAGGCCCTGCCTCAACCTAACATGTACGACCAGCTGTCCTGACGGAAGCTGTCCTGACGGAAGCGGAAGCTGTCCCGACCGGGGGCAACCACCTTTTGACAAGTATGTCACGAAGGGCTACATGAACTGGGGGGCATTCGGAGGGTACAGTCGGACTCGATTGGACAGGACACGCGAGAGGGCACAAGACCCTTCCGAGGGCCACGTTGCCACAGGAATGCAGGAAGCATGGGCCGCGAGACACGGGACACAAAGGTACCCTTGATTTGGCAGGGTCGACCTACTAATCCGGACCGCCTGTATGCCAACGTGGATGACCCACTCGATCTGGGAGCATCCAGGCCCTGCTCCAACCTGCTATCTACGACCAGCTGTCCCGACGGAAGCGGCATATTGTGGGGATCAACAGCGTGTTCGAGAGCGAAGCAGGAGAATGTCCAAGAGAATGGAAGCGAGATGAGGAGACGCAGCAGAAGCTGGATTGAGGGAGGATCAGAATGAGAATGGTGAGTCGGAGGATGACTGGGAGAGGGATGATGAGCAGGAGCATCTGATGAGGAGGGAGGGGGGGAGGAAGGAGGCAGGAAGGGGGGAGGGAGAGGGAAGCAGGGAGGGAGAGGGAAAGAGGGAGGGATACCACATTGAAAGGGACCCCGACGAGGACGAGGTGAATGAGAAGGGCGAGGATTAGGAGTGTGACGCGCACGCGGGATTTTTTTCGCGGGGTCAGCAACGACGTCGCGCAGGCGCCCAAACAGCGCGCACTCCAGGCTGTCCAAGAGGCACCAATTTGGGAAAGCAGACCGTGCAACCCATCAGCTTCTGCTGCTGCTGTTGCTGCTGCTGCTGCGTGGGGACAGGGAGCCTCAGGGTGGAGGGCGGGGTTCCTGGCGGGAGCAACAGTCGTAAGCAGTTTGACGGAGGAGGGCTGGGGAGTGAAAGATGAGGGGAAGGAGCCGATCTACCCCGCGCTGGACATGGGAGCGAGCTGGCTCCACCCGCCTGCAACGGATGCAATCCTGGGCCCTTGACTCTAAATCCGCCACCGTGCCCTTGAGACACGAGTTGGAGTGTACAGTGTGGGCCCGATGGAGGCGAGCAGGGTGCTTCTTGGCAGTGGCCCCCCCCTGTACGCAGGTCCCCGGCCCAACCCCCCAGGACCCAAACTCCCGAAGGCCCAGGGGGCCTGTCGCGTGGCTCCGGGGGCTCGTCGCGCGACGGTGTCGGGCCCACGCAGGCCCCAAGACGGGCCCAGAGGGCCCCGAGAGCCCCCGAGGACGGGCCGGGGCGGCCCCGAATCGCCGAACGATCGGCCCCAGACGCCAAAGATGGGCTCCGGTCGGCCGAGGAAGCGCCCAAGACGCTCCAAGAGGCCAAGAGGCCTTCAAAAGAGCATCCCTGAGAGGGCCCCGAGAGGCCAACTTTTCGTGGCAAGCTCTGTGATGTTCTGTGGGCCCTCCACTTCTGGAGCTTCCGGCACCCAGAACGTCTCGAAAGGCCCCCCAATACCGCCCCAAGACGGCCCCAGAGGCCGGAGACCCCCAGTAGGGCCCCCGAGACGGCTCAGGAAACGCCCAAGACGGCCCAAGAGAGCCCCGAGCCCAAGAAAGGGAGCACGAATTGGCAGTTCGAATCTTCCGTCCCAAGAGGCCCCCCAGGAGGCCCCCAGGAGGCCTCTAAGAGGTCATCAAGAGGCCCCAGGAGGCCCCCAAGACGCGCCCAGAGGCGCCAACACGACCAGACACCTCAAAGACGGCCAAGCGCCCAAAAAATGACCCACGACTGCCAAGGGAGGGCCCACGACGGCCTCTGAAGGCCAAGAGGGCTCCAAGAGGATCTCAAGGAGGCCAACATGTTTGATTCCCCTTGTTGTGTGTTTCGATTGTTTTCGCGTTCTCGCCTTTTCGGGCACCTGACGCTTCAAGACGGGCGCGTAGCCCCCCAAGGATCGCACCAAGACTGCCCAAAAGGCCCCCAGGAGGGCCGCAAGAGGGCCCCAAGGCAGCCCAAGAAGCCCCCTAAGACGGCCCCAAGACGTCCCCGGAGAGACATCCAAGATGGCCCGAAAGCGGGCCCCCTGACGGCCTCCGAAAGGCCCAGAGGTTCCATGGCGGCCCCCAGAGGCCCCTAAGAGGTCCCCTAAGAGGCCCCCGGAGAACCGCAAGAGGCACCAGGGGGCCCCCAAGAGGCCCCTGAGAGCCCCCCAAAGTGCGTCCAGGAAGCGCCCAGGAGACCTCAAGAGGGCCTCAAGAAACCTCCTCTTCTTCCTGCTCCTCCTTCTTCTCCTTCTCCTCCCTCTCCTCCTCCCCTTCCTCCTCTTCCTCCTTCTCCTCCTTCTCCTCCTTTCTCTTCCTCTCCCCAGTGTTCCACCAAAGGGGTTCCACGACGGCTGAGGGAATACGTAGTCCAATAGCTTGGCCAGACTTCGGCCCAACGTTTGGCCGCATGGGCGTATCCTGAAGCCATGGGGCGGCGGTGATTCGCCGTAGGCGCATGAGATAAACACAGCATCCAGAAGCACGCTGCAAGGGTAATATTACTATCCCGGTCTCCTACTGCTTTGCATCAGACTTAGCGACTAGCTGCTTCGGCAACCTGTCTGTATCCTCTCCAACCTATCCACTCAGGAAGTCAAGCTCTCGTTACTCTGCCTGGCCGTTATCTTCTGCTCCGTCTCCACCTACGGAATCGAGGTGTTCTGGGCCTGACTGAACTCTTCAAGTATCTGCTTCGTCAATCTGGCAGTCATCTCCTCCTCCGTCTCCACTTTCTGAGTGGTTGAGCTCTGTGCCTGATTGAACTCTGCGAGGATCTGCTTTGCCAATCTCGCCGTCATTTCCTCCTCCGTCTCACCGAGCTGGTTCTCCAAAGTCTGGTTCATATTCCACTCCACCTCTGCACTTTTCTCCTTAATGGTCTTCTCGAGACCGTGATCGTCGACGTATGGAAGCGAAGCACTCTCAATATCATCCTCAAGAGCCTTACTCGCCTGGTTGTCTTCTGCTGCCTTCATTGCGCCAGATGATGCAGCCTGAAAATCAGCTTTGGTTTTCCTAATCGCGGCCAGTGTTCGGGGGTCATCGGTCTCGTTCTCAGCCTGCTCGAGCTGCCTGAGTACCTGCTGCTTCAGCAGGGCCGCCCACTCCTCCGGCGACCTGGGAACCTTGGCATCGATGGTCGAGTTTGCGAACTCGGTTGGCCCTGCCTCTGCCTGTTGGGGCGAGCCAGGGGCCTCTCTCGATGCGGCCTCGGCTGCCGCGCGTCCCGCGGTGCCGGAGCCCCTCTGTAGAGCTTCAGACAGCCTGCCCGAAGACAGGCTCTGAGCGGCCTCTCCCCGCGCAGAGTTCAGCTGACGTCCACCGTTCTGCCCCGCCTCGGGGGCCTGGGCGGCACCATCGGCAGCCACGTCCACCGTTGCGTTCTGCCCCACCTCCGGGGCCTGGGCGGCACCATCGGCAGCCACGTCCACCGTTGCGTTCTGCCCCACCTCCGGGGCCTGGGCGGCACCATCTGCAGCCACGTCCACCGTTGCGTTCTGCCCCGCCTCCCGGGCCTGGGCGGCACCATCGGCAGCCACCGCGGGGGCCTCCCCTGCCTTGGCCAGATCTCCGACGATCCGATGTTTTCGTCCAGGGTGTTCTTCCTGCATTTCGGTCTCAGGGACCTGTCATCGGGCACCGTGGCTCTCAGAAATGGACCCGGGACGAAAAACTGCCTCGGGGCAGCGGCCGGGACCAAAATCGCGCCGGCGGATGTCAGGGGAGCCAGCTGCAGCCTTGACCATACCGTCCCACTCGCCGCTCAGATATCTGGCGAGCTCCTCTTTGGTTGACCCAAACAGGGGTCCAGCTGAAAGGGGGTGTGCAATAGGTTTGGGGCAATTGTATTGCAAATGCATTGCGCAAGAGAATTGTACTGCATTGTGTTGCAACTAGAATGCATCGCACGCTAAAATCCAGCAATACATCTGCTCCCCGGAACGTACTGCACGCCCCAAATCTGTCGCAACTCACAATATCTATTGCACCAGGTCTATTGCACCACCCCCTTGTAGCTGGACCTGAGGGGCCACGATAGGGGGGGATGGGCATAGGGGGGGGGGAAACATCGACCTGGAGTCGGCGATACCTCACCGATAGATCGGCGATAGGTCCCCGATGGTGAATCTGTACGCTCCTGGGCAGACGGGGCTCTCGGGCCCCATCGGCGATCAATGGGCGACGGGGGGTCGATGCAGCCCCCCTGTGCCTAACGCCCCCTACCATTGCCCCTGAGCACCTCCTTTTGTTGGGCGCCCGAATTATCCGGGGTAACTCGGGTCCGGGGTAACTCGGGTTTGGATTCCCGGAAAAGGAACCCGAGTTAGCCCTGACCCGAGTTATCCCTGATGATTCGGGGCTCTGGACGCCCGAGTTATCCGGGGTAGCTCGCGTCCGGGGTAACTCGGGTTTGGATTCCCGAGAAACGAACCCGAGTTATCCCTGACCCGAGTTACCCCTGATGATTCGGGGCTCTGATTTTGGGTCAACCAGATCCTCTTCGCTCATCTGGTCCACGGGCTTCTTCGTGTCCGGCAAGGGGCAGGGCCTGGCGCAGGCGTAGCGCCCCCGCGAGTGGAAGCTCTCCTGGACCTGCCGGAAGGTGGCGCCGGGCGCGAGGCCCGGGAAAACGTCCGGCGACGTCCTCTCCGTGGGCTCGTCTCTTCCACCACCATCACAGCCACCACCACCCTCAAAGTAGGAGGGGGAGGGGGTCCTCCTCCTCTTCCTCCTCCTCCGCCTCCTCCTTCTCCTCCTCCTCCTTCCCCTCTCCAACATGCGTACTCCTTTCCTCCTCCTCCTCCTCGTCCTCCACCTCCTTCCCCCCTCCAGCTTGTGTTGGTGGTGGTGAAAGGCAGGCCCATCAGTCCGGATGCCCTCCGACATCGCGTACTTCACTGCCAGGTAGCACTGGCTGAGCGGCTCGGCGTCGTCGCACGCATCGCTCGTGTTCGAGGCCTCAACGGGTGCCTCCTGGGGCTCCGCTGGCGACTCCGACGCCAAGTCTTGGTCGGAGGCGTTCCCCTGGTCGGAGCTATTCTCCCCGTCCTGTGCGGCGTGGCTCCATGACGTGCAGGGCTCCCTGCATTGCGACTTGCCCAGGCGGTGCAACTCCGCCTGCATCTCGCCCGTCGTGGACCCAGGGTGCAGGTTGGGGTACCGCGCAGGGTGCAGCGTGATGCCCCTCGCCTTCAGCCACGAGAGGGACTGGAAGCACCACTCGCCCTCGACGGCGTCGTGGCAGCCCGGGGAGGCTGGAGGCGAGCTCGTGGACGCCCCCGGCGCTTGCTGCCTCTGGGCGGCGGACTCGCACGGCTCCGTACAGTGACCCTTGCCGATGCTGTGCAGCATGGACTGCACCTCGTGGAAACTGGACTCGCTCGAGTACCCGGGGTACCAGTCGGGGTGTCGGTCAAAGCCTCCCATCAGGAGCCACATGACGGCGTGGTAGCACGAGCTTCCCTCGGGCGTATCCCCGCACTCCGCCTCTGTCAGCTCCACGAGAGGCTGGGCATTCTCGGGGTCCATCATCGACTCGAAATCGACAGCAGTGAGATTCGCGAACTGGTCTTCTGCGGTGTCGAGTCCATGTGAGTGATAGGCTGGGGACTCCCCGAAGGTCACCTCGGCGCCTCGATTCCGAGACAGGGCGGCCGCGTGCAGGCGCTCGAGGCTGAGCAAGACGCTGCAGCAGCCCGCTGCAAGCAGCAGCGGCGATGCGGCAGGAGGAGATGCCGCCATCCTGGAAACGAATGAAGCTGGGATGCAGTGCCGGATGAGCGCACAAATCTGGCTGGCATCCAAGAAGTATGCGCAATTGAGCCGCGCCTTAAGCCCAGACGGTCACGGGCGCCGCAGCAGCGAGAGCGGCCGCTGCATCAGTCTGCAGTGCTTGGTCGCGGCGGAAGTCTCTGGAACGATTTCCCCAAACCTCAAACGTCCTGAGCTACCCAGCGTGCGGAGACCCTGGAGCTCTCTGCGCCAACATCCGCGTGGACTTCGCGGGAGGAGAAGGAGCAGGAGCAGGAGGAGGAGGAGGAGGAGGAGGAGCAGGAGGAGGAGCAGGAGGAGGAGGAGGAGAAGGAGCTGCGGCTCGCCCCCCTGCGGGCTCCGTGGGCCGACGCGGATGGCTTCCTGGCGCCAGAGGCCTGGCTCCGCTGCCGGTGAGGTCGCAGGCCAGACGCGCCGGCTCCGGACGTTTGAGGTGCCCCTGGAGGGGGGAGGGGGCGGCAGCTCGACGAGGCGCGACCGCCGAGAAGCATCCTGGGGCCCAGGAGCCGTGAAGAACCAGCCCCACAGCGCGCGAGGCCCCAGAGCTTGTCTCGTCGCGGCGGCGGCGGCAGCGCCATCAGCACCAGCAGCAGAAGCAGCAGCGGAACGACGATGCGGGCGCGATCTTCGACGACGACGACGGTGACGACTCGCCCCTCTCCCTGGAGGTCCCTGGATGTTTCTGGAATCCCCCTGAGGGCCCCTGCAGAGGGTAATAACATGACCATGGGCGCACCAAAATCCCGACCCTCGAACGTCGAACGTCGAACCTCGACAACGACGACGGTGCTGCTGCCGTCGACGACGGCGACGCTGACAACGCCGACGACGACGGCACCTTCGATGGTGACGACAACCACGACGACGTTGACGACGGGAAGCTCTGGAAGCGCTCGAAAACCACTGACAGCGAGGACGATGGCGACGGCTGCGGCGGCGCCGACGACGATGACAGCGCCGACGATGACAGCAGCGGCGGATACGAGGACGACTGACCCCCAGACCCGTCCTGGGGTGCGTTCTGGCCAGAATTCCGAAGGGAGCCCATCCATGGCCACTGGGGTGCCTCCCGAGGCCAGACGACGCCCAAGGACCTCGATTCTCGACCCTGCACCCTCGAACGACGACGACGCCGACGAAGACGACATCCGCTCAAAATCGGCCCCGGAAAACCTCACAGGATCTACCCTGCCGTGATTTTCGTGCTGAGTGCAGCCGTGGCGGCGAGAGCGCCCAGAAACGCCCAGAAACCTTTCAAACGATGACGACGATAACGATCGCGCCGATCACGGCACCAATGACGACGACGGCGGCAGCGGCGGTGGCAACGACGACGACGACGACGACGACGACAGCGACGACAACGACAACGACGACGACAACGACGGCGGCTGCGACGACGACGACGACGGCGACGGCGACGGCGACGGCGACGGCGACGGCGACGACGACGACAACACCGACGACGACGATGATGACGACCACGGCCCCCGACGACGACGACGACGACGACGACGACGACGACGACGACGACGACGACGACGACGGCCCCCGACGACGACGACGACGACGACGACGACAATGACGATGACGACGACGACCCCGCGAGAGTCCCCAAGAACCTTCGACGCATTCCGACAAACGGCCGACAATATGGGAAACCATCGCCTCCTCCTGACCTCCTCCTCCTAATTAGTCCTCCTCCTCTTCGCTCTCCTCCTCCTCGCACGTAGCTCGATTCGCTCTCCTCCTCCTCCTCCTCATCATCCCGGGGCCCCTCCCGACCATCCTCATTATGCCGAATCACTCCCGAATCGCGCAGCGCCTCAGCATCGTCGATAGTGGACCGGTCCGGGAGGAGTTTGGGTCACCTGTGTATGTCCTGGGCCGCGTGAAGCGCATAGGGTTAGGTCGGGCATGTCCTCAACATGTCGGTTGCGTGGTTGCGCATGAAGCGCAAAAGAAGAAATACCCCAAACATGTGCAAACATAATGAAAGCATGCGAAACATCGTCCCTGGACTATTGTTGGACTATTTTGGAATATCCCTCCTGTAGAGGGACAGGCCCGACTTCAGCATAGGGCAGAGGGCCGTCTTCGCGGCCCTGCGCCGCCGCACCTGGCCCAGCTCCGCTGGGAGGACCGAGGAGTGCGGAAGCGTGCAAAGTAAGGAGCCGAAGTTTGTGCACCGATGCTCTCTCCGGTCCCGCACTGAGCTTCGCACGAGCAAGCGGATTCTGGTGTATACGGCATCCTGTTGTATCCTTTTTTTGTTGTTTCTCCTGGGGAAAAAAGGGAACACTATACACCACACCACCCCGACGTCGGCCCCGACCCTCCAAGAAGTCGTGGGATTGGAACACCGCCCGCCACTGGTAAGGTGTATGCTCCAGTTTCCGAGCAAGGGCTCCCCCTGAGAGGAGGCGACACTCCGGAGCACACTGTGTTCAGAGAGGAACCATCTCGGCCTCGAGCTCTCTGGACGCCAGTGTGATCTCAATACCAGTGTGCGCGTGTGCGTGTGTCACCACTGGACACAGGAGACGACGACTCACCGACATCTTCCGGAGGTCCGCGCGTAGACCTCCAGATGGTCCAGATAGAGGTCCAGATAGAGGAGGAGGAGGAGGAGGAGGAGGAGGAGGAGGAGGAGGAGGAGGAGGAGGAGGATTGAGGAGCGGGAAGATCGAGCATAATCGAGGACATGTGCTTGCAGACGTCCTGGGGCTGTCGTTTCTCTCGGGGAGGCAGGCGCATCTTGCCAAAGCGGTTTGGCTCATCGACGGATAGATCGCTGCATTTGCTTCCGTCGCTCCGTGAAGCGCCCAACCTTTGCAGTAGCCTTTTGGGATCCTCATCACTCGTGCATGCTGAACGGCGGCTTCTGTCTGCGCCACCTGGCCCGCACAATTTCTGAAATGCGCTTGCAGTCTCGGGCGTTACAGCACCCAGAGGGCCATCTTCGAAATGCTGTGCAACGTTGCAACATTACCACAAGTGCTGCCTCTCTCCTCGGTCAGCGCCGCCGCGCGGCCGTGAAATCCCCGACGCCTTCGCTGACTCTGGCTTTGCCGTGTCAGAGGGGCCGCGTCGCCACCCTTGCTGTGCTCGTCGCCAGGTCCGTCCCCGACTCTCGCGGATTCCGCCGCAGATGACCACGCTGTCAGCAGCGCCCTTGGTGACTTCTTTGCCCGATGCCGCGCAGGCCTGTACCTCGCGGCGCAAGACTTTGTGAGTGCGAGGGCGCCGACGACTCTGTGAGCGCTCCCCTCTCTCAGCGCTGGCACGGCTCTTCGCGCAAGCGTAGACTCCGCCGAGTTGTACCTCGAGGTCTTTGATGGACCTGTGGTTGACCTCCTTCGCGCGGCTCCTCGCCCCAATTGAGGGGCGACGATACGGAGGGACCAGCTCCGGGGGGGGGAACCATCGAGCTTGAACCGGCGATACGTCGCCGACATATTGGCGATAGGTTCCCGATCGAGAATCGGCACGCTGTCGGCCAGGGTGGACTATCGGGCCCCCGTCGGCGCGATGAATGGGCGACGGGTGGTCGATGCGCCCCCAATGAGCTTATATTCCGAGCGTTGCCACCTGGCTTGGGGACCATAACTCGACACTTCAGCAGCCGTTCGAGACGATCAGAGCAGCCCCAGAACGCTCTCGGCGAGGCGCAGCTGCTGGAGAGAACCCCGAGGCTGGAAAGCCGCAGAGAACTGACGAAACAGCCCGAAAACCTGCTGTTTATGACGAGCATGGTGTCACGATGCGATTGGCTCAGAATACGCTCCAGGAATTCTGGGGTATCTAGCGGCCCTCGTCTCTGCAGCCCGTGTGGACAATTTGGATATCTGGGGGATCCCGAAAATCTTGGATTCTGTCGTTATCATGACCTCCTGCTCCTCTGAACACCGCCCCTGTCAACCCCGTGGGCGCGCCCAGGTCACGGAGGCGCCAGCGTGCCCTTGCGGGCAGGCCCGAGGCTGGGGGGCGGCCAAGAGGGGGCGTCCAAGAGGGGGGGGGCGCAAATCATGGCTGGCGGCATGTGTGCGGCCCAGGGGTGGGCCATGAGCGTAATGAGATAAGAGCCATGAAGTCTGAGGAAGTATAGTTTAACCGATCCCCATCCCCAGCGGCGTGGCCTGGGCCCCACTGGCCGATTTACCTTCCTAGATGGGGATACAGCCCGTTCCCTTCGGGTTTCGAGGGGTGTATCCCCAACTGGGGTGGCAATATGATAGGGGGTCTCGAATGGGGATGGGGATGGGGATGGGTATCGCTTAAACGATACCGAGTATCGTGGCCCACGCCATGGTATCCCCCCCTAGTCATCACCCCCCTCTTGGCCGCCGCCGAGAGGCTGTGCCGCCCACGCTCGAGCCTTGCCAACGTGGGGAGGAGGAGGAGGAGGAGGAGGAGGAGGAGGAGGAGGAGGAGGAGGAGGAGGAGGAGGAGAGGAAGGAGGAGGAGGAGGAGGAGGAGGCGGAGGAGGAGGAGGAGGAGGAGGAGGGGGGACGAGGGGGGGGGTGGGGGGGCCTTGCAAGCGTGGGGGTGGCGGGGCGCCGAGCGCCGCAGAGATCGGCGGAAGCGCTGCGTGCCGGCGCGGGCCAGCCGTCGGGGCGGGCAGGCTTAGGGCGGGCGTGTCCTCCTACTGGGGAACTTGGGACGAAAATGCTCAAAGCAAATGTTCAAACAATTATTCAAACAATAGTCAAAACAAATATTAAAACATACTCGAAAATCAAAACAAACTCAAAACTTTGGACAACAAAAATTCAAACATTAAAAACATACACAAAACATAAGAAAGAACAGGCCACGTCGGCGCATCGGGCGCCCGCCGCAGCGGCAGGCGGCGCGGCGTGCCCCCGCGTGGCCAGCCCTCTCTTGTGCGGCGCACGCTTTTTCGCTCCGACTTCACCTCGAGGGAGGGAGGTATTTATCAAGGGGGCGGGGATTGGGGGGTGATTGACTTCCCAACTGAGCCTTCTGCCCCAGTCCGTCCCCCTCTATTCCTCCACCCCCTCCTTCTCCACTCATCCCTCCTCCTCCTTCATTGGCTCCTCTCCTCCTCTCCTCCTTCATCCTCCTCCGCCTCCTCCTCTCCTCACTCCTCCTCCCCTCCCCCTTCCCCCCCTCCCCTCACCCGTGTGGCCGGCTAAGCACATGCCACGACCCGCCAGCGGATCCCCCCAAAAGGTCGGCAAGGGCGGGCGCGATGACAACCCACCCCCCCACACAACCAAGGGCAAGGCCCCCATTCAAGATCAAGGGCCATCCCAAAAGCACCCACAAAGCAAGGGGTGTAGGGCGCGATGAGTTGGGGCGCGATGACCGCCGATGATTGACCCATCCAAGAGTAGAGCGCGGAGGTCCCCGGCCTTGTCGGGCTCTGGCGCGGGGGCGTCCGCCGCGCCAGGGCCCGACGAGGCCGGGGGCGGCCCAGAGCCAGCGCACAGCTATCGCTCTGCGCCGCCCGTGCGGAAGAGGACTACCACGGGACTGCCCTGTGAAGCGTCCCCGTGCTGCCTGCAGCGCCCTCTCGAATGCCAGCGGGGAGGGTCATACTCAGATCTCGCTGCGGGAAGGTGCCACCGTCAGGATCCGCCCCAGTGGGTAGGTAGATGACACATTTCAAAAGACGATGTACTTGTATAGACAACAACAGCGCGCACAGCCCTCCAATGAGGTCCCCAAGGGGCAGGTGCTGCGAGGACCCTCGGCGCGGGGGAGGTTCGCCGCGAGGCACGCACGCAGCGAACAAGACCGGCGCGCCGCCCCCGAGGTGCACGCGCGGCGTCGGCAGCGCGCGGGCAGCCGAAGAGTCGGAGGCGGATCGGGGTCATCGCGCGCGGCAGGGTGCACACCCAACACGCGTGCGCGGTCTGAGTTGGCATGTTTGAAGGGGCCCTGGGACACACAAATAAATACACACAAATAAAAAAATTCCCCATATTTTCCTATATTTTCTGGGTTTCTGTCTTCCCCCCCACTTCCCATATTTTCCCATATTTTCTTGGAATCGACGATTAATTGTGTCTGTGTGTTTTTTTCCCTCCTGAATGTTTTTGCTTGTCTGCAGCGCAGGCGGTGGCAAGCGCGTCTGTGAGCCAACGCGGCGCGCCGTGGCGCGGGGAACGCTCAGACGGATGGAAAGAAAGAGGCGGCCGCAGAGGAAGAGAAAGGGCGGATGCTTCAGACGTAGAGGAACTACGCCGTAAGGAACGCGCAGGCGGCCTCAAGCACCCGCAGCTGGCATGGTCATAAAGCGGGAGGCGGCAGGAAAGAGGAAGAGATGGAGGATCAGGCGGGCAACGTGGGCGAACGCACGCACGCAAACACACGCGCACACGCGCACACACGCACACACACACACGCACACACACATACACACGCACGCACAGATACACACAGACACGCAGACACACAGCACTGACAAAATACACAAACACACAGACACACACATACTCACAGACACACAGGCACACGCAGACACAGACTGGCTTGGACTAGGGCGAGCTTGTGGGACTCAACTAACACAATCGGTTTACGATGGTTTTTGCTACCATCCTCATCCTCATCATCAGTAGCACCATCACCATCGTCATCGTCAGCGTCATTATGGATACTGGTGTTGCAATCCTCTATCCTCATCATCAGTAGCACCATCACCATCGTCATCGTCAGCGTCATCATCATCACATCGTCGTCTTCTTCTTCATCATCGTCATCGTCATCTCATCGTCATCAACAGCACGACCATCATCATCCTCGTCGCCGTCGTCATGCAGGATCAAATGTTTTGACGACCGATGGGGCCCAGCGCCTACTCGGCCAGGCCTGCGCGGCCCGGCCAGAAACAGGGGTGGCACGCTGCCTCGCGCGGTCAGCGCGCGACACTTCGGAAAGCATCTCCGTCAGGTCAGGGAGCGCAGCGGGGACCTCGGCCAAGTGCTGGGCCACGGCGTAGTTCGCGGCGTGGGAGAACTCCGCAGGGCCAGGCGTGGAGTCGATCTTGCGCTCCCAGACCCCCCGAAACGCGCCGGAGCGAAGCGCGGCGGCGATCTGCAGCCGCAGGTCGCCGGTGTCGTCGGTCTTCGCTGTTGCAGCAGATCCGTCGAGCGTGCGCTGGCGCTCCTCGCGGTGGAGCACGCAGTGGTTCAGGTCGGACAAGTTCCCCGCGTAGGAGGGCCCAGGTTCTTGCGGGAGGGTGATTTGCCCATGGCCTTCTACCTTCGCATCCACGGCGCGCGTGCCGAACAGCGTCGGGGCCGCATGCAGCAAGGAGCAGCTGCCGCCTGCGAGCCAACCATCGCCCCCGCGTGCGCGAACGCGTTGTCCGCGAAGTCCTTTTTTTCCAGGCTGGGCTTCCCGTTCGTCTTATAGACATGTGGAGGCATATTTTCGGAATGGGCCGCCTCGCGCATTTTGCCGCCCAGCTGCTGCGGCCGATGCCGCCACTTAGCCCGTGGCGCTCGCCCGAATGCGGCGAAGCGTTCCGACGGGGTCTGCAGCGAGTTCGCGCCCCTGTTCAGGGCGCGGCGCGCAGATGGGTTCTATTCGTCGACGATGCCTGCGATCTTGGTTTTGAAACCCCATGCCGCCTCCTTCCCCTGAGCGCAATGGGAACGCGTTGCTCCCGTCTCCAGGCGGTCGATGGCCATGATGTCCCAGCTGGGGCACGTCTGCAAAAAGCGGGGCAAATATGGGTCGAGGTCTCCGTCCGATATCGTTCCGACGCCGTTCTTGCCGGGCTGCATCGCCAGGCGAACGCGCGGCGCCCTGGCCATGCAACTGCAGGGGGCAGCGGGCGTCCGCCTCGGCGACGCCCATTCTCGCGGACGGCAGCCACGCCGGCAACTGATCGACGAGCTGGGCGAGACCTCCGGGGCAGACGTCGAGGTGGGGAGGGGCCGCGCCCGCGGAGGCTTCGCCAGCCGACAACCAGGCCTCGCCTGACTGCCCGTGCCACTTCATGAAGACAGGCAAGGAATCCAGCCGCGTGGCTGCGCGCTCTGCCATCTGCGCCCCCATCTCTCTCGCTGCCCGGCGGCCCCGAGATCTTCGTCATGGCAGCCGCGAAGTCCCTGCCGTTCGTGGCGGAGAAGAGCGGCCGGCGCGCGCGTGACTCCGCGATCGGGCACCCGAAGGACCGCGCGTCCAGATCTTCTTGAAAAGCGCTGGTTTCCGAGGGAGACGTCGGGGGGCCTGCAGTGGGGCGTGCGCGCGCTGGTCTTGTCGCCGCTGGCGAGCAGCCTCTGCTACAACCTGGCGCGGGGGTCGAGATCTCCGCGCAGCCAGGATCGCCGATGACCTCCTGCGGAGAGAGGAGGCGGACGAAGGGGGGGTGGCGACGACGACTTCCTGGGGGAAGCGCGTTTAGGCATGACGACGGCGTCCAGCTCGAACGCCCCATGTTAGATCTCAATTTGAGCTCTAACATCCCATGCTAGACCTCGATTTGAGCTCTGACATCACATGCTGGATCTCGACTTGAGCTCTAACATCCCATTTAAGATTTCAATGTGAGCATTATCATATCATGTTAGGCTTCGATATGCGCTCTGACATCCTATGCCAGATCTCAACTTGAGCTCTAACATGCCACGTTAGAAATCGATTGAGTTCTACCGGGCCATGCTAGTTCTCGATTTGAGCACTAACATCCCATGTGCCATCCCGGTTGGAGCTCTAACATCTCTGTTCGATCTAGATTTGAGCTCTAACATCCCATTATAGATCACGGTTTGAGCCTTAACAGCCCATGTTAGATCTCGATTTGAGCTCCAACAGCCCTTGCTAGATCGAACTGAGCCCTAACATCGCATGCTCGATCTCGTTTTGAGATATAACATCCCAGGGTATCGGTTTGAGCTCTAGCATCCCATGTTAGATCTCGGTTTGAGCTCTAACATCTCATGTTGGATCTCTATTTGAGCTCGAACATGCCATGTTCGATCTCGATTTGAGCTCTAACATCTCATGCTAAGTCTCGGTTTCAGCTCTAACATACCATTCTAGATCACGAATTGAGCTCTGACATCCCATGATCTCGATTTGAGCTCGAGCAGCCCATGTTGGATCTCGGTTTGAGCTCTAACATCCCTATGTTGGATCTCGGTTTGAGCTCTAACATCCCATGTTAGATCGAGATCTGAGCTCGAACCTCCCACGTTAGATCTCAGTTGGGGCTCTAACGTCCCATGATAGATCACGGTTTGAGCTCTCGCAGACCATGAGCTCGATTTGAGCTCCAACATCCCATGTTGGATCCCAATTGGACCTCCAACGACCTATGTTAGATCTCGAGTTGAGCGCTAACATACCATGATCGATCTCGCATTGAACTCTAACATCCCATGTTAGATGCCAAATTGAGCTCTAGCGTCCCACGCTAGATCCTGATTCGAGCCCTAACATCCCGTAGTCGAACTTCATTGGATTCTAGCAGGTCATGTGAGATCTCAACCTCAGCTCTAGCACCTCCTGTTCAATCCCAACCCAAGCTCTAACCTCACATAATATTTGAGTTTTAGCTCTAACCTGCCACGACATACTCCGCATTGAGCTCTGCAGCCCATGTTAGATCTCGATTTGGGCTCTGACATCCCATGGTCGACTTAGCTCTAGCACTTCATGTTGGATAAAGATTTGGGCTCTAACACCCCGTGTTCGATCTCGGTTTGGGCTCTAACATCCCATGCAAGATCTCGATTGGAGCTCGGTCATCCCATGATCTCGATTTGAGCTTCAGCGTCCCATGTAAGTTCCCAATGTGAGCTCTAACATGTCCTGCTAGATCATGATTTGAGCTCGGACACCCCATGTGAGGTTTCAACTTGATCTCTAACATCCTATGTTTGATCCCAATGTGAGTTCTAAGACCCAATGGTCTCGATTTGAGCTGTAACATATCATTTTCGGTCTCGATTTGAGATCGACCATCTTATGTTGGATATCGATATGCGCTCTAACATACCATGTTCGGCCTCGCTTTGATCTCTACCATCCCACGTTCAATCTCATTTGGACCACTAACATCTCATGTCCGATCCTGGTTTCGGCTCCGGCATCCCATGATCTCGAATTGAGCTCTAGCATCCCATGTTCGATTTCATTTTGGGGTCTAGCAGCAAACGTTGAATCGCGACCTGAGCTCTAACATCCCATGCAAGATCTCAATTTGAGCTTGCGAATCCCACGTTAGATCTCGGTTTGGTCTCTAGCATACCATTCTAGATCTCGATTTGAGCTCTGACGCCCCATGTCAGATCTCGATTTGAGCTCGAGCATCCCATGGTCGATTTCGATTTGAGCTATAGCATCCCATGTTCGATATAAGCTTTAGCTCGAGCATCCCATGTTCAATCCCAAGTTGAGCTCTAACTTCTCATGTTAGATCTCAAGTTGAGCTCTAATCCCCCATGTTAGATCTCGATTTGCGTTCTACCATCCCACGTCAGATCTCGATTTGAAATCTAATACACCATGTTTCATCCCGATGTTAGCTCTAACGCCCCATAATTTCGACTGGGACTCTAACATTCCATGTTCGACCTCAATTTGAGCTATATATCCAATGTTGGATCTCGATTTGAGATCTAACATATCAATTTAGATTTCGACTTGGGCTGTTATATCCCATGTTAGATCCCGGCTTGGGCTCTGACATCCCATGTTGCATATCGGGCTTGGCTCTGACGGCCCATGCCAGAACCAGAGTGAATTCTAACAAGCCATGTTAGATCGGGTCCAGCGGCGCGAGGCACCGCGCAAACCTGAGGTAGACCTCGCCGTCCCTGGGGGGCTGCGATGTGCGAGACTGTCGCCACTTTCGAGGGCTGCTGGTGGGTCCACCGGAGTGAGGCACCGCGCAAACCTGAGGTAAACCTCGCCGTCCCTGGGGGGTGGGGGGGGGGGGCTGCGATCAGCGAAACTGTCGCCACTTTTTCGAGGGCTGCTGGTGGGTCCACCGGCGTGAGGCACCGCGCACACCTGGGGTAGACCTCGCCGTCCATGGGGGGCTGCGATCTGTGAATTTGTCGCCACTTTCGAGGGCTGCTGGCGGGCCCAGCAGAGTGAGGCACCGCGCAAACCTGAGGTAGAACTCGCCGTCCCTCGGGGGTGGGTGGGGGGGGGCTGCGATCTGCGAAACTGTCGCCATTTTCGAAGGCTGCTGGTGGGCACAACGGAGTGAGGCACGGCGCAGACCTGAGGTAAACCTCGCCGTCCCCGGGGGGCTGCGATCTGCGAAATTGTCGCCACTTTTTCGAGGGCTGCTGGTGGGCCCAGCGGAGTGAGGCACCACGCAAACCTGAGGTAGACCTCGCCGTCCCTGGGGGGTGGGGGGGGGCTTCGATCTGCGAAACTGTCGCCAATTTCGAAGGCTGCTGGTGGGCACAGCGGAGTGAAGCACCGCGCAGACCCGAGGTACACCCTACCGTCACTGGGGGGCTGCGACCTGTAAAATGTTGTCCGCTTTCGAAGGCTGCTCTAACAGCCCATGCCAGAACCCGATTGAACTCTAACAAGCCATGTTAGATCGGGTCCAGCGGCGCGAGGCACCGCGCAGACCTGAGGTAGACCTCGCCGTCCCTGGGGGGCTGCGATGTGCGAGACTGTCGCCACTTTCGAGGGCTGCTGGTGGGTCCAGCGGAGTGAGGCACCGCGCAAACCTGAGGTAAACCTCGCCGTCCCTGGGGGGTGGGGTGGGGGGGGAGGCTGCGATCTGCGAAATTGTCGCCACTTTTTCGAGGGCTTTTGGTGGGTCCAGCTGAGTGAGGCACCGCGCAGACCTGAGGTAGACCTCGCCGTCCATGGGGGGGCTGCGAATTGTCGCCACTTTTTCGAGGGCTGCTGGTGGGTCCAGCGGGGTGAGGCACCGCGCAGGCCTGAGGTAGAACTCGCCGTCCCTGGGAGGGGGGGGCTGCGATCTGCGAAATTGTCGCCACTCTCGAGGGCTACTTGTGGGTCCAGCGTCAAGTTAAGTTCTAACATCTTATGTTAGATCTCACTTTGAGCTCTAACATCCCACGTTAGATCTCAATCTAAGCTCTAACATCTAACATGGGATGTCAGAGCTCAAATCGAGATCTAACATGGGACGCTCGAGCTCAAATTGACGCTGGATCCACCAGCAGCCCTCGAAAAAGCGGCGACACTTTCGCAGATCGCAACCCCCCAGGGACGGCGAGGTCTACATCAGGTTTGCGCGGTGCCTCACGCCGCTGGACCTGCCAGCAGCCCTCGAAAGTGGCGACAATTTCGCAGATCGCAGCCCCCCCCCCCTCGGAACGGCGAGGTCTACCTCAGGTCTGCGCGGTGCCTCACTCCGCTGGACCCACCAGCAGCTTCGTAAGTGGCGACAATTTTGCAGATCCGGCCCCCCAGGGACGGCGAGGTCTACCTCAGGTATGCGCGGTGCCTCACTCCGCTGGACCCACCAGCAGCCCTCGAAAGTGGGAACAATGTCGCAGATCGCAGCCCCCAGGGACGGCGAGGTCTACCCCAGGTCTGCACCGTGCCTCACTCCGCTGCACCAACCAGCAGCCCTCGAAAGTGGCGACAATTTCGCAGATCGCAGCCCCCCCCCCAGGGACGGCGAGTTCTACCTCAGGCCTGCGCGGTGCTCCCGCTGGCCCCACCAGCAGCCCTCGAAAAAGTGGCGACAATTTCGCAGATCGCAGCCCCCCATGGACGGCGAGGTCTACCTCAGGTCTGCGCGGTGCCTCACTCAGCTGGACCCACCAGCAGCCCTCGAAAAAGCGGCGACAATTTCGCAGATCGCAGCCCCCCGGGAACGGCGAGGTCTACCTCAGGTCTGCGCGGTGCCTCACTCCGCTGGGCCCACCAGCAGCCCTCGAAAGTGGCGACAATTTCGCAGGTTGCAGCCCCCCAGGGACGGCGAGGTCTACCTAAAGTCTGCGCGGTGCCTCACTCCGCTGGACCCACCAGCAGCGTTCGAAAGTGGCGACAATTTTGCAGATCGCAGCCCCCCCCCAGCGACGGCGAGGTCTACCTCAGGTCTGCGCGGTGCCTCACTCCACTGGACCCACCAGCAGCCCTCGAGAGTGGCGACAAGTTCGCAGATCGCAGCCCCCCAGGGACGGCAAGGTTTACCTCAGGTCTGCGCGGTGCCTCACTCCGTTGTGCCCACCAGCAGCCTTCGAACATGGCGACAGTTTCGCAGATCGCAGCCCCCCCCAGCGACGGCGAAGAGAGGGCATGAGGAGGGAGGCGGGAGGAAGGAAGGGCGCGCGAGCAGTGCTCTTTTCCAAACGAATACCCAACCAAGGAGGGTTGGGAAAAACTGAAGTCCGCGTGCTGAGCTCTAACATCCCATGTTAGAGCTCAAATCGAGATCTAACATATGATGTGAGAGCTCAACTTTAGGTCTAACATGGGATGTTAGAGCTCAACTTGAGATATAGCATGGGATGTTAGATCCCAATTTGAGCTCTGACATCCCATGCTAGAACTCGATTTGAGCTCTAAAATCCCATGTTAGATCTCGATTGATGTTAGAGCTCAAGTTGAGATCTAACATGGGATGTTACAGCTCACATTGAGATCTAATATGGGATGTTAGAGCTGACATTGACGCTGGACCAACCAACAGCCCTCGAAAGTGGCGACAAATTTGCAGATCGCAGCCCTCCAGGGACGGCGAGGTCTACCTCAAGTCTGCGCGGTGCCTCACTCCGCTGGACCCACCAGCAGCCCTCGAAAGTGGCGACAGATAGCAGCCCCCCAGGGACGGCGAGGTCTACCCCAGGTCTGCGCGGTGCCTCACCCGGCTAGACCCACCAGCAGCTTTCGAAAGTGGCGACAATTTCGCAGATCGCAGCCCCCCCCAGCGACGGCGAGGTCTACCTCAGGCCTGCGCGGTGCCTCACTCCGCTGGACCCACCAGCAGCCCTCGAAAAAGTGGAGACAATTTCGCAGATCGCAGCACCCCAGGGACGGCGAGGTCTACCTCAGGTCTGCGCGGTGTTTCACTCCGCTGGACCTACTTGCAGCCCTCGAAAGTGGCGACAATTTTGCAGATCAAGCCTCCCGCCCCCCAGCGACGGCGAGGTCTACCTCAGGCCTGCGCGGTGCCTCACTCCGCTGGACCCGCCAGCAGCCCTCGAAAACGTGTCGACAATGTCGCAGATCGCAAGCCCCCCCCCCCCCCAGGGACAGCGAGGCATACGTCAGGCCTGCGCGGTGCCTCGGCCCGCTGGACCCACCAGCAACCGTCGAAAGTGGTGACGGTCTCGCGATTGCAGCCCCCAGGGACGGCGAGGTCTACCTCAAATATGCGCGGTGCCTCACTCCGCTGGACCCACCAGCAACCCTCGAAAAAGTGACGACAATTTCGCAGATCGCAGCACCCCAGGGAAGGGGAGGTCTACAGTATGCCTGCGCGGTGCCTCACCCCGCTGGGCCCAACAGCAGCCCCCGAAAGTGGCGACAATTTCGCAGATCGCAGCCCCCGCCCAGGGACGGCGAAACTTACCTTAGGTCTGCGCGGTGCCTCGCTCCGCTTGGCCCACCAGCATCACTCGAAAGTGGCGACAATTTCGCAGATCGCAGCCCCTCTGCTTCAAGGGACGGCGAGGTCTACTTCAGGTCTGCGCGGTGCCTCACTCCTCTGTGCCCACCAGCAACCCTCGAACATGGCGACAGTCTCGCAGATCGCACCCCCCCAAGGACGGCGAGGTCTACCCCAGGCCTGCGCTGTGTTTCACTCCGCTGGGCCCACCAGCAGCCCTCGAACGTGGCGACCGTTTCGCAAATCGCAGCCCCCCAAAGACGGCGAAGAGAGGGCAGGAGGAGGGAGGCGGAAAAAAGGAAGGACGTGCGAGCAATGCGTTCTATTCAAAACGAATACCCAACCAAGGACGGTTGGGAAACCTGAATTGTTTTGTGCTGCGGGGAGGGGTGGAGGACAGCCTTAGCTGGCGCAGCAAAAAGTGGCTCAGACGGAGGGACCCCGCATGAGCATGTGTTTGGCTTGCCCTTCGCCCTTCCCTCTTAGCCCTGGCGGACACCCCCCCTCTCGCCTTCTGCTCTGCCCTGTCATCCTCCTCCTCCTCGTCCTCCTCCTCGTCCTCTTCCTCCTCCTCCTCCTCCTCTTCAATGTATGTTTCCTCCTCCTCCTTCTACTACTTATCCTCCTCCTCCTCCTTCTCCTCCTCCTCCTCCTCCTCTTTCTCCTCCTCCTCCTCCTCCCCATCATCATCGCCCTCTCCGTACCCCTTCTCCGTCCTCATCCTTCCCATGCTTCTTCTCCGTGTGCTCCCCCACTTCTCCCTGGTCGGACCAATCATCTCGATTTTCATCGGCGCTGTCGCCGCCTCGGCCAGCGCGCGCACGTTCGCCGACGGCTGGTTCGCGAAGCCTTTGGGGCCGCTTTTGGGCAACCCCGCGGGCCGATGGGGCGCGGGGGTAGGCCGTCGGGACAAACCCGCGGGCCAGATCGCTGGGGCAACCCAGCGGGCCTCCAGCTGCGCGCCGCGGTGCTCAGGCGGGAGGCAGCACGAAGCCAAACTCCGCGGCGAAATGCTCGGCCTCATCCGCGGAGGTCTTCGCTTCCTCGTCGAACTTCCAGAGCGCCGTCCGCAGGGGCGCCGGCGGCCCGCGTTCCAGGATAGTTTGGCGGGGGCGGCCGCAAGATCAGCATGTTCCGCATGCGCGCGGCGCGGGATAACATGACGTAGAGGTGCAGCCACCGCTGCTCGGGTGACACGCCCGCGCGTCCAGCGTCCTCATCCCTGGCGCAGTCAACGGTGGCGCCCTTGCGCAACGTATGGCCCTGCGACAGCGTGGACAGGGTGAACCCCGAGCGGCGCACGACGTGCGTCCCCGAGCTCTGCCACGTGAGCTCCTGCTCGCTGGGCCTGAACATCGGCAAGCTCCTCGCCCGCGCCTCGGCCTCGCCGCCGTCGTCAGCGCCTTCGGCGCCCTGCAGCAGCAGCTCGGCGACCTCCTTGTAGATCGGGGACTCCTTGAAGCCGTGGACCTGCAGCCAGATTCCTTGCGGTAGGTAGCGGGGGCGAAAGAATTGGCCCGGCGCGCGCTCCTCGTACTCCCGCTCATCGTCTGGGTGAAACTCGAAGGACACGATGGTGGCCCGTAGGGCCCATAGGGGACGGGCTCACGCCTGAGACTTCCTCGAAAGTCACTCACAGACGAAGCTCCCGCCTGAAACTTCCTCCGAATTCAACTCTGAGGAACCCCCAAAAAAACGACAGTTACAAGTTGAGGATGACCCATTCGGATTAGCGACGCGAAATGCGGGACCCATATGGAGGGGGCCCCCGCCTGAGAATTCCCTACAATTCACTCACAAAAGAGGCTGTTGCCTGATACTTTCTCCATATGAGAGCAACAAAACCCAAAAGTGTCAGTTACAAGGTTGAGGATGACCTTGCGGGACCCATAGGGAAGGGGCCCCCGCCTTAGACTTCCCCGAAATTTACTCACAGACGAGGCTCCCGCCTGAGAGTTCGTCCATATTCGGAGCTCAAAAAAGTGACGACATTTACAAGTTGAGGATGACCCACTCGGATTACCAACATGAAGTGCGGGACCCATAGGGAGGGGGCTCCCGCCTGAGACTTCCCCACAATTCACTCACAAAAAAGGCTGCCGCCTGAGACTTTCTCCATATGGAGGCCGCAAAAACGAAAAAACTATGACAATTACACGGTTGAGGACGACGCGCTCGGATTACCAACCTGAGGTGCGGGACCCGTAAGGAAGGGGCTCCCGCCTGAGACTTCCTCGCAAGTCACTCACTGACGAAGCTCCCGCCTGAGAATTCGTCCATGACCGATCGGGAAGGGGCTCCCGCCTGAGACTTCCTCGCAATTCACTCACAAACGAGGCTTCCGCTTGAGAGTTCGTCCACATTTAAGAGGAGCTCAAAAGTGACGACAGTTACACGTTTGTGCGCGACTCATGTGGAGGGGGCCCCCGCCTGAGACTTCCCCACAATTCAATCGCAAAAGAAGCCGCTGGTGATGACAGTTAAAAGGTTGAGGATGACGCGCTCGGATTGCCAACGTGCAGTGCGGGACCCATAGGGAAGGGGCTCCCGCCTGGGATTTCCGGACAATTCACTCAAAGACGAAACTCCCGCTTGATAATTCCTTCATATTCAAACCAGGGAGTGAATGGTGACGAAGTGACAAGTAAGTGATGATGGTGAGTGATTGGAAGCTGATGATAAGTGAGTGAAAGAGTGAGCGGGTGGATGATCGATGATGACGATGGTGATCACGATGGTGAACTGAGTGTGGGTGTGAGTGAGCGCGTGAGCGATGGCGACGCAGTGAGTGAGTGAGGCGGAGAAGGGGGAGTGAGCGTGCGAGTGCGAGTGTGTGCGAGTGTTTGATGACGATGAAGATGATGCCGTTTATGAGGAAGAGAGGGCGTAGAAGAGATCGTGCGCGAGGGGTGTGCAGGGAAAACGAGAACCCCACTTTGGATGCGGGGGATGAGTTGTTCGTGCTAGGGGGGGGGCCGGGGGGGCGGGGGTCGCGGCGCGAAACAATCAGTCTGTTCGCGCAAAGGGGGGGCGGAAAAGGAGGGGCGTAGCACCAGAAGACTCCGACGGAAAGACCCCGCATTAGCATCTGTTTGGCTTGCCCTTGGCCCTTCCCTCCTCGCCCTGGCGGACGCCCTCCTCTCACCCTCTGCTCTGCCCTCTCCTCCTCCTCCTCCTCCTTCTATTTCGCCTCCTCCTCATTTTATTTATCCTCCTCCTCCTGCTCCACCTCGTCCTCCTCATCGTCGCCCTCTCCCTACCCCTCTCCCGTCTTCATCCTTCCCCTGCTTCTTCTCCACGTGCTCCCCCACTTCCCCCTGGTCGGGGCAAGCATATCGATGTTCCTCGGCGCCGTCGCCGCCTCGGCCAGCCCGTGCGCGTTCGCCGACGGCTGGTTCGCGACGCCTTTGGGGTCGCCCCGCCGGCCACGCTTGGGGCAGACCCGCGGGCCGCCGGGGCCCGGGGACAGGCCGTCGGGGCAACCCCGCGGGCCAGACCGCTGGGGCAAACCCCGTGGGCCTCTAGCTGCGCGCCGCGACGCTCGGACGGGGGGCAGCGCGACGCAAGCTCCGCGGCGAGCTGCTCAGCCTCATCCCGAAGATCTTCGTTCTCTCGTCAAACTTCCGGAGCGCCTTCCGCGCGGGCGCCGGCGGCCCGCGCCACGGGATGTTTCGCGGGGGCGGCCGCGAGATCAGCATGTTCCGCATGCGCGTGGCGCGGGGGAACATGACGTAGAGGCGCAGCCGCCGCTGCTCGGGCGACGTGCCCGCGCGCCCAGCGCCCTCGTCCCTGGCGCAGTCACTTGCGGAAAAAAAAAAACGCGTGAGTAAATCTTTGCAAACGTGGGCGACGTGCGTGGTTCAGACAATGTGCGCGCCCCAATGGGCGCGTGCGCAGCACGTCACAGAGGGTGCGCGCACTGCGCGTGTCCCAGCGGGTGCGTGTCGGAGCGCGTCCCAGTGGGCGCGCGTGTACTATGCTGCGCGTGCCCCAATGGCTGCGTTCGCAGCACGTCCCAATAGGTGCGCGTACCACACGTGTCCCAGTGGGTGCGTGCCGGAGAACGTCCCAGAGGGTGCGCGTGCACTATGCCGCACGTGTCCCAATGGGTGCGTGCGTAGCACGTCCCAAAGGGCGCGCGCGCGCTACATGTGTCTCAGTGGGTGCGCGCCGGAGCACGTCCCAGAGGGCGCGCGTGTACTATGCCGTACGTGTCCCAATGGGTACGTGCAAAGCGCGTCCCAGAAGTCGCGCGCACTGCGCGCGTCCCAGTGGGTGCGCGCCGGAGCGCGCCCCACAGGCTGCGCGTGTATTATGCCGTGCGTGCCCCACAGGGTGCGTGCAAAGCGCGCCCCGCAGGGCGCGCGTGCTACGCGTGTCCCAGCGGCTCCCATCGGGAGGGGCCCCCGTTCGAGACTTCTTCGCGAGTCACTCACAGACGAGGCCCCAGCTCGAGACTTCCTGCGTCTTCAGGCCCGAGGGGCCCTAAAGTGACGACAGTTACACGGTTGAGGCTGACCCGCCCGGATTGCCAACGTGAAGTGCGGGACCCATAAAGAGGGGGCTCCCGCCTGAGACTTCCTGGGTTTGAAATCTAACTTCCCACGTTAGATCTCAATTTGAGCTCTAACATCCCATCTTAGATCTTGATTTGAATTCGAACATATCATGGTCTCGATTCGAGCTCTAACATCCCACGTCCTATCTCGATTTAAGCTCTGACACCCCAAGTTGGATCTCGCTATGAGCTCTAACATCACATGTTCGATATCGATTTGAGCTCTAACATCCCGCGTTCTGTACCACGTTGAGCTCTAATATCCCATGCTGGCAATCGATGTGAATTCGAATAACCCATGTTAGAAAACCATTGGGTCCTAACAGCCCATGTTGGAACCCGGTCGGAGCTCCAACAGCCCATGTTAAAACTCAAACACCTGCGAGGGGGATGGGCGGGGAGTGCCACAACTAACTCAGATGTAGCTCATTTTCCCCCCTTTGCTTCCTCCACCTCCTCCCCCCCCCCTGGCCCCTCTCCCCCGCCACTCCTCTCTCCGCCCCCCCCCCCCCCCCTGCCATCCGCCCCTGGTCGTGTTCTAACAGGCCATTGGTTAGAATGCGTTTGGAGTGCCGTTGCAGCAGGCCAGGCGGGGGGGCGAAGACAGGGGGCGCGAGCGTGCGAACGGCCTGGGCGGCGAGCCGACAGCTGCGGGGCCGTCTGCAGCGCGCGCAACCCAGCAACGGAGAAGCGGGAAGTGTGGCTAGGAAGCGCCAGCGATGTGCTTTGCGCGGCGAATGGCAAGCGTTCGAGAGGACCCTCGGCGCATCCAATCTCCAGCGGGCCCACGCGAGGCCCCTGAGCGGCGGCCCCCAGTCTCTCTCTCTCTCTCTCTCTCTCTCTCTCTCTCTCTGTTTCTCTCTCTCTCTCTCTCTCTCACTCTCTCTCTCTCTCTCACTCTCTCTCTTCTCTCTTTCTCTGTCTCTCTCTCTCTCTCTCTCTCTCTCTCTCTCTCTGCTCTCTCTCATCTCTCTCTCTCTCGCTCTCTCTCTCTCTCTCTCTCTCTCTCTCTCTCTCTCTCTCTCTCTCTCTCTCTCTCTCTCTCTCTCTCTCTATATCTCTCTCTCTCTCTCTCTCTATACTCTCTCTCTCTCTCTCTCTCTCTCTCTCTCTCTCTCTCTCTCTCTCTCTCTCTCTCTCTCTCTCTCTCTCTCTCTCTCTCTCTCTCTCTCTCTCTCTCTCTCTCTCTCTCTCTCTCTCTCTCTCTCTCTCTCTTTGAAAACAGAAGCGAAGCGTGTGTCGGGTTTTGAAATCCCCAGGACGCGATAATCACTGGATTCTCATTCCCCCCCATGCCTCCGCCCCCGCATCCATCCGTCACCCCGCCTCCGCCGACGACGACCTCCGCCGCCGGCAGCCCGGCCCCTTCCCCATCGGCGACCTTCAGGCCCCCAGCGAGGGCGGCGGCGTTCGCGACAGCGGCGCCCCATGGTGGGCGCGGGTGGCCATGGGGCGACGATGGGCGGTCTTGTTCTTCGGCAGAGAATCTGACGCGGTGGCTCTCCATGCGACGGATCACCGCGCGGCGGCGGGCGCGTCGAAACGCAGGGCCCAATTCTTCGGACTGTTGTAGAGCTGCTCGTAGTGTTTCTCGACATCCGCCTCCTCTCCCGAGCGGCGCAGCGCGCGGGCCCGCTGCGCCAGTCGGGGAGTGTCTTTGCCGTGCTTCTTGGATAACTTGCATAGCTACTCGGATCCTGATCAGCCGCCGCGCCGAGAGGCGCGGACGTGGCGCGTGCCGGGGCACCCTGCCAACCGCGGCCAACCCAGACGGGAAAATCTGACGGCCCCCCCGCCGCCTCCCGGGCGGCTTCGACACCCCTCGCGAAGACCATTGCCTCCGAGGGCGAAAATTCCAGCACCCAGCTCCAAGAGACATCCGAGATGAGCCTGGGGGGCGCCGAGGGGCCCCCAAGGGCCCCAAGACGATCCCAAGAGCGAGGGGGCCCCGACCCAAGAGGCCCCAGGAGGACTCAACTGCACTCAGAGGCGCCGAAGAGACCAACCACCATATCCAAACGAACATCCACGAGGCTTCTGAGACTGACCTGACAACCAGGCACGCTGGCGGGATCGGCAGAAGGCCATTCGATAATACCTCGCACGCCCACTCGACATCTCAGCAACAAAACGTGGCGCAGAGTCGGGAGGTCTGCCTTGAGAGCCGCTGCTAAAACAACCTAAAGCAACATGTTTGATTTGCTTCGGGCTCCGAAGCTTCCCGGTGTACTTGATGCCGTTCGGGGGCTCCTCCGCGCAGAATCAATGGGCATCGTGTAGAAAACTCCCGTGAACGCTGCTGCAATATGGGCGGCGACGCCGTAGTCTGAGTCGGCTGTTGCAGCCGGCGCTACGTCCCCCTTCTTTGGCGCTGCCTTGCTGCTCTGCTTGCCCAGGAGGGGCGGGAACTCCGCTTGGTCGTGAACCAACTGGAAGCGCAAGCACTGCGCCTTGCGGCGGTCCCCCGCCTCTCCAAAGCGAACTAGCATGGGGCCAGGGGGCCGCGCGGGTGCCGGGCGAGCGTCGCGGCCCGCAAGGCCTGGCACGGCACTGCCCGACACTTTCTTCTCCCGCGCGCCCCTGGCCTTGACGGCGGCCTTCGCCCCTCCAAGATTGCGCCCTCGCGCCCTGGCCCCCCGCTCGGCACCGGGGGCGACGCATGCGGCGGACGCGCGGACTGGATCTGCGACGCAGGCCGGGGTCGCCTCCTGCGCCGCCGCAGCGAGACTGGGGGCGGCCTCCGCGAGGAGGCGATCGCGCTTGCTCGGGGAAGCGGCCGCCGCGGCATCGATGGCAGCTACTCGCGTGCCGCCGAAGCCTACCTCTGACCGGCGATCTGGCCGATGATGTTCCCTGGTGGTTCCCTCGTCGCGCCTCTCGGCCCGCGCCGTCGCTCCGACCCCCCCGTGGAAGCGCTTATGTAGCTTGAGAACTTGCCCGTGCCAACTCGCGGCGGTCGCGCCTCGCCCCTGGTGGCCCAGCCACGCGCGCGGCAACTTGCTGGGGGGCGTTTCGTCCACGAGCAGGCATTCCCCAACGGAGCCTTCCAATAATTTAGCCTTCTCGGGGTAACGCGCCTCAAAGAAACGGCGGAATCACCGCTCCACGTTGCCCGTGCTCGCTTTCCAGACTAGGAAGAGCCCCACTGGGCGACGGCCGCTGCAGTGCTCAGGCCACTCCGCCGCAGCGCGGCCCCAAGCCTGCCGCGTGGCGCCCCCTTCTCGACGATGTGCCCCAGCATGCCTCAACAGATGCCGCAGCTCGGCGATCGCGTGCCGCTCGGGAAGGGGCGCCCCCTTGCAGATGCGCTTCAAATGAACCTCGGCTTCTGCCGCAGTCGGCTTCTGCCGCAGACTCCGCTGCGCACGCCTCTGTAACGGGGAAGGCGCGCGACATGCTGTAAGAAGCATGCAGCCGAGAATTATCTGGCCGATGCAGCTTAACGTTTTCCTTCGCGGTGGCCGCGATTGTCTGCGCCCGTCGCAGAGCCGCCTCGGCGGCGTCGCGCGGGCTCGGGGCTCCGTATTCCAATCGCCGAGGCCCGCAGTCTGGGCGCTGTTCCCGCATGGCTAGCGCCGCGTCTGTTGCAAAAACTTCAGGGTTTCGCCCGTGTGCGTGCGGGGGGTGGCCAGAATCTTCCCCGCGTCGAACAAAGTCTCCAGTCTTGAACGATTTGGCCCTCTGCTCAACGCTTGCAGCGTCGTGGTTGCTTCCGTCTCGCGCGGCCGCGCGGTGGCCCAGGAGTGGTGCCCCGCGCGCGAGTCGGCCAGCTACCCCCCATGGAGCAGGCGCGCACTGTTCTCGCCCCCAAGCCCTGTCAGGACAGATCGGGCGAGAATGCGACGTTCTTGGTTGCCACTCCGAGTGATCTGAACATAACTTTCCAACGTCGGCTGTCCCGCGCCAGGGGCCTCGCCCGATTGTTGAAACGCTGGGGGGAGGGGGGGGGGGGGGGGGGCGGGGGGGGGGGCGGCGGCCGAAGTGTTGGGCGAAAGCAACCTCTTCTCCCAGCTGGTGTTGCCCCACATTATTGCGGTTCGCGGTGGAATTTGTCAGAACCTTTGCCAGACGTTGTGGCTTTCTGCCCGTCGCCAACAGCTCGTCCGTCATCGTGATTTCGCTGCCTTCATTCATCGAACTTGCCGGGAGCTTCTGGGCCGAATGCGCCTCGCCTCAAGCATCCACCGCCGCGCCCTGAGGCGCGGGGTGGGCGCTCGAACGGCCCGTGTGAGGACGCGAAATGAGCTCTAACAGCCCATGTTAGAACTCGATTTGAGCTATAACACCCCATGTTAGATCTCGACTTGAGCTCGGCCATCCTATGTTAAATCTCGAGTTGAACTCTAACGCCCCATGCTAGATCTCGATGCGAGTTCTCGCGGCCAAGTTTAGACATCCGATTGAGTTCTCGCTGCCAATGAGAACTCGATTTGGGTTCTAACAACCTGCGTTAGGAGTCCAATCAGGGCGAGGGGGGGGGGGGGGGGCCAGCCAACGACAATGACGCCCGCGACTCATCGCCCAGGCGGGGTGGCGGGTGGGCCGACGGCCAGCGCAATGAAACGCCAGCCGAGTGAACGTAGTCGTTTCGGCCAGGGGCGCGCTGAGGTCCGCCCCGTCGCTGCGCCATGCCCGCGTCTCATCTCGCGCGTGCTCGCGCGTGTCCACGCCCGGTCCCCCGCCTGCCGTCTGGCGCGCGCGACGGGCGCAGTCCTCCAGCATGGAGGCCTTGCCGTCGCAATCCATTGTCCGCGGGAAATCCCGCGCCCCGATCGCCCGCTCCGCGATCCAAGGCCCTCCGGGGCCCACTTGTTCCAACCGTCCTGCCTCGGCGCCGCAGTGCCAATTTTAACTTGGCACCGCGGTCGAGACCGTCGGCAGCCAAACGAGAAACAACACCCTCTTTGAGAATCCGCTGCGTCGCAAGCTTCTCGAAATAAGCCGTTGCTGTCGCCAGCCTCCGGCGCTGCTTAGACGACTCCACAGCGTTGCGCACGTCCCCGAAGAGCCCATCCTGCCTCTCATCGAAACTGTTGAAGCAACTCGACGTCTCCAGGATTGCGCGGGCGGCGACCGCCGCGCGGCAGCCAGGGCGCTGATCGGCGGTGCGGGCGACGACGGGCGCAGGCGCCGCAGCTGTTGCAGCTGTTGCAACAGTTGCGGCCGTCGTGGGGGACGCTGAAATGGGGGTGCCCTGCTGCGAGGCTTCCGCTCGAACCCGCTGTTTCCACGCCGCTTCTGCTGCCTGGTGCCCCTTGCCATCTGCGCGGCGCAGGTCGTTTGCGCGACGGTTGAAAATCCCAATGCCTCGACCAACGGTTGATTGGCAGCGGGGGCCCTCGAACGCCGAGCAAAAACAAGCGGATTGCAAATCTACCACCTGCGCAGCCTATCCAAGTTCCAGCTGGGTTAATTACTGGATCCGTCGCAGACAGAGAGGCGCTCCACTTCTCTTCCTGTCTCGCAAAAATTGCAAGCGCCGCGCGCCCCGACTTGCATTCGGTAGTTGTGGCTGGCGACGTGATCCTCCGGGGTCATGGGACCAGTGTCGAACGTCTCGGCTACTTTGCTCGGCGCGGCCTTCGCCTTCGCCTTCGCCTTCGCTGCTGCGGCCGCGGCTGACTCGCTTTTGGGGCGGGGTCGCTCTCCAGGGCCGCTGTTGGAGCCGCTGTTGGAGCCGTCGGCCTCGGCGACTCCGTCGGCGTCGGCGACTCCGTCGGCGTCGGCAACTCCGTCGGCGTCGTCGGCGCCGGACGCCGCGTCGGCGTCGGCGCCCGAGCTCCGGCCGCGGCTCGACGAGGCCGCTCTCGACGAGGCCGCTCTCGGCGATGCGGCAGTGCTCGAGGGGGCCGCTCTCGACGAGGCCGCTATCGACGAGGTCGCAGCGCTCGAGGGGGCCGCCTTCGACGAGGCCGCCCTCGCCGAGGCCGCGGGGTTCGAGGGGGCTGCGTGGCCGGAGGCGGCCGCGGGGCTCGAGGGGGCCGCCCTCGCCGAGGCCGCGGGGCTCGAGAGGCTCGAAATGGCCTTGGCCCAAGTGCCGCGGATGTCGATTGTGGTCCGTGGGACTTGCATCATCGCTGCGGTCGTCACCGCCATCATCGCCATCGCCATCGCCGCCACTCATCACTACGATTGTCACCGTCGCCATCGCTACCATCGCCGCCGTCGCCGCGGGGGGAACTCAACTATCTCAGCCAAAACCTGGCCTAGTTCAAACCAGCAGACACACGGGCACTTTTTTCCAACGCGAAGGCTGCCGCGTGGCCGGGAGAGGGCGCAAGCAGGAATTGGGGGGAGGAAATGGGGCGCGGAGGGCGCGCGGCCCGCCCCCGCGCCAGCGGCGGCGCCGCCAATTCCACAAATTAGCCCGCCTCGTCGGGCGCCCCGGGGCGCGCGGCGAGCCGCGCCCGCAGCGCGGCCCGCCAATCGGCCTCTGCCCCCCTTGCGCGGGCCGCGGGGAGCAGCGGCAGGCCCGCTGCGCGCGGCGGCAGCGTCGACGCCCAGTCGGCGCGCGGCCGGCTCGCCAAACCCCGCCGCTGCTTTGTCCAACAGCCGCAGCCGAGGCAGGCGACCCAGCTCGGTCCGGCCCCCGAGGCGACTCGCGCAGTCGCCGCGCGTGACCATCGATCGAACAGCGACTGAACCGCGGCCGCCGGCGCCGCCGGGGCCGCTGGCCAGCCGCCGCGGCCGCGCCGCCCGCGGCCGCAGGCCTCGCAGCGCGGTCCAGCGGTGCCTGCCGGGGCCACGCGGCGCGCGGCGCCGTCCAGCGACGCCGAACGCGCGGCCCTGCTGCGCCGCGCGGCGCATGGTTGGCCTTGAGCGCCGCGAGCTCCGCGAACGCCAACGCCCTCTGCACCGCGGCCAGCGGGTCGAGCTGCTGCTTGCGCCCCCGGCACAACGCGGTCGCAAGCAACCGGGCCTCGGCGGCCAGCCCCGCCCGGCGGTCCGCTTCCGCGTTGCTCGCGAGGTCCTCCCCGGAGATCCTTCGCTCGCGCGCCTGGTCGGCGTCGAGGTGCGCCGTGGCCCAGCAGGCGCGCAGCGCCCCGCTGCGACAATGCGGGGCGATGGCCTCCCAGAGGTCTGCGCGCGCCCAGTCCGCAGGGCCGGCGCCGCCCCGGAAAGCTGCGACCCCGCGGCGAGTGAAGCGGGAGAGTGACCACCTCCACGCAGCCAGCCGCCAAGTGCAGCGCCTGTAAGCACGCCCGAACTTCTGCGCACTGGGCGGTTCCTTGTTTTCGCCCCATCCGCGGGGCCATGGCGGTCCACGCGGCCCCCGGCGCGGTCCTCGAGGCGGACGTCCCAACCAGCTCTGGCGAGGAGAGGGTCGCCCAGGCGCACGCAGGAACCGTCCGTCCAGGCGCGCGGCCTGCTCTGCGGCGCTGTCTGGAGGCCAGCCTGTGGGTCGGGGGGCGCGGGCAGCGGCCAGGGCAACCGGGCCTCCTTCGCGAGGCTCGAGGACCGCCGCGCGAGGGCTCTGGTGCAAGACGCCGGTGTTGCCTCGGGAGGCAGGCGGGCGCGGGCGGCCTCTGCAATGAACCCTCTGGCTGCAACGCCGCTCGGCGTTCGGGCCCCCGGCGCGGGCGAATCCGCGTGCGGTGCTCGAGGCCCTCCAAAGGCGCGCCGCAATGCGGGCAGGCGGAACGGCCGCCCCACTTCGCAGCAACGGACTCAGTGATACGTTGCCTGCGAGGACCGCGCGCAGAGCCCCTGCGGCGTCCACCGCCAGGGAGCCGCTGGTCAGGAACCGATCGTAGCGGTCGACGCCAACGTCGACGTGCCGGAAGTCAGCGCGCCTATAGAGCTGCTGGCCAGCCTCTGGTCCTCGCGCTGGGCGCTGGGACCCGGCCTCCAGCAGCAACGCTCGCGTGTCCTGCAAGGGCTTCTGGGCGGGGCGCCAATCCCCGGGCGCGGCCGGCACGACCGTCCAACTCTCGATGCAGGACCCGAGCTGCAGCTCCGTCAAGCTCTGGAGCGCGGCCACGACTGGCCCGGCGCCGCGGCCGTGTCCCGCGGCCAACGCCCCGGCGGTTCGCCGGAAAACCGGCCGTGTCGCAGGGATTTCGCTGCCTGCCAAACGGGCGCGATCTCACTACCGCCGCCGGGTCCAATCCAGCCTCCAGCTTGGGGCAAGGGTGCCGAAAACAATTTCGGCGGCAGCGCCCACACCCCACGGCAGACCGCCCGGCGCGCGGCCGTGCGGAGGCCAGCGAGCTCCTTTGCCGGCGGCTGGCCGCAGGCGGCTCCATACAGCCCAGCCGCAGTGCCTGCCGCCGCCCCCAGCAGGCAGCGCTGGCCGAAACCCACCGGCAAACGACCGAGCCGCCAGAAACGGCCCTGCGCGCCGCGGAGCCGCGCGGCCGAGACGGCGCAACGGCGGCCACAGCCAGCGTTGGCGACGACTCCCACATCACGAAAAAGCGGGCTCGCCCAGACGCCGGGCGTCTGCGCCGCGAGCCGTTGCCGCAGACACAGAGACACACGGACACACAGACACACAGACACGCAGACACACAGACACACAGACACACAGACACACAGGCACACAGACACGCAGACACACAAACACAAGCACATATACACACACACACACACACACACACACACACACACACACACACACACACGCACGCACGCACGCACGCACGCACGCACGCACGCACGCACGCACGCACGCACGCACGCACGCACACACGCACGCACGCACGCACGCACGCACGCACACCCACACACGCACGCACCGCACACACCACACACACCCACACCCACACACCCACACCCACACCCACACCCACACCCACACCCACACCCACACCCACACCCACACCCACACCCACACCCACACCCACACACACACACACACACACACAGCGAAAGCACACACTGGCCACGTTGGCGGCGCACGTGGCCATGCGGCGCACGATGGAACGACAACAATAACAGGATGCAGGAGCGCATGTTATGTCAGCTGATGCTCTCCCGAGCGCTCCTCTACGTAAGCACCAAGGCTGCGAAAGACAGTGTGCGCGCACGCGGGAGCAGAAACGGGATGGGAGAGCGAGGATTCTAATTTATCCACAGGTCGCATTCTAACTCATAGCTGAGAGGAGTCTAGCTATACCAGAACGTTCAAAAGTCACAGGCTCCATTGGGAACGTGAAAAATATTGCGCATGCGGACGCTTCCACTGACAGTGCATCTATTTGCCTGCGCTCGAACGCCGAAAAACACGCGGAACCCGCCACCGTGCATTTGGCACGTAGTGGAGTCCTCGAGTCCTTGATCAACTACATCTGAATACAAATGCGTTCTGCAGCATATTCCCATGGGGCGACGGAGCCCCTGGCCTGGGTCTCTTGCGGGATTGCGCGGCTTCTCGGAACTCGTCGAGTGACTTTTTTGGTTGCCGTGGCACTGTGATTGGGCAACGAGGCTCCAAACACACGCTCCAAGATACCCAGAGTTCCCCTGTGTTGGAGGCCCTGGGGGCCGGCCCAAAGAGGCCCGAACCATTGCAATTGCAACGCCAATGATGTCACGATCCCTGCCCTGTCGGCCACACGGAATTTGATTGACGAGAGGAGCCAAAGGTGCCCCAGAGGCGGCCCCAGGAGAGGCCCCGAACGGGGACCGCGAACGGACACGGCTACTGCCCTTGATCGGGGATCCTCTGACCCGGGTCAATCCAGACCCAGGTCAGCAGGAAACCAAAAATCTGCAATGCAAGAAATAAAAACTGCAACGCTGGGCTTCGCAAGCCCGGGTTAGCCAATATGCGCGGCCGCCTCGTGGCCACGAACGGCTCGCTAAACCGGGTCAGCCAGAGGGGGTCTTCGCAGGATCTTGCAGGATCCAGTGCCCTGGCTGACCCCCGTTTGCTTTGACCCCCGTCTCAAGGCTCCCGACTTGAGAGCCCCTGGAGGGCCCCGGCCCAAAAAGACCTCCAGCAAGGCCTGGATGGGGCAAGGCAGCGGCCAAGGCTTGGCCAAAATAACAAAAAGCATGATCAAAACGGCGGCCAAGCATCTGGGGAAGGAATGCGTGAATAACAGCAGAACGCCGACTCACATCAAGGTGCCCAAGTGGGATGTCTCCAATGAGTTGGAGGCCCATTTCAGCAACTACACGAGGTGACCTGAAAATGGGCTGCAATAGGATCGCCACATCCGCCGATGTCAGTGCACGTCCTGCACTTCTGAGGCGCAATGAAGACTTTAGCCCTGCGCTTGGCCAAACCCAGTGGGCAACACAGGATATCCGCATGGACGGTTCCAGACTTTGCAGGGTGGAAGGGTTGGCGAGTTCTGACTTGGTAACTTTCGACAGCATCTTGCGCAATCCATGCAAACTATTCGGTACCCCTATACTCCAACAGAAGACTGAAACGTGTACTTATGCGCTCTTTTCCGAGTGCCTGGCGAAGACGGCTATCCGCGCGACCGCTTTTTAATCTACGATCTGAGAGACGAATGGAGAGTTGAGAACCGACTTATCGACTACCCATCAGTCTCTACACATCCCTTCCCAAAACGCACTGTTGCATATCTACGCCACGTAGTTGCAACAAGCACATCGCAACGTGCGCCTGTCGTCAGCGGATTGCGGGGGGGGGGGGCGGGAGCACGCAGTTGTGATCCCAACTGGAAACGCTGACCAGCGCCTCGCAGGCGCCAGCCACTTTTCGAAACTATTGTGGCTGCTGGGTCGCATTGCGGGCCATCGGCGGTTCGCGCCAGCGCAAGCAAGGAACGGAGCTCTGGCCAACGGGTGCAGAGCAGCCCGTGGGATGCGTGTTTGTTGTTGCTCACCGCATGACGGGTAGGTCGCGGGCGGGTCGTCGTCGCGTGGCGGATCATGGTTGGATCGACGAGCGGGTTGCGGGTGGGTCACGGGGAGGCTGGCGGGACGGGTCGCGGGTCAGTCGCAGAGCGGGTCTCGAGGCGGATCGGAGCGAGTTTATGCGGTGGCTCACAAGTGGCTCGCGGGGAAGGGCGATTGCGACGACAACGAGAAAACTAGAGACGCCACCTGGCGCTAGCATGGACGAGACAATTTGCTACGACGACTCTCTGGATCCATGAGAAGGATTAATCGGGAAACACCGCAGACATATTATGTCGAGAGCGCTGGTCGCGGTTTCGTAAGATGTTTCAATGTTTCTTCGAAGTCAGATATCTGGGGCCCCTTTCGCCTTCTATTCTTCCGCCTCAGCCCCCCCGCGTCCACATTCCAAGGACGCGCTGCGCTATATATATATATATATATATATATATATACATATATACATATATGTATATGTGTATATAGATATACCAGAAACCTATCAGCAAAAGCTGTTAGGTAAAATGTCCGGGCAAAGCATCCATGAGACAAGCACGACGACGACAAATTCCCCCAATCCACTGTGCAAGGATAGTTTAGGGTGCCGCCTCTTCCAAAACAATCTCTTCTTCATCATCTCTGTCCCCCCGTGGCCATTGGACTCCCTCGCGCGCGAGGGGCTGGAGCGTCCACGATGCTCCCCGGGACTGGTTCAACATGGTCAACACTAGTCCAATATAGCATTCAACATGGCGCAACATAGTCCACATTTCGTCGCACTTCCTGGCAACAAGGGAGGCAGCCAGTAACAAAACGATTATATAAACTGTCGACGCGCCAAATGCGTGCCGACCACGAGACGCGCCTAACGCGCGTTGACCATGCCAAAGCAAGTAAAAAGCATACGTCATTTACGCTCTATTGTCTTGCTGTCGGGCTTGGGACGATTTCTGTTGCGCTGTAAGTGCCGCGTCAAGCGAAACTTACCTTTGCAACCGAGAAACCGGATGCGGCTTGATCTGTCTGGGACGACATATGAAGAAGGGGGGCGTGGTGAACACATGCCTCCGCCGGCATCGCTGCCTCCTTCTCCTCCTCCTCCTCCTCCTCCCAGATCCTCCTCCTCCTCCTCTTCCTCTTCCTGCTCCTCAACCTCCTCCTCCTCCTCCTCCTACCGCTCATCCCCCACCTCCTCCTCCTCAGCCTCTTCTTCCTCCTCCTCCTCCTCCTCCAATTCCTCCTCCTCCTCATCGTCATCGTCATCATCATCATCATCATCATCATCATCATCATCATCTTCTTTATTTGTTAGTGCACGTACAAGTCTTACTATTCCTAATCGTATGAGTATCGGTTTTCTTTTTCATTCGTACAAGGGGTAGTTTTATTATTCGAATTGCTATTACTATTCTGATGATTCGCATGAATCTGCTTCGTTGTCACAATATGATTATTTGTAGTGCTACTGTTGATCGTATCATCGTTCGTAGTAGTATTCTTGTTGTCTTCTATAATGTAACGTTTTCTTAGTTTATGATTATTGCTGTTTGTCTTAATGTTCCTATTTGTCGTCTTTTCATTATTCGTCGTCTTCGTATGACTGTTACACGTTCTCGTATCAATATTGTAAGTGTTATGCTTATTCGCGTCCGTCTTCTTACTCTCCACAATATTCTTTGTACTCTTACTATTACTATTACTCGTCTTCTGTATGTTATTCTTCTTCTCCATAGTATCATTCGTGCTCTTGACACTCTTCGCCTTCCTTCATATTATCATCCTTATTAGCAATATGAATGTCATTCGTACTACCAAGTATCGTTGTCTTTTTTTTCGCTGCGTTCTTCTAATAATTCGGAATAGTCTTATTATTGGTTGCATTACTCTTTTTACTTTCGTAATCTTAGTATGATTCGTATGTTCCTTCCTCGTGTTCGTTTTCGTATGTGCCTTGTTGATGCTATTGCGTTATCATGTATTATTAGGTGCAGTAGTGGTAGTACGAGTAGTAGTAGTAGTAGTAGTAGTAGTAGTAGTAGTAGTAGTAGTAGTAGTGGTAGTAGTAGTAGTAGTAGTAGCAGTAGTAGTAGTAGTCTTCGCCTTTGTCCTATTCTTAATATTATTATTCCAAGTATGGGTATATTCGTCGTCTTCGTCGCCTTCGCCTTCTTGTTATTATCACCATGATTGAAATTTTAATTATTGTCGCCCGTACAACTACGACTAGTAGTACTACAAATGTTGTTCTTGTTTGTCTCCAATTAGTGCTTGCACTGAAGGGGTCCTAGTGGAGGTTGAAGGATTTGACGAACATTTCCCGCCGATTTTGGTGGCAAGCTAGGTTCCCGGGTTCCCGGGTTCCGGGTTATATCCGGGCCGATTTCGGTGGGTTCTGGGTTCCCGGGCTCCTGGGTTCAAGGTCGATCTCAGCGAAAACCATCCACTGATTGGGTTTTCTCTAGCGTCATCGTATTATTCGTCTTCGTCTTCCTCCTCCTCCTCCTCGACCTACTCCTCATCCTAAGTACCCCCAGGGTCTGTGAACTGGAACTGCAACTGTTCCGGTTCTGGTTCCGGTTCTGGTTCCGGTTTGCCTCCAGCAGGGAGGGTGGGGTGCGCGGGAGCGTGTTGGGCCGTTCTTTACGTTCTGGGGGCTCCTTGAAGTCGTCATGGGCTGTCCTTCGGCGTCTTGGGGTCTCCCTCCGGGAAGCTGGGAGGCGCGATACTGGCTAGATGTCAGGGGATGTGTGGGACTCCCGAGTAGGAGTCCCACTTTGAAATAAAAAAGGAATTGTGGGAATTCTTGTTTTTTGGTTTCGTTTTTTTTCTCAAAATCCTGGGGGCCTCTTGGAGACCTTGGGGGCCTCTTGGGACTCTCCGGGGGTTTCTTTGGGTCATCTTGGCGCCGAGAGCGTTCAGGGGCCTCTGGGAAGGCTCCAGGGCCTCCTGGGGCCCTCGCAGAGCTCTCTTGGGGCCATCTTGGGGACCTCTCGGGACCTCTCGGGGGCCTCTTGTTTTTGATGGGGACATGATGTGGGAGACTCTGAAGCGTGCCCCTGCTCCTTGGCAAAAAAGATGCCACAATCATCATGCGAGCTAAGAAGAAGGGTCGGCACCCGTGCGCCGGCCGTGAACAAAATTTGCAAAGGATCTCTCGATCCCTGCGACGGAAAAAGGCTTGCACGCACGGAAGCCATGGGAACCAGAGACGGCACAGTGGTATCACTCCGAATTGTCTGCCAGGGAAAAGCAGTGCAGAAGGAGTGGACATTACCATCGCGCAGTTGAAACCGTTGCCAGCTCTGCTCTGCTGTCAGGGCTGGGCTTGTTACCACGGAGCGCAAGAACCCCATAAACATCCACATCAGCACTGACAACACAAGGTTGTGTTACTCTTTGAAGTCTTCGGCGACAGTGCGAATCGTCTTGGGGTCTCCCTCCGGGAAGCTGGGAGGCGCGATACTGGCTAGATGTCAGGGGATGTGTGGGATTCCCGAGTAGGAATCCCACTTTGAAATAAAAAAGGAATTGTGGGAATTCTTGTTTTTTTCCCAACCCTCCTGCGTTGGGTACTCGTTTTGAATAGAGCACTGTGGTCTCCACCTTCCTTCCTTCCTTCCCGCCCCTCTCTTCGCTCCTCCTCTTCTCTTCTCTTGCCTTTTACGTTATCTCTGGGGGGCTGCGATCTGTGAAACTGTCGCCACTTTCGGGGGCTGCTGGGGTGCCCAGCGGAGTGACGCCCTACGGGGACTCAGATTAAACCTCGCCATCCCTGGGGGGCTGCGATCTGTGAAATTGTCGCCATTTTCGAGGGCTGCTGGGGGGCCCAGCGGAGTGACGCCCTACGGGGACTCAGACTAGACCTCGCCATCCCTGGGGGGCTGCGATCTGTGAAACTGTTGCCACTTTCGAGGGCTGCTGGGGGGCCCAGCGGAGTGACGCCCTACGGGGACTCAGATTAGACCTCGCCATCCCTGGGGGGCTGCGATCTGTGAAACTGTCGCCACTTTCGAGGGCTGCTGGGGGGCCCAGCGGAGTGACGCCCGATTCAGATTAGACCTCGCCATCCCTGGGGGGCTGCGATCTGTGAAACTGTCGCCACTTTCGAGGGCTGCTGGGGGGCCCAGCGGAGTGACGCCCTACGGGGATTCAGATTAGACCTCGCCATCCCTGGGGGGCTGCGATCTGTGAAACTGTCGCCACTTTCGAGGGCTGCTGGGGGGCCCAGCGGAGTGACGCCCTACGGGATTCAGATTAGACCTCGCCATCCCTGGGGGGCTGCGATCTGTGAAACTGTCGCCACTTTCGAGGGCTGCTGGGGGGCCCAGCGGAGTGACGCCCTACGGGGATTCAGATTAGACCTCGCCATCCCTGGGCTGCGACTCGCCACTTTCGAATCCTACGGGGATTGCAGACCTGCGCTCCCTGGGGGGCTGCGATCTGTGAAACTGTCGCCACTTTCGAGGGCTGCTGGGGGGCCCAGCGGAGTGACGCCCTACGGGGATTCAGATTAGACCTCGCCATCCCTGGGGGGCTGCGATCTGCGAAACTGTCGCCACTTTCGAGGGCTGCTGGTGGGTCCAGCGGAGTGAGGCACCATGCAGATTCAGATTAGACCTCGCCATCCCTGGAGGGGGGCGATCTGCGAAACTGTCACACCTTTCGAGGGCTGCTGGTGCGTGCAGCGGAGTCAGGCACCACGCAGATTCAGATTAACCCCCGCCATTTCTGGGGGGCTGCGATCTGCGAAACTGTCGCCACCTTCGAGGGCTGCTGGTGGGTCCAGCGGAGTGAGGCACCACGCAGATTCAGACTAGACCTCGCCATCCCTGGGGGCGGCGATCTGCGACACTGTCGCCACATTCGAGGGCTGCTGGTGGGTCCAGCGGGGTGAGGCACCACCCAGATTCAGATTAGACCTCGCCATCCTTGGGGGGCTGCGATCTGCGAAACTGTCGCTACATTCGAGGGCTGCTGGTAGGCCCAGCGGAGTGAGGCACCACCCAGATTCAGATTAGACCTCGCCATCCCTGGGCAGTTGCGATCTGCAGCGCTGTCCCTGGGGGGCCGCTCTATGGCTGCACCTCTACGTGATGCTGTGCAGGGCGACGACGATAGACAACCTATTGATGGTGCGCGACCCCGGCCTTGACTTTCTTGCCCGCGGCCCACCAGCAGACCTGGCGGAGAAAACTGCATAAGTTCAGTTCCCGCACTGCAGCGTGCAGGAAGGTGGCAGAGAAGCTTGCGAGAGAGCTGGGTCTCGCTCGCTTCTTGCACTCGATATAAGCAAGTTTGATCCTGTGATCAGGCAGCAGGCATGCGTTGTTCGAGCTCCTGCAACAACGAAGCAGTCTCTTGTTTCCTCCAACCTCTTGTATCATCACCGCCCTAGTCCTCCTGTCACCCTATGCATTCACGCTGCTGCTGCTGCCGCGATGGCTCATCGCCCCTTCCTATTAGGTTCGTCAATCTCCTGTCCTTCGATCCAGCCCCCGTTATTGTTAACAAGCCTTGAGACATATTCCTCGTCTTATCGATTGCTGTCCTGAAAGACGTGCAACATTACGTATCACATGTAGCTTGTACTACACATCGCCGCGCATGCGCTGTCATTGATCCTGCTAATGTTTCCCTACTCCTCTTGCCACTTGATACCATTGGGTTGGGTACGTCGCAGGGTAATTGGTTTCGTTTTTTTCTCAAAATCCTCGATCTTCGAGGGCTGGAAGCGGGGAAACGTGAGAAGGCGAAACACATTAGAAAAACCATGGGGAATCAGCGATTTTACCCTCTTTGGGCTCTCTCGGGACGGCTCTCGCAGCTCTCTTGGGCTGTCTTGGAGCCTCTTCGGGGTCTTTTTGGAGCCTCTCAGGGATCGGGGGGGGTGTGTTGGGGGCCTCTGGGGGGTCCTGGAAGCCTCTCGGAGGTCTCTGAAAGCCTCCTGCTGCCGCTCTTGGGCCCATCTTGGGCCTGTTCTGGGGTGGTCTGGGGCTGTGCTGGGCGCCTCTTGGGCAATCTTGGCGCCTTCTTGGCCCGTCTTGGGGCCGTCCTGAAGGTCTCTTGGGTGGTCTTGGGGCGGTCTTGGGAAGCTCTTCGGCGCTCTTGGACCGCTGGAAGCTCGAAAACGCGAGAAGCCAAAAACATGTTAAAAATTATCCAGGCGAATGACCCAACCATATGCAGTTGTGGGTACCGCAATTGTGAACATCTTCTTGGGTGAAACTCCCTATGGGGCCACGAAGCGCTGCACTGAGTGGGGGGGATCGCTCTTCTGGGTGAGTGGTGTGTCAAGTAAGGTTTCCGGGACGCATGCGGACGGTCCCACTGGAGGCTTCGGTGGAAGTCCCTATGGGGCCACGAAGCGCTGTACTGGGCAAGTGAAAATGCCAAATTGGGCTTCCGGGACGTATGCGGACGGTCCCACTGGAGGCTTCGGTGGAACTCCCTATGGGGCCACGAAACGCTGTGCTGGGTGGGTGAAAATGCCAAATTGGCCTTCCGGGACGCATGCGGACGGTCCCACTGGGGCCTTCGGTGGAGTTCCGTACGGGGCCACGAAATTTTGGACTTGGTGTGTGAAAATGCCACACTGGGTGTTTCGGGACGCTTGCGGACGGTCCCACTGGGGCCTTCGGTGGAGCTCCCTGTGGGGCCACGAAACGCTGCACTGGGTGGGTGAAAATGCCACATTGGGTGTGCGGGACGCATGCGGACGGTTGGGGCCTTCGGTGGAGCTGCGGGGGCGAAAAATGCGAACGCATCGGAAACTGTGGGGCCGCTGGAATGGGGGCCACGAAACGCTCGGTACTGGGGCCACGAAGCGCTGTACTGGGGGGGACGCATGTGGACGGTGGCACTGGGGCCTTCGGTGGAGCTCCCTATGGGGCCACGAAGCGCTGTACTGAGTGGGGGGGACGCATGTGGAAGGTGGCACTGGGGCCTTCGGTGGAGCTCCCTATGGGGCCACGAAACGCTGTACGGAGTGGGGGGGACGCATGTGGACGGTGGCACTGGGGCCTTCGGTGGAGCTCCCTATGGGGCTACGAAGCGCTGTACAGGGTGGATCAAACGCATGGAAGAGGGGGAGGAGGGAGGAGGAGGGAGGAGGGGGAGGAGAAGAGGAGAGGAGAGGAGGAGGAGGAGGAGGAGGAGGAGGAGGAGGAGGAGGAGGAGGAGGAGGAGGAGGAGGCGGAGGAGGAGGAGGAACGCGGGGACCATCTCTTCAAAACGAGGACCCAACAACACAGCTTGGTTGGGAACAAGGAGAATCCGCGACTTTGCCTCCTCGGGCCGTGCCGTGACACCTGTCAGACCTCTCTTGGAGTCTCTTGGAGGTCACCTGGGAGCTTCGAGAGCCGTCGGAAGGCTGACTTGGGCTGCTTGGGAGCGTCTTGGGCCATCCTTTCGCATTCTGGGGGCTCCTGGGGGGCGTCTTGGGTCCTCCTGGAGCGCTGTGGAGGGGGTGGTACCGGGACCGTCCCCGAGATGTGGCGGAGAGGTGTGGGACCCGGGGCTGGGGGGGCGGTATTTATGTACACGTATATATATATATATATATATATATATATATATATATATATATATATACACCGGGGAACGGGACCTGGGGCCGCCAGATTGGCACCTCGGACCCCCATGGGGACCACGGGGCTGCAGGACGCTCCCGGGTGCCCGAACCTCGACCACAAATGTGGGGCCTGGGGCCGGGGCCCGCCTCTGGGAGGGCTGAAATCGCCGTCGGGAGCCCTCAGACAGCCGTCCCGGCAGCCCTGGACGGTCTCGAGACGTTCCCCAGACCGCCTCCAGGCGTCTCCATCCGGCCATGATGCGTTGTAAACTACCCGGGAAGCCCCCCCAAGACGTCCCAAGACGCTTCAAGATGCCGCCCTAGAGCGGCCCGAGAGGCCCAAATCGATGATTTTCATTATTTTATGTTTTTGGCATTCTCCCTGTTTCGGCTTTCCGACGCTCCAAGACCGCCCAAGAAGCTCCCGAGACCGCTCGAAGACGGCCCCAGAGGCCCCCAAGAGAGTCCCAAGACGGCCTAAGAGAGCCCCAAGACTGCCCCCAGACTCGCCCAAGACGGCCCAAGAGAGCCCAAGAAGGCCCCAGGAGCCCTCGGACACCGTCCCGGCGGCCCCAGACGGTCTCGAGACGCTCCGAAGACCGCCTCCGGGTGTCTCCAGCGGCCCGCGATGCGTCTTAAGCTGCCGAGGACGTCCCCCAAGACGCCCCAAGAGGCGTGAAGATGCCGCCGACGAGCGGCCAGAGAGGCGAAAATCGCTGATTTTCATGAGTATGTTCAATGTTTTTGCTTCCTCGCTGTGTTGATTTCCTGACGCTCCAAGACCGCTGCAGAGGCTCCCTAGACCGCTCCAAGACGGCCCAGGAGCCTCCAACAGAGCTCCTAGACGGCCCAAGAGAACCCCAAGACTGCCCCCAGACCCGCCCAAGACGGCCGAAGAGGGCCCGTAGAAGGCCGCAGGAGCCAGACGTTCTCGAGACGCTCCCAAGACCGCCTGCAGGTGTCTCCAGGGGCCCACGATGCGTCTTAAGCTGCCGAGGACGTCCACCAAGACGCTGCAAGAGGCGTGAAGATGCCGCCGACGAGCGGCCAGAGAGGCGAAAATAGTTGATTTTCATTTGTTTTTTTATATGTTTTTTGCTTCCTCGCTCTTTCGGCTTTCCGACGCTCCTAGACCGGCCCAGAGGCTCCCCAGACCGCTCCAAGACAGCCCAAGAGACCCCCAAGATATGCCGAAGACGGCCCAAGAGAGCCTTAAGACTGTCCCCAGGCCCGCCCAAGACAGCCCAGGAGAGCCCCAAGAAGGCGCCAAGAGCGGCCCAAGAGAGGGAACACGCACCGAACAGTCGAGCTCTCCGCCCCAAGATGCCCCCAGGAAGCCCCCAGAGGCCCCGAAGACAGCCCAGAAGGCTTCAAGAGGCCCCAAAACGGCTTCCGAGAGGCTTCAAAACTGCCTACCGAAGTCCCCCAAACATGCTCCAGAAACGCGCTACCGGAGCACGCTGCCGCCTCTCTTTCCAGCGTTCGGTGCCTAATGAAGACTTCAGTGGACAACCGGGCACCCAAAGCTCCGGCCTGGGCTAGAACCATCGCGCGCTTCGCGCGCGCTCAGGTTCTAGCCCAGGCTGGGGGGGCGCTGGACGATCTTGGACAACGCTATCAAGCACAGGCGCGCGACGGCATCTGAGCTTCTGGGGTGTTCCGCATGCTTCGTCAACTAGCTGTTGGAGGCCCCTCTTGGGTGCCTCTTGGGGGGGGGCGTCTGAGGGTCCCTTGGGGGCATCGGTTCTGCAATCTGAAGCCGTCATTGGCCGTCTTGGCTGCGTGGAGGCCCGACTTGAGGCCACCTGCGGCCATATTGAGGCAATCCGGAAGCATCCCGGGGGCCTCCTGGAAGCAGTTTTGACGCATCCAGGGCACTCTTGGGCTATTTTAAAACCTCTTGGACGTCTCCTAGGGGCCTTTGGGGCCCTCAGGAAGTTTTTGGGGTCCTCGTCGGACCACTTGGGGGCCTCTTGCGGCCTCCTGTGGGCCTTTTGGGGGGAACGCTCTGCTGTTGGGTCGCGTTCCCCTTCTTGGGCCTCTCTTGGGGCTCTTGGGGCCCTCTCGGGCCGTCTTGGGCGCCTCAAGCACCGTCTTGGGGCCCTCGCGGGCCGTCTTGGGGCCCTCTTGGAGGCCCCTTCCTCTATATGGGAGCGGCATTGGAAGCCTCTTGGGCCGTCATGGAGCATTGGGATGCCAAAAGGCCGAAACAATTAAAACCCGTCAAAGCCCAATCGTAAAAACACTGAGTTGTGCCTCTTGGGGCCACCTTGGGGGATCTCTTGGAACCTCGTCGGCCCTCTTGGGAGCTTCTTGGGGGCCTCTTGGATCCGATTGGGGGCCTCGTGGGACTTCCCGAAAACCTCTCGGGGTAGAAAGCTCGGACTCTCGGTTCGTGTTTCCCTTCTTGGGCCTCTCTTGGGGCCGTCTTGGGGCCCTCTCGGGCCGTCTTGGGCGCCTCAGGCACCGCCTTGGGGCCCTCGTGGGCCGCCCAGGGCCCTCTTGGAAGCCTCTTCGGCTATCTTGGAGCTGTCTTGGAGGCCTCTTCCTCCTCCTCGTCCCCCTCCTCCGCCTCCCACTCCAGTTCTCTCTACTCCTGATCTTCCTCCTCCTGCAGCGTGTTCCGGAAGGCTCCCGCCGGAAAATGTTGTGCACAAGTGCTGTCACTGCTCCCGCCACAGTGCCCTGGGTGGTGGGTCAAAGGCCTCATGGGTGTTGGTTTGGATCTCGTGGTTGGCCTGTCGGGGACGTCGTGAAGGCAATTTCGCAGCTTCTCGGTAGCCGTTTTGGGACCGTTGTGGGGCCTCCTCGGGGCTGTTTTGTGGCCTCTTTAGGCCTCGTTTGGGCCTCCTGGGTGCCTCTTGGGGGCGTCCTGGGGCCTCTTGGGGGCTCCTTGGGGCCTCCTGGGGCACTCTTCAAGCGGGAGGGTCGAATTTTGGAGTCGTGGTCACCCTCTTGGGCGCATCTTGAGGCCGTCTTGGAGCTCTGTTGGGCTGTCTTGGGCGACTCTGGGGCCGTCTTGGGGCCCTCTTGGGTCGTCTTGGGGCGCTCTTGGGGGCCGATTGAGCCGTCTTGGAATGTCGGACAGCCGAAAAGGCTGGAAGGCCAAAATCGTTGGAAACCTTTCGTAAAATTGACGATTTCGGCCTCTTGAAGCGCTCTGGAGAGGCGTCTTGAAGCGTCGTGGAATGCCTTGGGGGGCCTCTCGGGCCGTCTTGGGCCATCTTGGGCGTCCTGGAGCGGTCTTTCGGCGACTCGGGGCCCGCTTGGGCCGTCTTGGAAGCCTCTGGAGGCCCTCCTGGACTGTTTTGGACCTCCCCAGCCGCCCCGTCCTCCCATGGGGGGTCGGAGGCGGCGGCCTCCGAGGCCCAGGACGCGGAAACCCTTTAAAAACACAGGGAACATGAACCCTGGTGCCCCCATGGAGGGTCGAGGCAGTTGTTTTCGGGCCCCGGGCCTGCCCCCACAGGATATATATATATATATATATATATATGTATGTATGTATGTATGTATGTATGTATGTATGTATGTATGTATGTATGTATGTATGTATGTATGTATGTATGTATGTATGTATGTATATATATATATATATATATATATATGTGGCGCCAGAAAGCCCAGATGGCTGCGCGGACGGCGACGGGGCCGGACGACAGAGGCTCTCGGACACGCGAGACCGAACGCTGGAAGGAGATGCGGCAGCGTGCTCCGGCAGCGCGTTTCTGGAGCATGTTTGGGGGACCTGTTTGTGAAGCCTCTCGGAAGCCGTTTTGGAGCCTCTGGAGGCCTCTTCTGGGCCTCTTGGTAGCCTTCTGGGCTGTCTTCGGGGACTCTGAGGGCTTCCTGGGAGCATCTTGGAGGGGAGAGCTCGACTGTTCGGTGCGTGTTCCCTCTCTTGGGCCGCTGTTGGCACTTTCTTGGAGCTCTCTTGGGCTGTCTTGGGCGGGCCTGGAGACACTCTTGAGCTCTCTTGGGCCGTCTTCGGCCTCTCTTGGGGGTGTCTTGGCCTGTCTGGAAGCAGTCTGGGGAGTCCTGGGCCGGTCTAGGAGCGTCGGAAAGCCGAAACAGCGAGGAAGCCAAAAACATATGAAAAAACACATGGAAATCAACGATTTCGGCCTCTCGGGCCGCTCCTCGGCGGCATCTTCAAGCCTCTTGGCGCGTCTTGGGGGACGTCCTCGGCAGCTTCAGACGCATCGCGAGCCGCTGGAGACACCTGGAGGCGGTCTTCGGAGCGTCTCGAAACCGTCTGGGGACACTGGGACAGCTGTCCGAGAGCTCCTGGAGCCTTCCTGCGTCTCTCTTAGGCCGTCTGGGGGCTCTCTTGGGAGCCTCTGGGGCCTTCTTGGAACGGTCTTGGGAGCCTCTGGGGCCGTCGTGGAGCGTCGGAAAGCCGAAACAGGGAGAAAGCGAAAAAACTGGAAAAAAACAAAATAAAATCAACGATTTTGGCCTCTCGGGCCGCTCTAGGGCGGCATCTTGAAGCGTCTTGGGAACTTCTCGAGAACGTCCAGGGCTGCTGGGACGGCTGTCTGAGGGCTTCCGACGGCGATTTCAGCCCTCTCAGAGGCGGCCCGGGCCCCGGGCTCCACATTTGTGGTCGAGGTTCGGGCCCCCGGGAGCGTCCTGGAGCCCCGTGGCCCCCATGGGGGTCCGAGGCACCAATCTGGCGGCCCCAGGTCCCGTTCCCCGGTATATATATATATATATATATATATATATATATATACACACACACACATACACATACACATACACATACACATACAACAGGCGTGCCTGCTAGAGCTTTACTCAAACGTCGCACTCGTAATCGTCTCGGAGCTATTCCTCTTGGTATCCAATTTCTCGCTGGTCATGGACTTGCTCAACAATTTGGTCCGCTCCTGCTCTGCGTGCCTAATCTCCCACTTCAACGACTCCACGTCGACGCGCGTAGCCGGCCCCCTCAGCTGCAAACACCCTCCAACGAACTCTTCGAGGGAGACAGTGCCTGAGTCATCCGCGTCGATGATCTTGAATAGTTTCCACGTCTGCGTTGCGTCAATGTCTAGCGATCGGAACCAGGATTGCACTTTTTGCTTGCCAAGCAGAACCTGGAGCTCGTCCAGTGATAGCTCCATGTCCCTATCTTCGGTGTCATCGTTCAGCTCATGGAACAGCAATGCCAGGCGCTCAACGTGCACCTGCTTCTCCCTGACCTGAGCTTCGAGGGTAAGATCCAAATCTTGTGCAGCCCCTTCGATCGCATTCTGACAAAACACGCCTGTCACTCCATCACCGTGCCCTCCGCACGCTGGGGCGTGTTAGAATACCCCTCTGCTGCCGAGAAAGGTCTAAGGGAGATCCCATATCTGTGCAGCAACCGCCCGTGAAAAAACATCCCCCAGGGGGTGAGTTCCGGCGCTCGGTTTGGCCTCCAGACGGCGCCAAGACAACCAGGCGGACCCAAGATGGCCCCAAGATGCCTGTAAGCTGGTTCAAGGTGTCTCGGAGAAAGCCCCAGATTGCCCCAAGACGCCCCAGGAGCCACCAACACAGCCCAAGAGGGATTCAAAATATTCTCCAGGAGGCACGAAGAAGCCGACATCGCTGATGCCCTCTATGATGCGCTTCAATGGTTTTCGCGATCCAGCCTTTTCGGACTTCGGGCAGCCCAAGACGGTTCCAGATGTGTCCAAGACGGGCCCCAAGACGGCCCAAGCGACCTCCAAGACGGCCCGAAAGCGCTTCAAAAGGGCACAGGGATAGCCCACCGAGGCTCTCAAGACATCCCGCTGCGGCCCAAGAGAGCCCCAAGACGCCTGCCAAGAGGCCCGAAGAAGCCTAGGCAATTTACCCCCCGCACGTTTGTTTCATGGTGTTCACGTTCCCGCCTTTTCGGGCTTCCGGTAGCCCAAGAGTGCCCCAGAGGCCTCCAAGACGGCCCAAGAGCCCTCCACGACGGCCCAAAGGCACCTCGAGAAAGTTCCGAGAGGGCCTCAAGACGACCGTAGATGCCTCAATGACGGCCCGAAATCGCCCTAAGTTGCCTCCCAAACGGCCTTCGAAGTCGTCAGACGGGCCCCAAGATGGCCCAAGAAGCCCCCACGAGACCCCAAGAGGCCCTGCAGGAGGCTCCCGAGAGGCCCCTCAGAGGCCACCAGGAGTCGAGAGAACGAGGTCGAGTTTCAGACCCACTCGAGTTCAGACCGCGCTCTGAATTGTAGCGAGGGCTCTTTAACTCAACCGCCCTGCGCTGCCACGGTGGCGGGGTTTGCCGCAGGCAGCTGGATACGTTGAGTATGAAGAAATATACAATGAGTATGTATACCAGAAACATTAGCGTCCAGATACTGTTTCCAGTCCTTTCCAACGGCATGGTGAGCTCAATCCAACTGATACCCCCGGAGACAGCCATCCAAAGGCTCACAATTGTCCGATAGAGATCTCCGTAGAACTGGATCAGACTCTCGTCCTCGATTCGCGTGCCACCTGCAGTATGCTCTGTCACAGCCTGCGTCAAAATTACTCCAAAGGTAAACATGATCATGATGAGCAACAGGAGTGCCCAAAAAACAGACTTCCCAGCGGCCATTATAGAACGCACCAACATCCGCAGAGGCTTCAACTGGCGGAACGTGCGGACAAGGCGAAGGAGCCGAGTGAGGCGAATGAGGCGCATCATCTTCGCTGCTCCACCATTGTCGAAGACGCTGTTAGCCAATCCTGGAAACCAGGACACGGCGAGCTCTAGAGCAACCTCGCAGAGCGCCAGCAGAAGGATGGCAAGGTCAAAGAGGTTCCACCACCGTTCGGTGAAGAAGAAATCATGCCTATACACGTAAAGTCGTGCCGCCATCTCCACCGTGAACAGGAAAGTTACCACGTAATTCAACGTAGAGAAAACTATTCTCACCTCAGTCGAGTCGGACGCTTGGTAGGATAGACTCGAAAAAACCTGGGTCTCAATACCGACAAGCAGTGCGCTGCTGATAATCAGGAGACCAAGGGCCAAAGTAAACGCCGGGCTCATCACGAACCGGGTGACGGCGCTCGTAGCCTGCAGCCTGGTCCTCTCCGAGGCTGACGTCCTGGCTCGATTTGATCTCCTAATGGAGCTCACCGCTCTGCTGAGCTCAACCTCGAACCCCGACGAATCGCCCCGCCTGGCCCCATCACCGCTCCGCTCTCCCCCGGAGGCGGCCGTCTCTCCTCTGGAGGCGGCCGTTGGAGACCAGCCCGGAGTCCAGCGCCCCTCGGGGCTGCACTCGCTCCCGCAGGAGGGAGGCCGGTCCAGCACCAGGTTCAGCACGCTCCTGTGGAGCAGGGCCCGACCGTCCCGGCATCCCTGTAGTCCTACCACGACATGTTCTCCCAGAGCCCCAAACATGCTCTGAGAACAGGAGCCATGCTCTTAGAACGTAGGCCCGACGTGATCCAACAAGACAGCCCCGGCCAGAAATGTTCTGAGGACACTTCGTGGGAACCACACAAGGTTCTCAGAACATTGCTTGGTAGGACTATAGGCACGCCAGGACGCTTCGCCACCGCTTGATCCTGTCCGATTGCCGGCCGCCCGCGCCACTGCCGCCGGGGTCGGTCGGCGCACCGCCGCCGGCCAGGTCCGCGGCAGCCGCCCCCGGAGCCTCCTGCGCCTCGGGCACCGTGCTGCTCGCGCGGCTGCCTGAGCTCCCGGCGCTCCCGCCGCTGCCGCCGGGGCCGCCCGGCGCAGCGCCGTTGGTGGGCTCGGCCGGTGCCTCCAGCGCCTTGGGGATCGGGTCCGGCGCGAGGGGTGTCACGCGGTCGCGCAGGAGGCGGTGCAGTCCGTCGAACTCGCCCGGCGGCTGCTCGCTGCGGGCGCTGAGGCAGCCTGGAGGGGCCTCCCGAGTAGCCCCTGTGCAAGAGGAAGCCAACTGCACAGCCCTGGACATGCGATGTCCTGACTTCTTCCGCGCGGGCTCCCCAGGAGTCCCAACCCTTTCCCCGGGAGCGGCTTTTCATCCTTCTAGTCCTTCGTCACGGTCCTGGGACCCGGTTAAGGGCCCCCGGAGGCCGGAAACGGAGGAGGGAGAGGAGGAGGAGGAGGAGGAGGAGGAGGAGGAGGAGGAGGAGGAGGAGGAGGAGGAGGAGGAGGAGGAGGAGGAGGAGGAGGGGAGGAGGAGGAGGAGGAGGAGGAGAGGAGGAGGAGGAGGAGGAGGAGGAGGAGGAGGAGGAGGAGGAGGAGGAGGAGGAGGAGGAGGAGGAGGAGGAGGAGGAGGAGGAGGAGGAGGAGGAGGAGGAGGAGGAGAGGAGGAGGAGGAGGAGGAGGAGGAGGAGGAGGAGGAGGAGGAGGAGGAGGAGGAGGAGCCCCCCCCCTCGGCCCCTCGAGGCTGGTGCGCGCGCCCGCCTCTCGGGCTCGTGGCCCGGGCGGCGCACCTGGGCCCCGGGGCTGGGCATGTCCTCCTACAGGCGGATCTTTGACGACAAATTACACGTCGGTCGGAAGAAGTGGGTAGAAACATGAAGTAGGAAGGCGGATAAAGTGGATTGGGTCCAGGCCCTCCCAGAGAACCACAAAACACAGCAAAATCATGCCGATTCTTGAAGTAGGAAGGCACTTGAAGTAGATTGGGATCTGGGAATCCAAAAATACCTACTTTCAACGACCGGCGTGTACAAACAGTCCAAGAGAAAAAGTTCAAAAGTATCTAAAACAGTCAAAAGAAATAGCCCCCTGACAATGTTTCGACTGTTCTGGAAGACTCCTCCTGTGGAGGGACGCGCGAAGGGTCTTGGACGACAAATTTCGGGCCGGGCGCAAGGGGGGGATAGCAAAGGGGGGGGTTGAGAATCAGCTCACGTAGCTGATCTTCCCGGCGCCTCCCGGCGCCGGGAGGCGCCGATGTATCGAGCGGCGGGGCCGAAACCAGCTGAATGCAGCAGATTTCGTAACCCCCCCTTTCCCTATCCCTCCCTTTCGTTCGGCCGAATTTTCCAAACAGTCCAAAAGAAACAGTTCAAAAGTATCCAGAATAGTCAAAAGAAATCGTCCCCTGACAATGTTTCGACTATTTGGGAAGATTCCTCCTGTGGAGGGACGCGCCCGACTTAAGATTACCTATACGCTCTGGTATGTTCTCAGACACTTTTTTTTTTGGGGGGGGGGGGGGGGCGAGGGCAAGATGTGAACACCGTGCCAGGTCACAATGAAACGCACAAGAGGAAACGCACAGAAGAGAGAGACAACAGACTGCCGCGACCGGCCCGGCGGTGCAACAGTTGTATAAAGCCGAGCGGCACCGCTACACAGCCGCCTCGGGGCCCAGATAATGGTGCCCCTAGGATGCGGACGGGAGGGGGGAGGGAGGAGGGAGGAAGCCACGGCGACAAAGCAGCGTCCAGACAGTGTCGCGTCTTTAGAAACACATCGTGACGGAGGTTTTTTCCTCGTCTTCGGCCTCTGGGGGCCCTCGCCGGGCCCCAGGGCGGTCAAAAAACGACTCAAGATGAAAACCTGGTCCCGGGGAAAAGGGTCGGGACTTCCAGGGACGCCGTATTGAACAACAATCTGGACGTCGCATGTCTGAGTTCCCTAATCTCCAGCTCCCATGCTCTCTTCGTGCCACGGAAGGACTCCCAGATGGGGTCCAAGCGGATGGGGTGGAAGGATTGCGCCTCATCGCCGATGCGTTGCCGATGCATCGGCGATGCATTGGCGACGTCGGCGATGCGTCGGCGCCGTCGGCGCGGAGAAAATCGGGCTCCGCATCGGGCCGTATCGCCGATGCATCGCCGGTGCATCGGCGTTGCGGCGCGATCCCGCGGCCCTGTCAACTCCGACCCCATCTGGGAGGCCTATAGAGTCGTCGGCCCCAGCTCGACGAGACGGCCTCACGGGCGAGGCCGGCGCTCGGGCCGCCGGGGTTCTGAGTGCGGCAGGCCCACGCCCCGATGACGACCCCGCGTTGACGTCTGACCCCGCGGGTGGCCGTTCCACCTCACACGATCGCAGCTTCGCGATAACGCAGATGGGTCGACGTCGGCCGTTTCCGCGCCAACAGCGGCGTCCTCAGGCCCGCGTTGCGGTCGCCGCTGCATCAACGCGGCGCGAGCCTGCTGTAGCCAGACACCTGATGTCGTGCTGTTTTCACAACGTGCCCCCCCGGAAGTCCCTCTCCGGAGACCGGCTTTCCGTCCCGAGTCGTCGTTTTGACGGCCCCTGGGGGCCCAGCAAGGGCCCCTGCAGGAGTCCAAAGCACGGCCAAAAGCCTTCCGTGGCGAGCTCGTCGCCGCGCGCAGAGGTCCGGGCGGGGTGCTGGCGTCCCGCGGCCTGCGTGCAGGCCCTCGTACTCCGCGGCGAGCTCCAGCAGCCGCTGCCGAAACAGCCCGGGCTGCATGGCGCGGGCGGCAGTTGGAGGCCTGGAAATGGGCACCAACACCAACACAGGGGTCTGCCTCCACCAGGGGGAGACGATCCCAGTTCTCGGCGTTGGTGGTAGCATTCCGGCCACCTGGGAGGCCAGAATACTGCCACCGCCACCGAGATCGGGATCGCCCTCCCTCGGTGGAGGCGCACCGCCGACCTTTTGGTGTCGGTGCCCACCTCTATAGGCCTGCGAGGGGGGCCCTGCCCGAGGTGCCCCGGGGCCTGCCGCGCCACGCCGGGGCCCCTGGGCCGCTGCGGGCGGCCGCAGGGGCCGCCGCCGCCCCACCTCGGCCCTCGGGCCCCAGAGGCTCCTCCTCCTCCTCCTCCTCCTCCTCCTCCTCCTCCTCCTCCTCCTCCCTCCTCTCCTCCCCTCCTCCTCCTCCTCCTCCCCCTCCTCCTCCTCCTCTTCTCCTCCTCCTCCTCCTCCTCCTCCTCCTCCTCCTCCCCTCCTCCTCCTCCTCCTCCTCCTCCTCCTCCCGCGCCCGCGAGCGCGGTGGCGGCGGAGGCTCGCACGCGGAGCGCCCGAGGAGCACCCAGAGCCCCTCGGGCAAGGGACAAGTCACGGCGGGGGGGTTTCCCACACTTGCCGCCTCCAGGGGGGCCTCACCCGGCCTCGGGGCCGTCCGAAAGCGATTCAGGGTGAGAGGCCGGTCCTGGGGATATGGGTCGAGAACTCTGGGGATCGACGTTTTGACAAAAATCATGACGTCGGGGGTCTGGGCACTGCGGTCGGGTACCTTGGCTTCGCTTCGGGCGTGTCGCGGCGGCGGCCCCGGCGACACGCCTGCAAGCGGATAGCGTGTCGCTCCGCTCCGAGGAGTGGGAGGCTGAGAAAAGCTCGCCGGGCCCCCCCGCCCCAAAAGCTGGCTAGTGAAACATGTGCGCCGAGTCGAAGCGGGAACGCCACTTTCATGCGACATCTGCGCGGAGCCGGGGCAAGAGCGACAATTTCGCAGGCTCGCGCGGCGACGAAAATGCGTCCGAAAAGTGTGCGCCGCGCCCAAGCGGGAACTCAATTCTGTAGATAAAAGCGCGCGGCGCCGAGGCGAGAGCGATATTTCGGCGTTTCGCGCGAGATGCGCGCTCCGTCCCGCTCCTGTCACGCACTTTGCAACATGGGTGACATGATGCTCATCCTGAGACGAAAGCGCTGATTTTATATGGGACCACCCGGTTCGGTTCGCCTCTGGTCAGCTAGATGGCAGACTGGGGGTACTCCTCGGTAGGAAATAACGACGAGGACGGGAGGAAGAGGATGCGAGGCCGTCTGAGGAGAGGTGAAAGTGCGTCAAGAATGAAATCCAGTGGGCCTTCGGACTTCTCAGTCACTTCCAGGGACGGCCTGCTCGTCGCGGATTTTTCTGTCGCAGGCTCGAGAATTGAACCCCTGGGAGCGCAGAAATGACCTCCAGAGGGCCAGCTGGGCCCGAGAGGGGCCCATGGAGGAGCCAACTCGGGCGCGAATGGGCCTCTGGAGAAGAGGAGGGGGAGGAGGGGGAGGGGGAGGAGGAGGAGGAGGAGGAGGAGGAGGAGGAGGAGGAGGAGGGTGAGGAGGAGGAGGAGGAGGAGGAGGAGGAGGAGGAGGAGGGGAGGAAGGGAGGAGGAGGAGAGAGGAGGAGGAGGAGGAGGAGGAGGAGGAGGAGGAGGAGGAGGAGGAGGAAGGAGGGAGGAGGGAGGAGGAGGGGAGGAGGGAGGAGGGAGGAGGGAGGAAGGAGGAGGAGGGAGCAGGGAGGAGGAGGAGGAGGAGGGAGGAGGAGGGAGGAACTAACTGGGGCGCAAATGGGCCTCCGGAGAAGTACATGGCGTAAAGACCGGCCGCGCCGATCCTGCCGTGGCCCCGGGGTCTGGGAAGCAGGGCCCCACGGCCGACCGCCAGACCTGTCCGGGGTTGCGCTCTGGCCCGGCTCTCGGGGAGGACTCGCCCGCGCTCGCGAGGATGGCTGAAATAGGCCAAGAGAAGCCCAGGACCTCGACCATCAATCTTCTTTGTTCGACTGGATAACTCTGGGGCTGGTAAGAATGTTATGTTAATGAACTTGTCCCCTTCACTCCCCTACTTACCCTCTCACGAAAATGCCGATAGGAAGGCTCCCCGTTCTCCCCCCCGTCACCTCGCGATCGCACGCGGCGCGTGCGTAATGAGACCCCTGCCCCACAAGCCGTAACCAGCCAAACGAGGGTAAGCATCAATCATCCCTCGATCCTCGCTCCTCGGGGTTCGGGCGGGGCCGCCGTTCTCTGCTCGCATGGAGGCCCAGCCGAAGAGCCGCGCGCGGCCCAGCAACCCCGTCTGGAAGCTCGCCCCCAAGCCCCCCCCAGGGGTCGGCGCGGGCCAGTTTGCAGAACCGCTCTCGGCCACGATGACGAGAGCACCCGCCAAAGGGCCAAAACACGAGGACTAGGGGCCAGGAAGGGATCATCCTGCCTCTGGGTCGTTGAAGATAGTCAATCGGACGACGTTGCGTCCCACGTTTTCTGTTTGGGGGAGTTTTGCGAATGCGTTGTTCTCAACACGTGCTGAACTTCGGCCCCCTCTTCGTCCTCCTCCTGCTCCTGACCCTCCTCCTCACATCCCTCTTCCTCCTCCTCCTCCTCCTCTTCTTCCTCCTCTTCCTCCTCCTTCTCTTCCTCCTCTTTCTCATCCTCCTTCTCCTCCGCCTCCTCCTCCTCCTCCTCCTCCTCCCCCTCCCTTCCTAAGTTATATATATATATACATATATATATATACATATATATACATATGTGTATATATATACACAGCCGAACAAGTTTTTACAATCGAAAAGCAAGGTGACCCATGTAGGGCCAGAGGTCCAGCCGAGGAAACCTCGGCCTGGCATCGGCCGCCAATAGATCGGCGAACAGGCCCCCGCAGCGAACCCGCGCGTTCCTGGGCGTGGTGGGCTACAGGCCCCATATCGGCGACCATTGGGCGACTGGGGGTCGATGAATCCCCCCCGAGCCTATCTTTCCTAATGTTGCCCCCCGGTCTTCGGGGCATACCTCGGCTCTCTGGCGGCCGTTCGGCGCATTCCAGGCCTCCCCCCGGAACGCCATCGGCGGGGCGCGGCTGCTGTAGAGCGCCCCCGAGTCTGGAAAACTACCGAGAACCGACGAAGACGTCTGAAGAATTATTCCACCCTGCACCGATCCCCCCCCAAGCGTTTTACCTCAGCCTATTCCCTCCTAGCGCTGCCCCTTGGGAAACAAAAACGCGAGGAAGACGAGTGGCCAGAGGTCCAGGGGGGCCAAGAGCCCACGAGGTGGAGGAGGACGAGGAGGAGGGGGACGGGGAGGATGAGGAGGAGGAGGAGGAGGAGGAGGAGGAGGAGGAGGAGGAGGAGGAGGAGGAGGAGGAGGACGGGGATGAGGAGAAGGAGGAGGAGTAACACGAGAAGGAGGAGGAGGAGGAGGGGACGACGGAGAGGGTGAGGAGGGGTAGATGGGGAAGGGGAAGCGAGGGGGAAGAGGAGGAGGAGGAGGAGGAGGAGGAGGAACGCACGTGGCCGAAATAGGAGAGGGCAGGCGGACAAAAGCAGTAACAAAACGAGGGCACGCATTATCCTCCATCATCCTCTGATCAGGGCGGCCAGGCCTGGGAGGCATCGCTGCACTTGAACGAGTCTCGTGGAACCTCCCTTGAGGATCTGCCCGCATGCCAGACCTCCCTTGTGGCGGTGCGAGTAATGCAGCTTGCACGCAATATCCAGATGCACAGCGGTGGACGCGAGCTGAGCTCCAGAGCATGGCAGACAAGGGAAGAGGGCGGCTCGAGCAAAGCCCGAGGCAGACAGAAACGCGGGAGGGAGGCAGGGGAGCAGGCGGAGAAGAGGCAAACAAGCAGGACAGGAAACATAATGGAGAATCTGGTCATCCCCCAGTGATACCTTACGGGCGTCACTTCTGGATGTCAGTGGGGAGAGCACGATTCACGAACACTCACCATGCATCATGGGCACATTCTCGGCGCAGGAAGAGTTTCACCCTCCCTTGGAACCTGCTCGCTCCGAACTCTGGGACCAGAGCGAGGGACTGGAACGGTTCCACATTCCCGTGATATGGTAGTACATTGTATGCTTCGCCGCGGGTTCCTCCTCCATGCGATTATCATAGATTCTGCCCTTTTCGTCGGTCAAGTTGCATATGTCATCGGAGGCTTTCGATTGGAGAGCGGTTCTATACATTGTGGCTCTCGCCATGCAGTACAGGTGACGGGCACGACCATCCATCCACTCTAGCATTCCGAGGATCATACACGAGCTCGCAGGACAGGGCGTTCCTCGGGGCAAATGTGAGAAACTGCCATGCTCGGTACTCTTGCTTCAAACGTAGGAGGGCGGGCAGAAGAACCGGGCAAAATGATTCAGGCAGGATAGCGCGAAAACATAATATCTCAGTGCAGTTGTGAAAACATCAATCTTCAACGCTTTACATTATCGAGCATATCGGCATGCTTTGTTCGCAGGACTCTGCCAACCCTTGATATCCCAATCTTTCCCCACCCAAAATCTCAGATACTTCCCACTCTCCTACATTACGAGATCTGGAAGCACGACGCCGTGCTGGAACAGCCTGGCATCAAACTAACGGGAGAGGCCCCCTAACGGCAACGACCACGCACTTCGGCATGGTTAAACTGAGCCCCGCGACTCGTTCGGCAAGCAGGAACACTGGGAGAACATGCGCGGGCGCTTCGACGACATCGGCCGTGCCAATGCCCAGGTCGCCAGCGAACGCAGCTGGAATACCTAAATTACTTGAACACCTGCTCCCTAGCATCCTGAGGACGGGGTCGACTGTCAGCGCGTACACAGTTCCACAAAGCGGGCAGCCCTGGTTAATCTTGCGGAGGACCGGGGAAGACCCCCCCCTGACACCACGGAACATGCACTGGATCTGGCAAATTTTGTAGAGCATCCGGATGGCCTGCAATATTTTTTGCACTCGAGAGTATGAGGAGTCCCACCCCTGGAGGCGCGCCGATCCCTCCACTGAAAGGAGCAGATACTACAGAAAGAGTATCGTACAAGTGTGAATGCCATAGTGTTGCGCCAGCATCGGGAAACACCACAAAGGAAGACTACGCGTAGTCAGGGAAGCGAAAGCGAAGAAAACAGCAGCCAACGAAAGCGAACCCAAAACGCGGAGCCGAGAGGGGGAGCCAGGGAGGGGCAATGGGGTGCCTGAAAGCACCCAGGAGGCTCAGGGCACCTCGATGTCGTCGTCGCGGCTGTCCAGCACATCCGAATACAGAACAACACCACCATGAAATAATGCTTCGTGAGGGTCGTCGTCGGGGTAAGCTGCCTGAGCGAAAGCGATGGTATCGTCGGCCATGCGGGCCAGACTCCGGAACTCTGCCAATATAATCGAGACGTGCTCGAAATACTCCTCTAGATACCGGGTGGTCGAAATCGTGGTATCTCCCATGTCAACGTCGAAATTGAAATGCTCAACCAACTCGGACACACTGAAATCGTCCAGTGCAACCTCTGCGGCAAGAGCCTCACACCATTCTGCATTGGAAAGGCCCGTTTCGATCCTGAGGGCGCTCTCGCGGACGAGCTCGTCCAAGATATGCGTGCCCGCGTCCACGATACCCGGTGTGTAGGCCCCATTGGACTCATCGGAGCTGTCGAGCTGGAACGACTCGGGGGCACCAGATGGCACAAACATGAGGTCGAACGTGTAGGATGGAGGCGCTGAGTAGGGCCGCTGCACGACAGGTGCGGGGGACTCCCGGACCTCGATGAAGGTGTTGTGAGCCACCACCTCGTCGCACTGCGAGACTGGGCACACGCGCAGCTCAGACTCAAGTTGATGAAGAAGACCATCGGCATACTCCTGGCTCAAGTGGCGCACGACGGCGTAGGCAAGGTTCAACTTCTGGATCTTATTGGCCAGATTGCGTGTCGTCACGGCTCGTGCACCGAGCAAGCCATCGCGTACAGTGTTCATGGGCCTGCGGTGGTAAGCCGAGAAGATCTTCAACGCACGGGAAGAGAAGTCGGCAAGGATGGCGAGAGAAGGGTCGGACACGAGGGAAACGCCGAAACAAGCCGGGACCGCGGGGGCAGCGAAGCCTTGAGCCGAATGGCTACGAAGTGCTCGAGAGTATGAGGAGGAGGAGGAGGAGGAGGAGGAGGAGGAGGAGGAGGAGGAGGAGGAGGCGCCACCAGATCGAAACGAGTGCCGAGAGCAGCGGCACAGACTGAGAACGAGCAGGAAAAGGACGAGCACGCGACGGGGCCAGGAGCCGATGGGGCCTTCGGGCGCGGCCCTCCAGAGGGCCAGTCCTCGATGACGGCCCCCCCCCCCCCGACCTGGTGCGCGCATGGGGGGCAGGGGGGCGGGGGGCATGGGCTCCTCGGAGCCTCGGGGGCGAGCGGCCTTGGCCAGCGTGCCCGCCACCTCCGCAAGGTCCGCGTCCCGGTGCTCCTCCTCCGTCCTGAACCGCGCCCGCTTCAACGCCAGAGACCGCTCAAGGCCCTCTGTTGCCGAGAGCGGCGGCTCCTCCCCATCGGCAGTGGCCCCTAGCAGGGCCAGCCGACGCACTGGCCTCGGAGGGGCCCTCGGCTCCCTCGAGCGTCCCCGAGACACCCGCGACCTCGGCGCCAGACGCAGCCGCGAGGGAAGCCTCCGGCGAAACACCCTCCAGGACCCAGAGGGCCGCCGCCTCGGCAACCCGACAAGTTCCCCGCCGTGGTCTCACAGCACCTTTGGCGGGGGCCGCGAAAGCGGAGCACCGATCGCAGGACCACTTTTGGCCTCCGCGCCTCATTCGGTGCCGCCGGGCGGCGGGGCCTGGTCTTCGCAGATGAAGTCGGCAGGGAAGGCGTCGGCCGTGAGTCGGTGACGGCGACAGCCAAACCCCAGGCGTGACCTGCAATGTCCGTGGAACTCAAGCTAACCGCCACCTGACCCGAGTCGTCCACTTGAATCACTGGTGGATCGTCGCCCGTGGGTCGGTGACGGCGACAGCCAAACCCCAGGCGTGACCTGCAATGTCCGTGGAGCTCAAGCCAACCGCCACCTGACCCGTGTCGTCCACTTGAATCACTGGTGGATCGTCGCCCGTGAGTCGGTGACGGCGACAGCCAAACCCCAGGCGTGACCTGCAATGTCCGTGGAACTCAAGCCAACCGCCACCTGACCCGTGTCGTCCACTTGAATCACTGGTGGATCGTCGCCCGTGGGTCGGTGACGGCGACAGCCAAACCCCAGGCGTGACCTGCAATGTCCGTGGAGCTCAAGCCAACCGCCACCTGACCCGTGTCGTCCACTTGAATCACTGGTGGATCGTCGCCCGTGAGTCGGTGACGGCGACAGCCAAACCCCAGGCGTGACCTGCAATGTCCGTGGAACTCAAGCTAACCGCCACCTGACCCGTGTCGTCCACTTGAATCACTGGTGGATCGTCGCCCGTGAGTCGGTGACGGCGACAGCCAAACCCCAGGCGTGACCTGCAATGTCCGTGGAACTCAAGCTAACCGCCACCTGACCCGTGTCGTCCACTTGAACTACTGGTGGACGAGCAAGACTCCTCGGCAACGGGAAGAGTAGCGCCCGCGAACGCCTCCATGAAGTGGCCGTCCTCGTCCTCCTCGGATGCAGCCGTCTCTAGCCCGTGGTCCTCAGCATCAGCCTGCTCTAAAATCTCAGCGTGCATGTCCATGATGTCTGCCAGCGACGTGATCACACCAGTGCTGCCGATCTGCCCTCAGGAGCTCCGCGTGCATGTACAGCAGATCCACTGGTGGAGAGTCGCTGTCAGGGTCCGCCAGCACCGCCACCATCAGCATGTTGAAGGTATCTTTGTGAGAAGGTGGCAGACCACCCGCGCCAGAGAAGTCTGGAAAGGCGGTATCGTCGACAGGCGCGCCATCATCTTCACCCAGAGGTGGAACCGTTGCATCGTCTGCAGCAGGCGCGCCAGCTGGATCATCAGCAGGAACTTGGTGGGGCGCACCCTGCGGAGTAACACCAGCCATCAGACCACCAGGAAAACATCCCAGGGAAGAGGGAGTAGGAGTAGGAGTAGTAAGAGGAGGAGGGAGAGGAGGAGGAGGAGGAGGAGGAGGAGGAGGAGGAGGAGGAGGAGGAGGAGGAGGAGGAGGAGGAGGAGGAGAGGAGGGGGAGGAGGAAGGGGAGGAGGAGGGGAGGGGAGGACGAGGGGGAGGAAGGGAGGGAGGTGGGAGCAGAAGGAGGCCCCGAGACCCAGGGGCGAGCGCCCTCTGCTCGCAGGACTGCACCGCCGAGCGCGCCCCAGCCGCGCGTGGCCGGCGCGCCGGGCGCGCGCGCGGCGGGCTCAGGGCCCACGAGGTGCGGCGGCGCCAGCGCCACCGGCGGGGTCCTGCTCCTCCCCCATCCTCCCTCGAGATCCTCTCTGCGTATTGCGCCACTGCTCGGGTTGACATGGCAAGCACCTACGACTCACGTCTCTGTCGCTCGTGTGCTCTCGCCTTAGCGAACAATGATGCTGTGCACTCCGTATAGCCCAAGCCAGTGAACTAACCTCTGCATGGAAGGCGGAGCGGACAGGTCGGATCTGCTGCCAGGCGAACCCCGCGATGTTGGGCTTGAGCTCGCATCCGACCTCGCTCACGACTAGGACGACTAGGTCGCATTGCGTTCGCAACGGGCGATTTTGCCTTCTTTCGGGCCCCGGGACCCTCACGGATCGATGCGGCTCGAAGAGCGCGGCAGGAAGTTTGGGCCAAGGGCTCTGGCGGTGACTTTTTCGAGGTGTCGCATGTCTTTCGCAGCGTCGGATGTCGGGGTCCTCAGGACTCAGGATGCGGACTGGTTCCACCAGGGGAGCGAAAAGCCCTCGTCCTCTCCCTCGTCCTCCTCCTCGTCCTCCTCCTCCTCCTGCTTCTCCGCCTCATTCTTCTCCTCCTCCGCCTCGTCCTCGTCCTCGTCGTCGTCGTCCTCCTCCTCCTCCTCCTCCTCCTCCTCCTCCTCCTCCTCCCTGCCGCCATCCCATCCGCGCCTTCGCCTCCCCTCCTCGCGCCTTCTGCCCCGCACTGCCCCACTCGGGAGGGGGCCTCGGACTCGCTGCAAGCCGCAACCAGCTCGCGATCCGACGAACCGCGCTCGCTCGAGGCGCGACGCTACCGAGGCTGGACACAGGATGCAAAGAGGGCCGCGGCGATCCGCGAGCGCTGCTAAGCCGGAACACCGGCTCCTCCGCGGCGGGAGGCGGCTCGCGTCACGCTGCCCGCAGGACTGGGCCCTTTGACCACCGTCTGCGGCGGGGAGGGAGGGATCAGTGCATGCACAAGAGAGGGGGAGAGGAGTGAGGATGAGCGAGAAGGGGCGAGGAGGAGCGGGGATGAGTGAGGAGGAGCGAGGAGGAGCGAGGAGGGAAGGGGAGAGGAGGATGGGGAACACACCGTGCCAGGCAGGAATTCGACGCCAATGGGCCTGGGCTCGACTCAAATCGTCAGCACCACCGTGTCGTTGCGAGACAGCCAGCGCGGCGGGCGCAGCGTGGCGACGTCGACCTTCCTCGGCACGTGCGAGCGGGTCACCATGAGCGAGGTGACCTGAGAAGGAGGATGGCCCAAGCCACCACGCCTCCAAAGCCCAGGGTTACCCAACTCTTGGGGGTTCCGAAACGATGCGGTCACAGACTGTGCGGTGACCCCTGAACCCCCCAAGAGACCTCACCGCACGGTCCGTCACCGCACGGTCATGGGACCTGAGAGGCCCCCGTCGCCCGAGACACCCTCGGAGAACGACCCGAGTCCCGAAACCGCGCGGTCACACCGAATACCCGCTAGCTCACCACACGGTGCGGCCACATGACCGTTTCGGGGGGGCCCGAAAGTCTTGGGGGATGTTGCACCATGGCCAAGCCCGGGGGCATATCTCCATAATACTCTCGTTCACAAATGGGCCTGCCGTGGAGCCTGGGCGGTGGAGGCGTGTACAGCCATCGCGCTGCCATGAGGATCTGTGCATGAGGAGCGAAGGGGCTTTTCTGGCCGCCTGGCGAACCTCGGCCACGACAACTGGTTCTCCGACCCGGACCTGTGGGGCCACTCAGGAACAAGAGCTCGGTGGCAACTCGCGGGAGCCTCCCATATCTTGTCGGCTCTTGCGAATCGACACTCATCGACGCCAGTCGACGCTAACCGACGCTAAATCGACGCCACATCGACGCTAATCGACGCTGGCCGACGCTAAATCCGCCGACCCTGTCGGCGTGTGGCGCTACCCGCCCTTTCCCTGAGCCCTCCCCCTCCTCCTCAAGCGCGCCAACCAAAACGAAAATGAGCAACGTCGTAAATGCGTCGAAGGGAAAAGCCCTTTCCTTTGACCCCTTCCCCGCCCGGGGGGGGGGTCCCGGGTCCCGGGGGGGGTCCCGGGGGGGGGTCCCGGGGGGGGGTCGTCACCCAGATACGCATCCCCCGTTTGCGGCTTTTACAGATGGGGCCCTCTGTAGATGCGCTGGAGGAGGGGGGTCGCCACGACGGATCCGCAAGAGCGCCCCTAGACGGCCCCAGCCCCACAAGACAGCCCAAGAACCCGTAAGGACGGCCAAAAAGGGCCCCCAGACGGGTCAAAAGAGTGCCAAAAGGACTCTCAAGAAGGCCCAGAGAGGCCTTCTCCCTCTCCTCCTCCTCCTCCTCCTCCTCCTCCTCCTCCTCCTCCTCCTCCTCCTCCTACTCCTCTCCTCCTCCCCAACCTCCCCTGCTCCCCCCCCTCCTCCTCCTCCTCCATCCTCCTCTCCTCCTCCTTCTCCTGCTCCTCCTCCTCATCCTCCCCCCCCCATCCTCCTCCCTCATCCGCCTCCTCCATCCTTCCTCTTACCCCCCCCCTCCTCCTCCTCCTCCTCCTTCTCCTCCTCCTCCTCCTGCGCCTCCTACCCCCCCACGCTCGTTTTCATCTTCGTCGTCTTCAGGGTCGGCGGCACCGGCCGTAAGGCCTTCGCAATCGGCATATCTCATCGACTCTCAGACGCTAGCCGACGCTAAAGACGGAATTAAGGGGGTACACCAGGCTCCCATGATTTGCGACCGAAGAAGAGCCCTGTCTGAGGACAGAGTGGTCCTCATTTCAGCGCCTTGGCTGTACTTCCCATTTCCCGGTGACCGCTCCTTGCGGCCTGCACTGGTCGTCCGCGGGGGCCACTCTGATGGAACGGTCCGTCAGGTTGAAGGAGGTGTAGTACTCGCGGAAGAAGGGCATCCCCAGGATCATGAGGGGGCCTAGACGGGGGAACCGAAGGAGGGGAGAGAGGGCTGCGGCCCCTCTTTTTCCTCCTCCTCCTCCTCCGCCTCCTTCTCCGGACACCTCCAAGCATGCTGTGAAGCTGCTTGAAGACTTCGGAAACAACTAGCAACGTATGGTAACATGTTTTCGGATATTCCCGAACAACCGCTCGGAAACATGCCAGACCCGATCGAACACCGCCCGAGGAGGAGGAGGAGGAGGAGGAGGAGGAGGAGGAGGAGGAGGAGGAGGAGGAAGAGGAGGATGAGGAGGACAAGGATAAGGATACGGATAAGGAGGAGAGGGAAGGGGGGAGGCGGAGTAGGATGAGAAGGAGAGGAGAGGAGGTAGGAGGAGGAGAGGAGGAGGAGGAGGGCGAGGAGGGAGGATTGGGGAGAGGGAGGAGGAGGAGGAGGAGGAGGGAGGAGGGAGGAGGAAGAAGAGGAGGAGGGAAGGAGGAGAAGGGGAGAGGGGAGGAGGAGGAGGAGGGAGGAAGGAGGAGGAGGAGGTAAGGAGGAGGAGGAGGAGGAGGAGGAGGAGGACGGAGGAGGAGGAGGAGGAGGAGGAGGAGGAGGAGGGAGGTGGAGCAGGAGGAGGAGGAGGAGGAGATTGTCGAATCAGCTGCACGCGGCCGATGCTCTGAACGCCCCGAGTCTCGCGAGGCCGCGCCCACAATGTGTCGAGACGGGGGGCCCTCCTGACAGCCGGGCCGAAATCGGCCGCATGCGGTGAACTTCGCAGCCCTTCCTCGTCATCTCGCCATCCTCTCTCTTCTCTCCTCCCACCGTCGTCCTTCCTCCCTCCTCCTCGTCCATTTCCTTCATTTCCCTGCCCTGGCACCTCCCTGCACCCACCTCTCATCCCTCCTCCTTCCTCCCTGCCCTGGCACAAGCTCGGCAGGATTCAGACGCGCCCGAAGAGAACAGCGGCCCCCCTCCATGCCCCCGCATGCCTCCTCTGTCATCCACCTGCTTCTCTCCCTCCTCCCCCCTCTGGCGCCAGCCCGAGCAGGCTCGTCAGGGAGAGCTTGGGGAGCCAGCGCTGGGGACCCTCTCGTTCCGCCTCGGGACTCCCCGTGCCGCTTCCCCACCCCTCGCCTTGCCGCAGACCGGGCGCGCCGCGCAACCCAGACGTGCCCGTCGTGAAAGAATCAGAACGGGAGGCTCTTGGACGTGTTCGGCCTCTATAACGACTGAGGTGGAAAAGCTGGTCCCGGGGAGTGGGCCGGGACTTCCGGCGACCCCGCACTGAAGAACTCTGGACATCACATGTCTGGGGATGGATCCCCTGCGGAAGCTCGCCGCCGCCGCAGGCTTCCCCCATCGCCAGCCGCCGCTCGCCGGGCGCAGTGCCGCCGGGCCGAGGACCGGGCTGGACCGTCGCTGGCACCGAGCCCTTCGCGTCGTGGGCCACCGAAGGCGTCGTCCCACCTTCCTCGGGCACGCCCGTCAGGACACACACACAGGCACACACACGCACGAACGCACACACAGAGACACACACACACAGGTACGCACGCACGCACGCACGCACGCTCGCACGCTCGCACGCGCGCAAACACGCACGCACGCACGCGCGCACGCGCGCGCACACACACACCCGCCCACCCACCCACCCACCCACTACACACAAACACACACACACATACACACATACGCACACGCACACACGCACACACGCACACACGCTCACACGCACCCACCCACCCACCCACGCACACACGGCACACACGCACACACGCACACACGCACACACGCACACACGCACACACGCACACAAGCACACACGCACACGCACGCGCGCACGCGCGCACGCGCGCACACGCGCCCACGCGCCCACGCGCCCACGCGCCCACGCGCCCACGTGCCCACGCGCCCACGCGCCCACGCGCCCACGCGCCCACGCGCCCACGCGCCCACGCGCACGCGCACGCGCACGCGCACGCGCACACGCGCGCGCACGCGCACGCGCACGCGCACGCGCACGCGCACGCACACTCACGCGCACGCGCACGCGCACGCGCACGCGCACTCACGCGCCCACGCGCCCACGCGCCCACGCGCCCACGCGCCCACGCGCACGCGCACGCGCACGCGCACGCGCACGCGCACGCGCACGCACACTCACGCGCACGCGCACGCGCACGCGCACGCGCACTCACGCGCACACACGCACACGCGCGCAGGCGCACGCCCGCGTGAGCCCGCCCGCACGCGCGCAGGCACGCAGGCACGCAGGCACGCAGGCACGCAGACCCGCAGGCACGCAGGCACGCAGTTACGTAGGCACGCAGGCACGCAGGCAGGCAGGCAGGCAGGCAGGCAGGCACGCAGGCAGACAGGCAGGCAGGCAGTCAGGCACGCAGGCAGGCACGCAGGCAGGCAGGCGCGCAGGTATGCAGGCACGCACGCACTCACGCACGTACGCCCGCACGCACACGCGCACGCACGCACAGACGCACACACGCACGCAGGCACACACGCACACACGCACACACGCACACACGCACACACGAACACACGGACACACACACACACACACATTCACACACATCCACACACACACACACACGCACACGCACACGCACCCATACACGGCGCAGCAAGATCCTGCTAGTGGCCAGCCAGGCCCGCCGACTGAGTATTTGAAACCTGGGAGTGGTGACATGCAGGAAGGAGCCAGTGATGCGCTGCAGGACCCATCGGTGGACGTCGGCCACTGGGATGGCAAGGACATCCAAGACCAGGTCAAGGACGTCGTGGAGACGGAGGTTCTGCCTCAAGTGGCCCAGACGTCGCCTTCTTCCTCTCTTGCCTTTTCCAAGCCCGAGAGTTTTCTCCTGGCGCCTTCACCACGCGCGTCTACCGTGCAAGCGACTGCGGCTCAGGAAGTTTTCCTCAGGGGCACCAGTGGCATGCAGGCACCTCCCCTGCGCAAGTATGCCCAGCTGCGCACTCAGTACAGTGGCGGCCAGTCCACAAGAGACCTTCCACAAGAAATCCAGCCCTGCGACCCCAGGACGTCCATTGATATGTGGCGCGGGAACGTCACGCTCACCATGGCAAAAGTACCGAAACCCAAGAAACCCAGGGCACCCTGGGGGCAGGCAGTGTGTTTCTTGGCATGGGTCTCCACTGTAGGCCTTCCTCCCTCCGCCGGTCACGCGGTCTCACCGACCCCCGTGGCAGCGGATCAAGCTGGCGGCCCAGGGCCCCCCTCCTCTCAACCTGCCGTCCGGCTCACGCCAGCAGCGTGCACGCGCACGCTGGAGCCGATGGGGGCATGGGAGCGCTCGCACGCGGCTCTCGCTCGCTCCTGGCAGCGAAGATCAGGGCAGCATGGGTAGAATGAGTACAAAGCGGCATGAGCATAAATTTTTGGCGCTCCGCGCGGATCTCTTGGATCTGCGCTGGCCCTCCCTCCCTTGCGCGCGGAGCGCGCCATGGGCGGCGCCGGAGGCGCCGCTTGGGGCGGGGGGCCCAGCGCGGACCCAAGAAATCCGTGCGGAGCGCCAAGAGCTTCTGGTTATGGCGTTTTCGTCTTCTTCGAGATGTAAATAGTAGGGCAGCATGGATGGGCATGCCTGAAGGGAAGCTGAGCTCGCCAGCCGTTGCACGCACGAGCGCATTTGCTTTCGGCTGCTGTGCCACGCCTGTGCCGGGCTCCGCTCGCCCAAACCAGCGAAGCATCCGGCAGGGCACGACAGCAGGCATGCTGCTGCAACTGTGTGCTCTGCAGCCTGGCGTCTTACCGCTAGCGCGGGTGCCTCTATGGTAACCGCTATTGCCTGCGCTCTGTCCGCTCTCCGTGCTGACGAATTCGTTATCCATCCTCCCGCCCGCATGCGCCGGCCGCCAGTGTCAGCCATCGTTCAGCCTCCGGCGCAGCAGTAGTACGCAGGGCTTGTCAACACAGATGCTGCAACTGCCGCATCCCTAACATCTCACCGCTCGCTGCCGCGCCTCTTTCAGCGCATGGCGATCGATGCTGCCTGCGCTCTGCATGGTCTCTGTGCTCGCGAATCCGTGCTCCGACCTTCACGCCGACACGTGCAGGCCGCCCGTGCCAGCCTGCGTTCGCCCGTAGGAGAAACAACGGTAGAGCTTGACAGTACGAACGCCTGCGTACTCGGCCTGCGCTGCTGCCCGCCCCCGCGTGGCCGCTCTCCGTGTGGTGCAGCCGTCGTGCTACAAGACGGCACGCCGAAGAAGAAACGACGGGGCGCTTCTGGCCACGGCGAGCCTGGGCCACTAACAGGTTCACTGGCCTGGATCTAGGGAACGGCCGAAAAGACAGGAGGAGGGGGAGGAGGAGGAGGAGGAGGAGGAGGAGGAGGAGGAGGAGGAGGAGGAGGAGGAGGAGGAGGAGGAGGAGGAGGAGGAGGAGGAGGAGGAGGAGGAGGAGGAGGAGGAGGAGGAGGAGGAGGAGGAGGAGGAGGAGGAGGAGGAGGAGGGCCCCTCCTGAGCCGAAAGCGGTGTTTCCTGCAGCATATTGGCTGTAGCCCTCCCCTCGAGGGCCTCGCCACCACTCGGCTAATGGCGAACTAGTTCTGGCGGTAGCAGCAGGCTCTATCATGATGGGCATGCATGCGAGCCCTCGCGTGCGTGGCTACGTTCGCATGCTTATCGGTTGACCGGCCCATTTTCTCTCTTTGGTGCGGCGCTGCTTAGGGGCAGCGGATCGGCCTCTGCAACGGCACCATGCTTGGCAGCGTCGTCAGCTAATACTACCATGCCTTAGAGCGGCATCTCGTAAGGGTAATGGTCGGCCTAGACCGCAGCGCTTTGCCTGGCAGTTTCGACGTCATAGTTCCTCATCCTCGTCCTATCTTATTCGATCCAATCCTTGTTTCCTCTTTCTCTATTAGCGTTTTTTTTGTTTTTCTCTCTCTCTCTCTCTCGCTTTCCTCCAGCAGGCTTGAATCAACTGTCGCAGCACTGGCACTTGGGCAATGGGAGCTGTAAAACGTCCACCGTGACGGCCGGCGCCCTCGTGCAAGCACAGGGCTACTGGGCCTCCCCGCCACTTCTCCAATGTGCTATTTTCCTTTCGTCTCCTCCTCCTCCAGGCCCAGCACTGACTACCAGGTCGGTACCAGGGGCTTATTGGGTCGGTCCCAGGAGCATCTGGCTAAGAAGACCCCAGTACTGCCCGAAGGGCCCCAAGACGGCCCAATGCGCTGTCCTCGTTCCGTCGCCGCCTCCTCCAGGCTCAGCACTGCTCAACAGGTCGGCACCAGGGGCACCTCGGCTGAGCGAGGCCAACGCCCGCACTCCGGCGTCAAGCCGTTCCCCCTCTGCGCCCTCAGGAACCTGCTGGGAGCTCCGCGCGGGCACGCCCTGCACACTCCCCTGGACCTCTCCTGGGGATGCATTCAACGCTTTCTTGGCCAGGAGTCCGAGGCGAATCCAACCGTGGCGACGAGGGCCCCCCACAGGAGGCCCGACGGAATCGGTATCTGTTCCTCCTCCGACTTTCGCCCCGCTCTGCCGCCCACCCGAGCCTAGCTGCGTCACCTGGTTGCCCATGTCCATCAGGAGCAGCTGGCACTTCTGCCTCCGGACCCGCTGCCTGGCGCGGAAGCGATCCAGCTGCACCGCGTTGGGATTCAGCGCGTCGTCCTCCCCCTCCTCCGCCTCCTCCTCCGTCTCCTCCTTATCTTCCTCCTCACCCTCCTCCTCCTCCTCCTCCTCCTCCTTTCCGCCTCCTCCTCCTATCCCTTCTCGCCCCCTCCTCTTCCCCTCCTCTTCATTCTGCCCTTGCTCCTTCTTCTCCTCACATTTCTCCTGCTTCTCCTTCGGGCGAATACAAAGAACTAAAAAAACTCTGCTAGCACGAACTGTCGGAAGTCCGCGCGAAGGGTAGGCGCTGGACACCCCCTGGCGGCGCCTCGGGTGCCGCCCCTGGCGCGCTTCGCGCGCCATGCGAGGGCGCCGACCCAAGAAATCTACGCGAACTCTGGAATCTTATGCGAGTGCAGTGTTCCTCCTCCTCCTCCTCCTCCTTCCTCCTCCTCCTCCTCCTCCTCCTACTCCTCCTCTCCTCCTCCCTCTCCTCCCTCTCTCCTCCTCCTCTCCCTCCTCCTCCTCTCCTCCTCCTCCTCCCTCTCCTCCTCACCCTCCTCCTCCTCCTCTCCTCCCTCCGCCTCCTCCTCTCCTCCTCCTCTCTCCTCCTCTCTCTCTCCTCCTCCTCCTCCTTCTCCTCCTCCTCCTCCTCCTCCTCCTCCTCCTCCTCCTCCCCCTCCTCCTCCTCCTCCACCTCCTCCTCCTCCTCAGCCATTTTCCACCCTGGGGCCCCTGCGCGGGGAACAGGGTGTTCCGATGGACCAAACTCGACAGTGACGATGGCCCTGTGAGCCACGCACGCGTATCGCGTCTGGAAACCAACGGCCGTGCGCGGGCCCAGTCGCCAGAGAGCCGTCAAGAAGGCGGCTCGTCCTCTCCTTTTTCACCTCCCGATGCTCAGCCGAGGACCGCGGACAGTGTGCAGGGATACGCTGGTGATCAACGTCTTCAGTTACAGCGCTGGGACCAGCGCAGCTGTGCGAGAGCAAGCCAACTACAGCGCTGGCACCCACTCGTGCGGGACGGGCGGCAGTGAGCAGCCAAGGTCAGCTGGGAGTCGTGCGTGCGAGGACGAGCTGGAGGCGAAACTCGAGCTCCAGGCACGCAGTGGGCGACATTTGCGGTACAAGGCTGGGAGTTGTTCGTGCGAGAAGGGCGGCAGTGAGCGAATGATCAGCTACAGCGCTGGGAGTAATTCGTGCGGAAGGGAGCCGTGGGCGGCAGCTCGAGCTCCAGAGCCCGCGCGGGCCCACGTCATCAGCTGCAAGGCTAGGAGGCAAGAACGCGGGCAGTGGGCGACACATCGGCCACAATGCTGGGAGTGGTTCGCGCGGGAAGGCGGGCACTGAACGACATACCGGCTCCAACGCTGGGAGTAGTTCACGGACGAGGGCAGGAAGTGAGCGACACATCGGCTACAACGCTGCGAGTAGCTCACGCGAGAAGGCAGGCAGTGAGCGGCACATGAGCTACAACGCTGGGAGTAATTCATTGGCGAAGGACGGCAGTGAGCGACGTGACAGCTACAACGCTGGGAGAAGGGCGTTCGTGAAGGGCGGCAGTGAGCGACACATAAGCTACAATGCTAGGAAGAGCTATTGCGAGAAGGAAGGCAGTTGCAGTGCATACTGTCATTGCGGAGAAGTGTGAAGAAGGGCAAAGGGTGAAGCCGAGTCAGGCCCGTCCCACGAACTCTGCCGCAGGGCGGACCCAGGGTGGATGTGGGTGAAGCAGAGCCAGGCCCGCCCGAAACCCCGTCCTCCTCCTCCTCCTCCTCCCCCTCCTCCTCCTCCTCCTCCCTCTCCTCCTCCTCCTCCTCATCCTCCTCCTGCTCCTCCTCTTCCTCCTGATGGAAGAGGGCGAAGATGGAGCCAAATGCTGTTAGCTACACTCTGGAAACGGGAGCTCGTGCGAGAAGGCAGGCAGCGGCAACAGCTGCAGCGATGCGACCAGATCGTGCGAGGAGGGGGCATGCGTGCACAGCAGTCTTCCGAGAAATCGGCCCCTTTCAGACCCACATGTGCAAAGACGAACCTTGTCGCTCAGGGACGGCCTGGGGTAGGGGGCGCTTCCATCGCCGCCGCTGTGCGTGATTCGCAACTTCGGAGGTCAGGCCAGCAGAATCCAGCAGACTCCTCCCCACCCTGTCCTGTGAGAATTCGGCGACGTCCGCGGATGCGTGCACGTGCTTCTTCATGAACTTGGGCACGTTACCGACCACCCTCCCGATGTAGCTGTCCGGCGGCAGCAGCAGCTCGTGTACGTTTTCTTATTCGGCGTTTCGACATTGAGCGGAAGGGGAGGGGTCTGGCTCCGGACCTCTGCTGCATGCCACTGTTTGCACCAGTGCGGATTATGGGGAAGACCCCACCTGCTCGAAACAGGCGCCCCAAACAGCCAAGATCTACTCCATGGGGGGGGGAGGGGGGGGGGCGAGGGCCCACGCCGATCGGCAAAGCAACGAATGAGAAAACGATCACCTCGTGGCCGTTGACCGTGATGTAGATGTCTGGGAACTTGCGGAGGTCGTTGCAGTCCATCTCCATGCCCTTGATCAGATCGTAGAGCCTCGCCGGCCGAGCCCGCAAGAGGGGGGGGGCGACCGCGAGGGGGGCGGCCACTCTCGAGACGACAGGTGGGGGGGGGGGGCTTCTCAAAGATGGCAGAGGGGCCTGCGAGGGACCCAGAGGCTTCTGAGACTAAGATTAGGTCGGGCTTCTGAGACGAAGATTAGGTCTGATAAAAGTCCAAACGTCAAAACGTGTTCAAACGTAGCCAAACATAGTCCAAACATAGTCCCCAGACTCATGTTTGACACTGTTCGGATTCTCCTCGTGTCGGGGGACATGCCCGACGTAAGACTAAGAAGGCCTTGCCTCCTAGGAGCCCCCACCCCACCTTAGCAGCCCGCAGCCCCCGTCGCCACACCCCCTCTTGGGCGCGCGCCGCCGACCTCTGGTAGATGTCCGAGGGTACCGCGAGCAGCGACGTGCCGGTGTCCACGATCGCCCCGCACCCGCCCTGGCAGCCGATGGGGTTGTCCGCGGTCGGCCCGAAGCCCTTGAGGCCCATGCCAGTGATCTCGGGGAGCCGCCAGCTATGCGCAGTCGGCCAGCGGCCCTTGCCCTGGCCACGCCCCTCCTGGGCCATGGGCGCGCAGAGGCGCATCCCTCTCTGCCCAGGTTTGGGTCGGGCACGCCCCCCGACAGGCGGGTTCTGGACGAAGGATGGGACATGCAAGAAAATGCTCAAGCATAATCAACACATGCTCAGAAAACATCGCCCCCAGACTACTTTTTGAATCTTCTTGAACGTTCCTCCTGTATAGGCACGCCCCTCTTTGCCTAGGCAGGCCAAGCGGGCATGTATATACACCGGCCCAAGGGACAGGATGGGCCTGGCGGGTGGCTGGTGGCTGTGTGCATGGGCGGCGGCTCCCCCGAAACCTGCAGGCTCCAGGTGAGAGTGCCTTGGAGGAACAAGCAAGGTACCGTCGGGGCGTTGACCTAAGGAAACCTGAGTGAGAAGCGAGGCCCATTTTTCCATTTAGAAACTTCGATTTCCCATCGAAGGCCGGAGGAAAACCTGAGGCGAACTGCAAAACAACTGAGGAACACGGATCCCCTCCCAAACGATAAGGGTTCCTTTTTCAGCGCTCCGACTGTACTGATACCGCGACTCCCGGGACCTCTTCCGGGGTGCGCTCTGACCAGAACTCCGAGGCGAATCCAACCGTGGCGACGGGGGCCGTCCAGGACGAGCAACGGCATTGGCATCCCTCTTTCTCCTCCGAGTGCCTGCCACGGGGAGCGACATGAAGTTCTGAGGGTCTCTCAGCGCGCTGTTGTCATTCCATACCATCCACCTAGGGGATAAAACGACACCCCCTCCCCCTCGAGAGCAGGGGAATAGGCTGGTACATACACTTTTTGTCTTTCCTCCGACATCGGAAATGATCAAGCTGATCGGATAGATGTGATAACAATGTTGATGAGGTCGATGATGATGAGTACGATGATGATGCTGATGGTGATGCGATTCTGGTTACACCCATGTTTTTTCTTGTGGTGTTCATTGAGTCCGTCCTGGAAGGGGATTCTGAGTGGGCGGAGGGGGGTGCTTATGAATCACATCCTCCTTCTCCTTCTCATCCTCATCCGATCCCCCGCCTCATCATCCTACTCCCCCCTCATCCTCCTCCTCATCCTCTAGCTCCCATCAATCATTATCATCTTCATTCTATCGAACTGCCTTCAAACAATTAAATCACAGTGAAACATCAAATTAGCCATTCAATCGTACATTTTAATATACATATATATGTGTGTAAATAAACAAATGCATGTCTGTCTGTCTGTCTGTCTGTCTGTCTGTCTGTCTGTCTGTCTGTCTGTCTGTCTGTCTGTCTGTCTGTCTGTATGTATGTATGTATGTATGTATGTATGTATGTATGTATGTATGTATGTATGTGTGTGTCTGTCTGTCTGTCTGTATGTCTGTCTGTCTGTATGTATGTATGTATGTATGCATGTATGTATGTATGTATGTATATGCATGCATGCATTTGTATCTATATCATCAGAACAAAGAAAACAGCCAACACCAAGGTTTCGCTTACTTTCATATTTTTTGAACAAAGCAATGGTTGCTTTACTTTGTTTAACCGGTTTTCAGATTTTACGTTGTTTATGTTTGTTTGTCTGATGTTTGGTGTCTCGGTGGGAAAAACCACGGAACCTCGAAAACGTTATATGTGTTGGCATTTCTTCCCAATGTTCGCTTTCCCGTATGATTCTCTCAATTTCTTTGGCACTCTTCCTGATTATCTTCTCCTTCAACCCTCTCTCCCTAGAGCCTCATCCTGCATCTCCCTACCAAACAAAGAATGCCGTTTGAAACGCCCACACCGTGTACCACCCTATTCCCCCTGCCTCCCCCCACGAGGGCGTCTGTTTGCGGAACATCCTTGCAATGGGGAGCCGAAGCCTTTTCGGGCCAGGAGAAATTGAGGTGTCCTTCTTTCCCCATCCACCCGGAGCCGCCGGACATCCGGTCCAGGCACGAGGAGAAGGTGGACACCCCGAGGGCCTGCAGGAACGCCACCTTCTTCTTCTCCGAGTCCAGCTTCTGCAGCATGTCCTCCTTTGAGAGGCAGCGTACGTTGGGGGGGGGCCACCTCCAGGGGAGCCACCTCCGTGAGGGGGGGAACATCGAGCTTGAGTCGGCTATACATCGCCAATAGATCAGCGAAAGGCCCCCGATAGCAAATCCGCATGGTCCTGGGCGGGGCGGGCCTGTCGAGCACCCGTCGGCGATCAGTGGGCGATCCAGGGTCGATGCGTCCCCCCCCCAAGCCTACCCCTTCACGAACGCTGCCGTTGCCCCTGATCCTTCTCCCTCTGCAGCTGCTCCGGAACAGCACCGTCGTGCCTGAGGTGCCACTCCTCGCGCTTCGCGAGGTCGTCGAGCTCGGCCTGCGCCGTCGCGGCGGGCTCCCCGGGGGGGCCGATGCCGACGATGGCCTGGAAGCCCGACTGCTGCGAGTCCAACACGGGCATCTGCGCGCTGACGACCTCCCAGAACGGCAGGCGCTCCTGGGGGGGCAGGAGGATGAGGAGAAGGAAGGAGGAGGAGGAGGAGGAGGAGGAGGAGGAGGAGGGAGAAGGAGAGGAGGAGGGAGGAGGGAGGAGGAGAGGAGGAGGAGGAGGAGGAGGAGGAGGAGGAGGAGGGAGGAGGAGGGAGGAGGAGGAGGAGGAGGGAGGAGGAGGAGGGAGGAGGGAGGAGGAGGAAGAGGAGGAGGAGGAGGAGGAAGAGGAGGAGGACCGCTGCTCCACGGACCTCTCCTGGGGCGCATCCTAGACGAGGATCTCCAGGCGAGTCCGGCCTTGGGCGACGAGGCAAGGCCGGGTCGGCATCGGCACGTCTGCTTCGCCCTGGGCTCCACCGAGAACGGCCCGAGCGACACGGTCTCGTAGCCCTCGTCGGAGTAGCACGTGCCGCTGCCGAAGGAGTGGGTCTCCTCAGGGGAGCAAAAGACGGCATGAACATAGGTTCTCGGAGGTCCGCGCGGACTTCCGACAAATCATGTTTATGCCGTTTTTGTTGCTCGACTCCTTGCGCCCCCCCGCGGTGAAGCTGCTGCTCAGGCTGTGCTTGTACACCCCAGACGAGCCGCAAGTCGTGCAGCCCTCGCCGAAGACCAGGAGCTCGAACGAGCCGGTGTCGAAGAGTCCCTCCAGAGTCTGGTTGCCGACCTGCGCCCTTCCGCCCTCCTTCTCCTGATTGTCATCCTCCTCCTCCTCCTCCTCCTCCTCCTTCGCCAGTGCACGAGTGCTGCTCCTCTCACCCTCGAAGCCCGTGCGCCCCCCGCCGCGCACCAGCTCTTGAACCACAGGATGCCCGCGAGCGGGTGCTTTATATGAGGCCTTCCACTCGGGGCGTCCTCGGCCGTTCTGAGGGGGGCGCTCTCGGGGCGACAAAAAATGTGGGTGTTTGCGTGCCAGGGCATTTTCTTTTGCGGAGTTGGGCGCCCTGGCGCGGACGGCCGAACGACCCCTGCAGCGGGACACCCTGGCCACGCGGTCGCCGCCGCAAAAACTGCCCGTTCAAGGCTGGCGCCGCGCAAAGGCGGCGCCGAACGGCGCCTCGGCGCCCGCCGCATTCCTGCCTCCTCTGCCGCTACTCGATCTGAGTGCTGCTCTCCTCTCACCCCCGAGCCTGTGCGGACGATGCTCCGCCCCCCTCTGCGGGTGCCTCTGCGGGTGCTGTGGGCGTCCGTCGGCGCCCGCCGTCGTCGGCGTGTGGTGAGTCCTGTGTCGCCATCGACGAGAACGTCGGCGTCAACGAACACGACGACAACGAGAACTGACCAGACAATAACCTTGAAAACACGAAAATAATCCAGAAAACGCCGCGGGTCATCTGCTGGCCTCTCCTGCTGTGGTCGTCGTCATCCTCCTCCTCCGCCTCCTCCTCCTGCTTCTCCGCCTCCTCCCTCCCTCTCTCCCACATCCAAGGCTTGAAGCTCAGATGCGACACGATTTTCGGTGAGAGGGCAACTAGTCAGCGCTACGGGAAGGGACGGGAGGGAGGGGTAGGATGCCAGATGTGGCGCGAGCGCACCTGGCTGGTACCTCCCTCCTCTCGCCATTCCTCCTTGTGCTCCCACTTCTCCTCCTCCTCGTCCTCTGCCTCCCCCTCCCGCATTCCATTTCCGTCCCTCATTGTCCCATTCCCCATCCTTGCCCTCCTCCCTCATTGGTCCCACTTTCCCATCCCGCAACCTTCTCAGGCCGCCGCGGCGCAAGCAGAGCCTCGGGCCTGACTGGCCTCGCGGCCAGGATCCCGTTTCCTTATTAGTCGCGATGGCGCTTGTGACCGGCCCCACCGCCGCCCCCGCCAAAGGTCACGTCAAGATTCGCGCTGGCGACGTCTGGAAATGCCTAGGAATAGGCCAGACAACTCAGATAGCAGACACCTGTAGGGCTATAGGGATCGACTACGGCAAAGCGTGCACCGTGCTATTGGTGTGCGTAAACCTGCGATGGATAGCTTTGGATACCGCATTGCAGTTTATGGGATTGCTGAACGTCGAATATGGTTTGCTCTCTCCTCTCCCCTCCCTCCTCCTCCTCCTCCTCCTCCTCCTCCTCCTCCTCCTCCTCCTCCTCTTCCTCCCCCTTGTTCCTCTCTCATCCCTTCAACTCCTTCCTCCTTCCCCCCGTCGTCGTCGTCCTCCGCCTCCTCCTCCTCCTCCTCCTCCTCCTCCTCCTCCTCCTCCTCCTCCTCCTCCTCCAGGTCCTCCTCTTCCTTTCGTCGTCTTGAACCTCCATATTGCATTGCGAGGTGTTTCGCGCAAGGACATGACAATAAAGGAGGGAACCAGGAGGAGGGAGGGGGCCAGGGAGGCGAGCAGGCCGAATAACGACGTCTGATTACAAGCATGTAATCGCTTCGTGAATTGGGAAAGGTTTTAGCGCCCCTGGGCGCGGGGGGGCGTCGTCGTCGTCGTCGTCGTCGTCGTCGTCGTCGTCGTCTTCGTCGTCCCCCATCCTCTTTCTCGTGCTCCTGTGCATTGTTCGTTCATTCGGTGCACAACAGCGTGCGCGCACACCTCGGGTGCCGCAAGAACATCTGCGTGCGCTAAACCGCTCGGGCGCACCACAGGGTCTGGGTGCGCGCGGAATGGCGCAGGGACATGGAATCCATGCGGGCAACTTTCCAACTCGATCTTACCAAACACGCACGGCATCCGCTTTTCAAATTGATCGGGTTACAGCCGTCTTCAGCAATGCAAGACACTGGAAGCACGTGGCTGGAATCACGTGCGGAGCATCTGGAGGCCGGTTGCTGGATACACGTGCGGAAGACTGGCGTGCTTAGCCACACGAGGGCCGAACCCTGGGAAGACATGCGGCCACATGTGTATCCAGCTCGCGCCACAGCTGGCCCTGGAAAGACATGTATCCAGCTCTCGCCCACTATGCACACGTATCCCAAGTAAGAAGCACACGGGACAAGTGTCCCGTTCCGGTGGGCTCAACTCTCCCGAAGGCGCAGAAGTGCAGGGGGAAAGGCCGGGGACGTGAATAGGGAGAGGACGGCGAGAGGAGGATGAGGAGGACGACGACGAGGCCACGTCCTCCCCCTGCG
>CAUYUJ010004836.1:499131-521631 GCA_963575745.1 Prorocentrum cordatum
GCCCCGCGAAGCCACAACTCAGCGCTGGCGTGGACAGCGCGAGAGCTTACCCCGCGCATCTGCCAGGCGCTGTCTGCCAGGCGCGGAGGATCAGCCTGGGGCAGCGACGCAGCGGCGCCTTCATCCGACCTCATGGGCGCGGGGGGGTCCTGGGCCGGTCCACCCGCAGCACAGACAGACACGCAAAAAAGAACGGTCCTGAGGCATGCTGCCAAGTGGCCGCCTCGCTTCGCTTGCCTGCCGGGGCCCCATGGCCCGCTCCAGTGGCCCTGGAGACCCCTTCGGCATCCAAGCTAGATTTGCATGGCGACGAACTGGGGCCACCGTGGCCTCAATAACAAGATTGAACCACGGGTCGGCCTGAGACGCGAGGTAGACCGCAAGGGCCCCCCCCCGCGACCCTTCGCGCCAGTAAGAGCCACCACGGCAGCTCGTAACCTCCGAAACTCAGGGCCTGTGGCGCCTGTGACAGCGCTGCGCTGGCTGGCGCCCGGGAGAAGCCCGGCGCGTCATAGAGTAGAGACACGTGTGCCCGCCGCTTTCTGCAGCGGGAAGACTCGCCCCATTCGCTTCTCCGCCTTGCCTAGACGCTGCCTGGCGAACCGCCCCCTGCGATCCCAGCGCGAGAGGTCCCTCATATTCCGTTTGACATCTGAAGGAACAGCGTGGGCCCGCGGCATTGCATCGCGCAGAACCTGACGATTGGCCACAACATACCCAGGCTTGCCCGAGGCCGAACCTTGGAAAACAATGCCGAGAAGCTCGAGATCCATCTTAAAATTAGCCAACGCCTGCCGCAGATCCCGAACCCCCCCCGGCGCCCCCCCCGCGCGCTGGGCCGGCGGGTCATCGACTAACCCTCCAGGTACAACCTGGCACGCACGAACGCGTCGCACAGATCGGAGGGCGAGTCGGGTGAGGAGCGAGGTCGAGCGAGAGCACCCAGCATGCACCCCCTGCCACGCGGCGAGGGGCTCGGAGACAGAGGCGAAAGCCTTCGGAATGCGCGGCTGCCAGCGGCATTCAATCACCATCCAGGCCCGCCGCAAAGGAAAACAGCGATGGCGGGCCTCGCGGATGAGCTCGCCACGGCTGATGGACCCGGAGGCCTTCCACGCGCCGACCTCTGCCGTCAGTGATGTTCCCAGCCCCGGGGCCAAGCCGACCGCCTCAGAATCCAAATGACTGTGGGCATCATAATGCCTTGGCAACCTTGCCAAAGAGATGCGTGAGCTCAGGGGCGTGCCCCAGCAAACTAGACGTCTGCGCGACCGACCCCACCGCGCAGAACATTGGCCGCCATAAGCCGCCGCGCCCGCTCGCGCATCCTCTCCCGCGCAGATCGGCCATGCTCGTGAGGGCGCGCCGCCGCGCCATTGCTCTGGTGCTTTCCGCGCCTCCGCAGCTCCCGTTCCAGCTCGGTAGGGCGAGGCTGCCCTTGGCCCCCGCGCCCTGCACGGGTGCTCCGCCCCAAGCGACTGCGTCGACCTCGATCGGGCAACTCGCCCTCGATCCCGCGCAGCACCGGGCCCCGTGCTCTCCGCGGGCGCACCCGAGCAGCTGCCGCGGGCGCGGAACGCGCGCCCACTCGCGGGCGCGAGCGCGCGGGGGCGGCGAGCGCCCCGCCGGCGCCTCGGCACCCCGGCCGCGAGGTTGACACTCGGCCAGGATAGTTAGGATGCGCGGTAAGGATGCGCGGGCCTTGGAACGCCATATGGACGTTTTCCGCGCGGAGCGCAGCAGAATGCCGAAGGGCGCCGAATACCGAATGGGGAAGGATGCAGGGGTAGCCTTGGGAAGCTGCCCCATCCTTACTACCGTGGTTGACTGCAACGGGCGCGCGCGCCCATGCCTCCACATCTTTCACAACCGACGCAAAGTAGTGCACAGTGTGATGCGGGCGCAGCTCTGACGACAGATAAACCCATGGTGGTCCCACGCGCAACGCCGCACTGCCGCGCGCCATGCTGTGGTCGATGATGCCCCCGCGCGACCTCCCTCGGCGCCGGCCGCGCTGCCCAGGGGCCAGGGTCCATCCAGACATGGGAACATCTGGCGCCACATTGAAAGCGCCCGCGCAAAGCGAATCCATCTCGAGAGGCGCGAGGCCATGGAGGCAATGCTGGAGGTGCGACTGGGCGCAGGCGCGGCCCCCGCTGAGGCCCGCGGAATCGTGGCCACGGACGGGCGCCCCGCCCCGCCTCGCACCCCCCGCTGCGCGTGTGCAGCGCGCGTTCTGCCGGGCGCCACCTCGACGTCGAAGGAGGGGGCCGCCGCGGCCGCATCGCAGCGCCGCCGAGACGCGCCGCCTCCGGAGGGAACTGCAGCACTCCAAGTTCATGGACAGCCGACATCCTTCGCCAGATTCTGCAAGGGCCCACGACGCGCGAGAGACCGCGATGCCCCATGCGCCGCCGCGGTAGCGCCCGGCGGCCCAGAAGCAAGGTCGTTGACGAGAGGCGCCTGCCAGCGTCCATCTCGTCGAAGCCGGGGGCTTCACTCCGCTGGCGCTTGCTGGCGGGCTCGCCCCCCCCGGCTCTGAGAGGCCGCCGACTTGCGCGCCGCGAGCTTCTCGGCGAGCGGGTCGGCCCTGGCCGCGGCCGGCAGCTCGCCCTGCGCCCGCGCAGCCTGCGAGAGTTCATCCGGCACGCCGACGTCAGCATGAGCAGCTGGAAGAGCCCCATCAACTTCAGGAGGCCGAGGCGTGGATTTGCCACGCGGCCGGAGGTGCCCCTCGAGCCTCGGGATGGCGGCTCTTCGGGCAGCGGCCTTGGACTCTGCCTCGGCCGCGTTCGCGTGCAAAGCGACGCGCTTCTCCTGCTTGGAAGCTGCAGCCTTCTCGAGCCGATGCAACTTCGCATTCTCGTTCTGCAACTTGGTCGAAAGCTGGCGGATCCGCGAACGCGGCGGCTGCTTCGCCCGCCTCTCCGCTGGCAAGTCAGCCCTCGCCTGCGGGGCGTCAGCGGCGACTGTTCCACGCCCGCGACCCCCGCGCACGCCGCGCGGGCACTCTCTTGAGCCCTCACCTGCGCCGCGGGGATCGCATTCCAAGATTCCTCGCTGGAGGAGCTGCTCGACGCGGTCTTCGCGTCTGGGCCCTCGCTGGGTCCTCGGCACCGGCCTGCTGTCGAAACTCGACCGCCTCTGCCTGCAACTGCGCCGGCAACTGCGCGGCGCCCGCGTCGCCCCCCTCAGCCTCAGGACAAGGATTGCGGGAGGGCAGCTCCTTCGGCTCTACATTGCGCGAGAAGCAAGCTTCATTGCGCATGCCCCCGCAGTCTGACTTGTCGCGCCCTCCACTGCACATCTCCCGCCCAGCATTGACCCGCGGTTCGCCAGAGCCGCGCTGAGCGCGCAGACGGCACAGCCAATCGAGCTTCCTGGACTCAGGCAGAGGCGCCATTCCTGCGGCAGGATACCGGTGCGCTGAACAGAAGCCCGGGGCGGACCGGGCGAGGGGTTGCTCCACCTGGAGTTCACTGAAAGGAAGAGGACAAGGAGGAGGACGAGGAGGAGGAAGAGGAGGAGGAATTCCCTTCCAGCGAAACCAACTTCTGCGCCGTTTCAAGAGGAGGGGGAAGGAGGATGAGGAGGAGGAGGAGGAGGAGGACGAGGAGGAAGAGGAGGAAGAGGAGGGGGAGGAGTTCCCTTCCAGCGAAACCCACTTCTGCGCCGTTTCAAGAGGAGGGGGAAGGAGAAGGAGGAGGAGGAGGAGGAGGAGGAGGAGGAGGAGGAGGAGGAGGAGGAGGAGGAGGAGGGGGAGGGGGGGGGGAAGGAGGAAGGGGGGGGCGGAGGGGGGGCAGGGTAGAAAGGGGGTGCTGCCCTCGCCTCCTCTCGCGGTGGGCTGCGGTCGCGCAGCGGGCCTCAGCCGCCCGCGGCGCGGGGCTGCGCGGGGCGGGTGAGCGGGCAACATCGAGCAATCATCAGGCATTCTGGCCTGGGCTTCCGCCGACTCGAGCTGCCGCGGTGGTGCCGGGTGCGACCCATTATGCTTCGACGCCGCGCCTGTGGCTACATGGCAGATGTGGAATCTGAGCGCGGTGGCTGGGGTCGCCTTCTCATGGGCGAGGCCGGACGCAGGCCTCTGGGTGGACGAGGCGGGGGCGCTGAAAATAGTAGGAATGCGATCGGGGCGGGAACGCCCGAAAGATTTCTTTTCCGTCGGCAACGAGGCGTAGCGATCCGCTCTAGCGTGGCAGCGGTACACGGGCACTAAGAGAACGCCTGAAACATGATTTCCCGCACAAGGTCCAATCTCGCTCTCACGTTGCGGGGGTGGGACATTCGAACCGCGACCGCAGGCGACGTTCGATCATAAACCCAAGCTCACATATATACAGAAACGAGACTCGTACCGACACGCAGATAAAAGTCTTGCAGTTTGCGCCGACGACCCTCCAGGGTGGCCCCGCGGAACGCGCCGCGGGCGCGGCGCAGGGCGAGGCAGAGCAGCCCAGAAGAGAAATAGGGGCTCGACGTCAGCGCGGCGGATCGGAGCTGCTCTTATCATTGAACGATCGCCTGGCGACAAGAGCAAAACACACGCGGGGGGCCGGGGGGTGGAGGAGGAGGAGGAGGAGGAGGAGGAGGAGGAGGAGGAGGAGGAGGAGGAGGAGGAGGAGAACGAAGAGCAAGGGGGGGCGACGACGAATAGGAAGACGACGACGAGGGCGACGCCGACGAGGACGAACGACGAGGAGGATGAGAAGACAGAGGTGACGACGCCAAGGGAGGGGGAGGGAGGAGGGGGAGGAGGAGGGAGGAGGAGGAGGAGGAGGAGGAGGAGGAGGAGGAGGAGGAGGGGGGAGGACGAAGAGGAGGAGGAGGGGGGGGGACGAAGAGGAGGAGGAGGAAAAGGAGGAAGAGGAGGAGGAGGAGAATGGGGAAGGGGGATGGGGGGGGGGAGGAGGAGGAGGAGGAGGAGGAGGAGGAGGAGGAGGAGGAGGAGGAGGAGGAGGAGGAGGAGGAGGAGGAGTACGAGCGAGCGAGCGACTGAAGGTAAGTCGACCACTCCCTCGGCGGCGCGGCCGGGCTGGCCCCTTGCCGTGGAGGTTGCGCCTGTGCTCTTCGAAGAAGCTGCGAGGCGTGCTGCTGAGCTTGCAGTCGGGGTAGTTGACGACGTGGGAATCTGCCTCGCCGAAGAAGTCGGCGGCGCGGCGGTCCTCGGCCCGGCGCCCGCTGGGAGTGCGTCTTGAATAATACGCAGGCGGGGCAGGGCAGTGCGAGCTGACCGCATTGTTGTCGGTGCTGCCGCAGCTGCGGGGACGGCTGGCCCGCGTCTTGACGTTGCGAGAGATTGGTCCAAGAAGCGGCGGCTCGGGGCGCGGAGTTGGAACCTCTCGCCACCCGCCCCGAGAAATTCCACGGCGCGAAGGGCGAGGCCACTTCGCCGCGGCGTCGCGGCGCGGGGGGCATGGGAGGGAGCCGCGCACGCAAGCGCTCGCGCAAGTCGGGTTGCAGCATTCGCCCTCGCGCGCAAGCAGCGCGAGGCAGCGCTGAGATGGAGCGGGTCAGCCCGGCCCTTGTGCTCGCCCCCGTGAACCAGGCGCCCGCGCGCAAGCCTGCAGCCGAAGATCAAAGGAAATTGGGACACCCGTCACCTTTTGCGCCCTCGAAGACGCGGCCGGAGGGCGGCTGCTGAAGTTGGGCGCGGACGTTCGAGACGCGCCGCTTCAACTTGCGCTGGAAGGCGCCCGCGCACTCGTCGTCGTAGAGAACCCGAAGAAACCAGTTCTCGGCGAGCTCCAGGACAACCCCTTGCGAAACAGCGCAGACATGCAATCGTGGCGCGTGACTCCCTGGATTGCGCGGCACGGCCGCTTCGGGGCTGCGCCCCCATCCGCGTCAGCAGCGCCGCCGCTCGCGGACTTCATTGCGCGACAGACGCACATCTGCCGAAAGATCAGCAACTGGCCGCCATCTGGAAAACGACGAGAGGCGGAGGCCAGGCTACAAGAGCGCAGTGTCCCTCCTTCCCATTTCATGCGGAAGCTACTGCTCTCCGAATCAGCGCCCTCTTCTCGCGTGGCACCGCGGTTCTGCGTGCCGAGATCTGGGGCGGCATCCATGAGTGGAGCGTGACGGTGCCTTTCGCGACTCTACCGCAGATCGCTTGAGCGTGATGGTGCTGTTCGCGACTCTACCCTAGATCGCGGCTCCGCAGGCGAGGGTGCTGCCTTCCCGGTCCCCAAATGCACGGACGAGCGAGCTGGCGTTGGTGCTCCCAGCTGTGCCGGCAAGGATGCGGGCAACCATGATCCAGGCTGAGCTGACGAGGGTGCTGGCGTCGGTGATCTCGGCTGCGCTGGCGGGGGCGGTGGTATGCTCCTGGCAGCACACGGGGAAATACTGGCATCGCAGTTCCGAGCTGAGCTGGCGAGGACGATGGCGACAGAGCGGGGTGCAAGTGGGAGGATTCGCCTGCTCCTGCGTTTTGATCGCCCAGCCCGCAGGAAGGAGCAGCCCGGGCAGAAGTGGGGGGTGTCGCGCGCTCCTGCAGGTAGTCTGCCCAGCACGCTGCCCACATCCTGGCGCTCACTGCCTCCAGCCTGCGCTGGCAAAGGCGCAGGCGGGCCAGGGGCGGGTGGGGGGCCCCGCCCACTCCTGCAAGTGGACTGACTGCTTAGCCCACAGGGGGGAGCAGCCTGGGGAGAGGGCCCATCATGACATCGGGCAGGGATTCAAGGGCATCGGCTGGCGTCGATGCTCTCGTCTGCGCTGGCGAGGGTGGCGGCATCGGCGATGCAGGCTGCGCTGACGAGGATGATGGCACCGAAGCTCTCGGCTGCGCTGGCGAGGATGGTGGCGCAAGCATGGCAAAGCTCTCGGCTGCGCTGGCGAGGATGATGGCGCCAGTGACTGAGGCTGTGCTGGCGAAGATGTTGGCGTCGATGCTCTCGGCAGTGCTGTCAAGGATGCAAGCGTCGGCAGGGCAGCGTTGTACACGTCGCTTTCTACGCCAGCGACAACGTCCGCGTCGGTGCGCGCCGTGACGTCGGCGGCCGCGAACTCGGCGGCCAGCGCCAGCTTGGCCCCAGCCAGCCAGAGGCCCGCGCGGGCAGCAGCGGCGGCGGCCGCAGCGCAAGCGCCCGCCGCCGTCCGCGCCGGGAGCGCCGGCGGCGCGGACAACGCCAACGCCGACGGCGTCGGCAGCGTCAGCGGCGCCAGCGGCGCAGGGCGCGGGGGCCCACAAGAGAGCCCGGGCCGCGCCAACGCACCCAAGGCGCCAGCGGCGCCCGCGCTGCCAGCCGAAGCGGGCGGCCAAGTTGCGCTGGCCGCGCCGACCGTCCCCGGGGCGTCGGCGGCGCTAGCAGCGGCGGCCGAGGGGGCGCCCGCCACGTCGGCGGCGCAAGCAGCGGGACGCACGCCGCAGAAAGCGGGGACGTCAGTCGCGCCAGCGTCGACCGTCGCGCCAGCGGCGACCGTCGCGCCAGCGGCGCACGTCGCGCCAGTGGTGCCCACGCGCGGCGCCGAGGAGCCGGCGAAGGGCGGCACGCCCGCAGCAGCCGCCGCCAAACGGCGAGCCATCGCAGCGCGTGCCTGCCGCTGGCGCTGCGCGGCAGCGGCGATGTGGCGGCACCGTCGTAAATACTGAGGCAGGGCGCGCGGAGTCCAATCACCACTTGGCGTTGCAGATGGGGGTGTGGATGGGAGCGGACACGTGCAGAAAAAATGCGAGAACGTGCATGTACGTGGAAAACGCCCGTAAGGCCATGCATGTGAAGGAGCGTGCGGAACACAAACAGCACAGTCATGCAAGAGGCGAGTGCGGCGTACATGTGTTTTACCCCGCAGCTCGGCTAGGGCACACTCACAACACACACACATACACACACACACTCAACACACATACACACATTCACACACTCACCCACACACACACACACTCACACACACACACTCACACACCCTCACATACAACACACATACACGTACACACACGCACACACACACACACCGCAAACACACACAGACACACAGACACACAGACACACAGACACACACACACACATCGCAAACACACACACACATTCACACACACACACATTCACACATTCACACACACATACGCGCACGCGCTTTGGCGTCGCGGCCCCGCGCGCGGCGGCGCGGCGTAGTGAAGGTCGTGCGGAGGCGCGCGCGGGCTGGGCCAGCTCATGCAGCTTGGGGAAGCCAGATCCGCCCAGAGGGAATTTGACAACGCTCGCGAGGGGACACTCGCGAGGGGGCACGCGGGGGACGGGAAGGTGGGGAAGTCTACGATGGGCGAAGAGGCCATGCTGATGACTAGGCACGCGGTGCGAACACAATGACTGGCTGCGGCCAGAAAGCGTGGCGCAGTGGAGCCGGCTGCAACGGCGGCTGACCAGGTGGAGGAAGCAAGGCAACCCGTGGCAGCGCGGAGGACAGCAGAGCAGCGAGGCCAGCAAGGCCAGGGAGAAGGCGAGGCGGGTGGCCCCCGCAGCGGCCGAAAGACGGCGGAGGACTGGGCGGAGCAGCGGCACGGCTGCGACCCCAGAGGGGGGGACGAGCCGAAGCGTGGGCGAGGGGGAGAGGCGGAGGGTCCGACCGGAAGGGAGGGCCAGGCGGCCTCGACTGGACCTCAGCACGTCGGTGCACGGCCGCCTCAAGGCGGAGGACGCGGGTCTCCTGGCTTTCTCGTGGCTTCGGGTGGCCTCGCGCAGGGCACTGGCGAAAAGCTCCGCGCCGGCGGCATAGCCAGCGCCGTGTCTGACTGCGCCGTGGAACTCCGTGGCAGTCGCGCCAGGCGGCTGTCGAGGCTCTCGCCGCGTGGGCATCGGCATGGCCTCAACGTGGGCCAGGCAGCCTCGAGGCTCTGCGGGAGCCACGCACGGCGGACGTCGAAGCTCTTACCGCGAGTGCCTGGGCCTCTGCGCGGGATCACGGCCCTCCCTGCAACGGCAGCATGGACATGGACGCTCAAGGCTGAAGCGGAAGGGAGGGCGAACACAGCATCAGTGGCATTCAGCCGTGAGTCAGAGCAAGAAGAGATTCTGATAACGGTACCTTCCAAGATCTCCACGAGTTCCAGTATTTCCCTATGTTCGTCACGTTCCACACGGGTTACGGGCTGCAGAAAGGAGGGCCGCTAGATACTTCAGAATGTCTGGAACGCATCCTGAGCCAATCGCATCATGATATCACTCTCGTCCCAGGTGGGGGAACCGTCAGCATGTGACGGTTGAAGACACACGGGCTCCCAACGGCAGGGTGTCAGTGATAGTCCTCCTCCGCCCTATTGCCTCTTCCCGCCTGCCCGCCCGCCTGCTTTGTCCCGCTGGCCCTGGCCTCCCGCCTGCGCGACCGCCCTCGTCCGTTTGTTTCTCGTTCCTTCTCCCCCGCCGCTGCCGCGCAACATAGACTGCCGGGAGCCAGCGGCGCTGTGCTGTTGCGTTGCTGATCGAGTTGGTTCTGCGACGGCGGCGACGACGACAACGAGTGGGACGACGAGGAAAAGCAGAACGGCGAGGGAGGAGGAGGATCCCTGAAGCGGCCTCCGTAAGTGCGGCTTGTGGAACTTCAGTTTGGGCAGGCCCGGCCAGGACCCGTTGTCCGAGGCCAGCTGCTGCTCCTTGGGCGACCGACGATTCATCTGATATCCACACCACTGCCCAGGCCAGAACTTGAAACTCGGCGGCGGACAAACCTCACTTTAGTAAACCTCCCCTTAGTGAAAACGGCCTGGGACCGAAACCGACGGACCTGGACCCGCAAACGTGACGGCCGCGACGCCCCCTCGCGAACCGAACACGGCCCCATTCCTGAATCGACGTGCCAGGGTAGCAGGTCTGTCCACCTCCGAGAAACGAAGCCGGGAACGGGGCAGGCTCTTGATCGGGATGCACCGGGGACCTCCGAGAGATCTGGCGGCTCTGTAGAAGTGCACTGGGCGCCGCGGCCGTCCCAGGGCAGCCTCGCGGCGCTCCGAGGGCGCTCCGGTGGCCCTGGACGGCGCGCGCACGGAAGCAGTTTTCAGATAGCAGCTGGGCGCGACGGAACCCACGACCACCTCCGCGCCCCCCCCCCTCTCAGACGACAGTGCATCTAACGCCCCGTCACCCAAAGACCTGTCCCCACGAACATTGGATGCGCAAAGGTGCGGCTACAACGCCGAAGGAGAAAAGTCCTGCAACCCGCCGGACATGAACAGACGGGACATCAGCTGGTGGGAAAACGGAGGTGAGTGGAGAACTGCTCTGACTAACTGCTCTGTGAAGTCTTCAACGCCTCCCCAATGCAGATCAAACGACGCGGCAAACAGGGAACATGTGTCCCGCAACTACATCCCAAACCCTCTAGCAAGCTCCTTCGAAACCAGTTGACCCGATCCCGATTTTGTGCTACCAACACGAAACGCCCATTTGCTCCATTGCCGAATTTTGAAAAAAGAATGCAACCCAGATGTGGATGTGGACATCCGGCGTGATCGGGGCACGAATGGTCGGTGGTAACAACCGTCCTATCCGATCAAAACCCACATGCACCTGAAGAACTCATCTAGTAACTGCCAGGATAATGCGTGACTCATCCGCCGATCCCCTGCTTGCCGAGGGTGAAAAGGTGGCGTGTGAGACATGTGGCTGTCCCCCTCCCCCTTCCCCCCTCCAGATGGGTTCCAAAATCGCATTCGAGAGGGGGGGGCAGGGGGGGGAGGGGACCGGGAACGCATCAACGCACCCCCAGGGCCTCGGGAGCTTCCAAATCTACACTCCGTCGCCTCCAAGATGCCCAAGATGCCAACTAAGCTGGCTCAAGCTGCGGTCCAACACGCCGAGGAGTCTTCAAAGACGGCCAAGATAGCCTCAAGACGTAAGACTGCCCAAGAGGCCTCAAAGACGCCCCAAGAGGGCTCCAACATGGCATCCGAGAGGGCCCAAAGTAGCAAGAATCGTCCCAATGTATTCGCAAGCTTGATCTTAACAGCATCCAAGACGGCTCAAGAGGCCCCCAAGATCGCAGCAAGACTGCCCAATAAGCCCCCAAGAGGGTCCCAAGGCAGTCGAAGCGGGTCCCAAGACGCCAAGAAAGGCAACCTGAACTGACATTCTGAGCCCTCCGCCCCATGAGGACCCCCAAGACCGCCAGCAGGCGCCCAAGAAGCTCCCAAGAGGCCCCGAGGAGGCCCCAGAGAGGCCCCCAGAAGAGGCCCCCACGGAGTCCCCAAGAGGCCCCCCAAAGGCCCCACCCGTGGACGTCTGGGGGTCGGCGGACTGGCGTGAGCCGCTTCAGTGTGATCTCCATAAGCTTTCAAGCTTGGCACCTCGGGGCAGCTTGCGGCGACCACTTGGTCCACAGGTGAGCGCCGCCTACTGCAGAGAGTCCGCAGCGAGCCTGCCCGGATAAGACTCGAAAACAGACGGCCGCGGCAGGTATATCTAAATACAGAGTAAAGCATGCATCTGGACACGCGCGCGGCTCTACTCTTCGAAGGGGTGCAGTCAGTGGCATTCTTCCGAAGGTGGGCGTAGCAGCGCCAGATTTACACCTTTATTCTCCTCTCCTATATATATACACCCAACAAATCGTCCCCAAACTATTGTTTTAACTATTTTTGGCTATTTCTCCTGTAGAGGGACAGGCCAGACTTAAACCCAACCCTGAGACCCCCGGACGTCCATGGTCTTGTGGTGCGGGAGCGCCGCGCTCTCCCTCACACAGCCATCGAAGCCCAAGAGACCCAGGGCACCCTGGGGGCAAGCGGGGTGTTTCTTGGCATGGGCTTCCACTGTCCACTGTAGAAGGAAAGAGGGCGGCGACCTACTTGGCAACACTTCGAGCGGCGCCTCGCCTGCGTGGCACGCCCACCGGGCGCCCGCCATGCAAGGGGGGCGCTTCCCGCCGTGGAAAAAAAGTGCTCGCAGAGACGCGGTGAGGAGCCGACCTGGGACGGGAGGGTCGGCTTTACCGTCGTTGGTGCGTCCTTGGTCTACTCTGGTCCCTCTCCTCCCCCGCTTCCTCGCCCTCCTCCTCCTCCTCCTCCTCCTCCCCGCACGTAGCTCGGACCAGGTTCGTGCGGGATGGCGCCTCCTCGACATGAGCTTGCTGTAGAAGCTGAGAGATCGGGCAGCACGGGCAAACACCTGCAGATGATTGCGCTGGATCCTTGGAGACCCTCGGACCGAATTGTAAAAGAAAGCGCTCAAAATCAACCTCTGGACCGCCAGGGGCCTGTCGGGATCCGGCATGGCCTTGGGTTAGGCCGAGCTTGCGGCCCAGGAAAACGTCATTGGGAATCTGCGGCGGCCAAACATTCCGAATGGCCGTTTTCAGGCGCCCAGAGAAGTGGGCGACTCGTGCTCCGTCCAAGCACCAGCAGGCGATTGCGGGCATGCGTTGGCCGGTGCTTCGAGTGTCTGGCCAAGCCCCCCCCCAACGCGGCATCGAAATTTGTTTTTTTTTGTGGGGCGGGGGCGACGGAAAGGAGCAGGACACAGTCCGACTGCCCCTGCAATTCGGGTGCCCTGATGTTGCGAACGCGCAGCGGCACTGCAAGTCTTGTCCGATGTCACGGGATGTCGGGGCAAGGTTCTCCTGGGACAACGAATCGGCCAGCGATCTGGCGAGGGCGCGCTGCGCGGGGGCGTGGGGCCCCGCCTCCAAGGCTTTTCCTACAGCTTCCGCCGCCGTCGCCAGTGGGGCCCTGCATTGTGTGATGTTCGGGAAGCTCTGGCGCGCATTCGCCGGCTCTTGCGCAGGGGGGGGGGCGCTCTCCCGCGCGGAGGGCTCCACTTGTCGGCCAGCCAAGGAAACGCAGGCAGAGACTGTCTTCCTGTTTGCTGCAGCGGGCGCCAGAGGCTGCCGATCGGCGAGTGCACCGCGGGCAGACCATGCATGGGCAGCAATAGACCGGGCCCTCATCGACAGAGGGCCGAGCTTGGGCCAGCGCTGCAACGCCAAGAGTTGGCCCAGAGGCATGGCGGGCGCAAGACGGTGGGCAGAGATCGAGATCCCGAGCGCAGGCTGGACTTAGGGATCAGCGAGAGCTGAGCCAAATCACAAAACTTCGAGACATCGCGCGAATTATGCATGCATAACATTCGCGGTAGCTCGGGGCGCGGCGTTCTCGGCGAAGCTGCTCACAACTCCCGCCCGCTCCCGAAACGCTCGAGCCCGCGCATGATATTTCGCCTCGGGACCGGCCCGCGCCCCTTAGTCTTCAGCGCGCGATGCCACTGGCAGCGACTGCCATCTCGGGACCAGCGTGGCAACTCGCGCTAAGACTTGGTGCTGCAGAGGGAGCGCAGGGGCCCGAGGCGGGGGGGGGCATTTTCGGCGGCTTGAGATTAGGCCAGCTAGCTCTTGCGCAGCGTACAGGGTGCCAGCCAGACGCGAGGCGGCGCCGAAATCCGAAAGAGCCCCCCCCCACGTCATCCACGCGCGCGCGCCCGCCTCAGACCCAGCCATCTCTCGTCGCGCAGGAAGGGGTCCACAGACAGAGCCCAGGAGGGGCGGAGGCAGGATCCCCTCGCACCAACCCCGACAGCACTGCACAGAAGGGCCACATGGCGCCAAAGAGCAGGACTTTCGCGACAGCGGATGAATAAATGGCCTTCGCGAGGCCCAAGACTTCCCGCGAGGACCCGAGGCGCTGAAGTAGCTCCCAGAGGAACGAGTGAAACAGAAAAATGATGGCGTCGCCGAAGTCGAGGAAGAGGAGCGAGGGGAGACGGGAATCAAACAGGGGGCACATGCTGGCCAGTCAAGCAGACGCGCCCGAGAGAGCCCCACTGTCGAGCGAATTCCCACCTGGCAAGAATCCTCTTTGATCCGGGTGCGCCTAACGCGCGGTGGCTTGCTCCGCGCTGGAGTTGCGCTCCGCGGCCAACATCTCAACGCCATTTTCAAGGTGTTGTTTTTTTTCCCTCGGAGCAAGAGGTCTCGCATGTTGCGGCTGGCGCGCGACAGAGGAGTCATCGAGGGGCCGCCGACCTGCCGGAGCAATGACCAGCGGCGCCACTTCATGCGAGGATGTCGGAGGAGGAAAGCCCCCCAGCAGCTCGAGCATGAGCTCGAACAGCACTTCCTGAGAGGGGCCAGGCTGCTGCCGCGCAGCGCGGGGAAGCCCATCGGGGCCAATGGCCGCGGGTTTAGAAACGCGATTCGCCGGCGCAATCGAGCCGACCGTGGGCGGGGCAACATCCGAAAAGTCAAACGCCTGAACATGCGTGGCGATATATCTGGCAAGCATCCCGGAAAGGGGCCGAGCGGGGCGCAAAACCAAGGGTCCAGCGAGCATGAGGGGGCGAGAACCTCTGCGAGGGATCGGAGACGACATCACCAACAGGACCGAGGAGTGCCTGGAGAGGGGGCGTTTGCCCCTTCGAAACCCAGAGATTCCCCCTGCGCCGCTCGGCCTTCCAACAGGACCGCAAGCGTTTTTGCCTGGCCCATCAGCGAGAGATCTTCAAAGCAGACTCCGCTCCGTTTAACCTATTACCAAGAATCTATTGTTTGAGACTCCCATTGCGCCTGCGAAGCTGCACGGGGCTGGGAGCAGAAGCTGCGTTGTCCGATATTGCAACGCGTTCGGCAGCTAGGGGGCCCGAAGCTAACGGGGCGCCGGTCAACCAGGTGACCTCGGCGTGGACCGCCCTGGACATTGACCCGAAAGGAGCCGTTTTAGCCTCGGGCGGGCGGGGGGGGCGCTAGCACTAGCCTGTCCCCAATCAATCTGGCCGCCCCCCTCGGCAGGCGCCCGCGCTCGGACCACTTAGCAAGCGCGGGGAGGGAATGAATATTAAAGCGAGAGAGGATGCGGTTCAGGAGTTCTTTGCACTCATGAGCCTGGCGCACGAAGCGGGGGATGGTCCAGTCCTCGGGGAGCTTCTCTGGTGGGCGAGGGGGCCCGGGCGGGGGCGTGGTCGGACGTTCCCTGCCTGCCTGCGCAGCCTCGCAGGCGGTGGCGGGGCCGGTGCCGACGTCGACCATTGAAGTAGGATCAAGCCAGGCGTGCTCGCGCAAAATTATTCGGTCCAGTTGGGCGAGCCCCTGGTCGCCAGCGACGAAGTGCATCTGAACCTCTGGGCCAAGCTCCGCGGGTCCAGCCAGCGAGTCAGCCTGCAAGTCGCTGTGCCCCCTATGCCTCGGTGGAAGGATGCGAAGCCACTGTCGTCTCCGCGGCAACCCTCGCGCCAATAGAAGCCACATGCTGCCTTGTCAAGCCGTGTTTGTGAAAGTTGTAAACGATAGGCATCGCGCCAGGTCGGTCAGCATTTACATGGGCCTTCGCCGACAGCTGGTGCACCGTGCCAAGCATTGCCCCCTCGTGTCTGATCCCCCCATCACGCGAAGACCAACCTACGAACTCTTTTGAGCGAGCGGCGGTTATAGTAGTGCGACTCCACCTGCGTCGTGCTGAGGAGTAGACACAAATATCGCACCTTGAAGTGCATGAACGTGGCAGGCATGTCGCGGCTCCTCATACGCCCCACGCACCCTCTGGAGCCCAACAAACGCTAAGAGTGCCACGATATGCCTGAGATTTGTACCTTCCGCTGTCTTGTCTGTTGCATGTGATGTAGCAAGGGTATGGTAGTCCATGTCATGAATTGCGCCCTGTGGTTTGGGATTTGTTTGGGGTCCCCGTTCCAAATATTGCATGTGCTTCTCAATGCGCCACTGAACCACCTCACCCGCATGAAAACGAACACTGAACGACGCCAACACCGCTTCCTCGCCCACTCCACGCAGCTGGTCAGCCCCGTAGTTCCAGAGCGCCTTTGTGGGGTCGTCACGCTCGCGGCCCACTTGTAGCTGAACGCCGACGGGGGGGCGCCATCGAGGTGGACCAGACTCCTGATGCGATCACGTCGGCGGCGAGCCTGTGGATGGGCTTCACGGAGGAGAAACGACGCAACCATTGTCTGGAGATCCGTTATGACTTCCTTCGGGGATTGGTCACGTCCCACAAACACTCTAGAGGCACCGTTGAACATTACGTTCGCGGAAATCAGTCGTCAACTACCGCTGGCATCCTTGAGAGCTCTCTTCGCAACCACATCCTTTCTTGTCGCCGCACGGATGTCCCCCGGGAGCTGGATGATGAACCTTCGGCCTGAAGTCGTGCCGATGATCTTCCACTGGTCGTCCTGAAACTTGGCCGTTTCCAGCCACGGCTTGAATACACATTCAAGCTCATTGATGTCCACGTTGTCCACGGTGCTGGCGCACATGAACGTGCTGTCTGGCCCACTATCCCATTCTGTCACCGACCCGATATCCTTGATGGGGCCACGCTCTTTGCCATGCCGAGCACCTTGCGCATGGCATCCAGTTGTTCACGACATTGTCGCATTTGGTCAGCAGCATTCTCCAGCCGACGTTGGAGCTGCATGATGTCGGTACGTGCCTGAAGAGTGGTATTTCCCTGCCGCCCATCCACTGCCATGACCAACTTCTCAGCTTGGGCACTGGCATCACCGACGATGCTGCCCTTGAGAACCTTGACCTTGGAGCCAGTGATGCCCAGGATCTCCGCGCGGTCCGAGGAAAGAGCCGCGCCAGGTGCTTCATCAACGGGCATGTCGTCTTCACCACCTGCCTGCTGATCGACTGCTCGTTGAGACGGGGTGGCTTTGGGTTCCTGCGAAGGCGGGTTCGCGGAAATCCTTGTCCGACGATCGGAAGCCGAGCCCTTGCCACTGTCTCGCCATGGGCCACCAGCACCAAACAGCGGATCGCGAGCAGCAGCGCGAGAAGATGCGGCGCCATGCCCGCGACACGAAGGCGCCGCCCTTGAAGCTCTGGATGGCGACCTGACGCCCGCTGCCCATCGCCATCGCCGGTCATCCGCTCCGCAGACGGTGGGGCCCGCGCTGGAAGGAACTTGAGCCAAAAGACCATGGACGAGAGAGAAGAGACGCCGAGGCCGGCAGGGGCACTCGACGAAATCGTTCCTGTGGCCTTAATCGCTCGACAAGGGGCGACGGAACAGCCAAAGCTAATCAGAGTCGGCTGTGTCACTTTAGCGTCATCAGTTTAGCCTTGAACTCACATGGCCATGGAGGTCCTCCTCCTCCTCCTCCGCCTCCTCCTTCTCCTTCTCCTCCTCCTGCTCCTCCTCCTCCTCCTGCTGCTCTTCCTCCTCATAATCTTCATATTTGAACGACAAGGCGAATGCTACGTAGCCCCAGCGGAAAAAATGTGGCGAGGAAAGGGTGGACAATAACAAGTTAGTCTTCCTCTTCCTCCTCCCTTTCCTCTTCCACTTTTCCGTTATATGCGACTCCTCCCTGTCGCACCCCGAAGCGTGCCTGTACGGCGTGCCGGGCGTGCCTGAGAATCCCCCACCACTGATGATCCATAAGCTGCGCATTCGCAATGCCTTCACGGATGGGGAAGCGGGCCGCTTTCATAATGTGGCTCTCGCCTCAACGCCGCCCACACTCGCCTTAAAACGTTGCAAGAACTTCACGGGTGGAGGGCGGGAAACATTCAAAACGTGGCTCTCGCATTGACGCCGCGCACATCCGCCCTAAACGTTTGCAAATAGTTCCACGGATGGGGGGCGGTACCTTTTCAAGCTGTGGCTCTGGCCCCAGCGCCCGCGCACATTCGTCTTGAGATCGTACATCAGTTTCAAATATGATCGTGGCTGACGTCCCAGCAACTGTGTTCTGGTACGATGTAAGGCTGTCATGGCGCAACAGTTACGTGGATTCCCAGTGTTGACATCACAGGAGGTGGTGTCCTGGCACGAATCATGGTCGTCTGGACGCAACGGTAATGTTGATCCGCGGCGTTGGAGTCCCAGGAATGGTGTTCTGTCACGGTCCAAGGTTTTCAGGCGGATGTTTTCCAACGGGGCACTTCCTTCAGTGGAAGTGAACCCTTGTAGGGACATCTGAATGGGGGAGCGTGGAGGGAGGGTCTAGTGCAACATCGTTGATGGGTCTTGGCTCTCGCGCTCACGCGCGCCTGGGAAGGGGAGGGGGGATAAGGGTGGCCAGCGTCGGAATGAGGGGATGAGTTGCGGATATTGCGACTATGTCTATTACATTAAAGGTTATCGATCCTCGCGTCTGGCCTTCTCGGCTTTGCTGTAAGCCTTAGGACAGACCCCCTTTTGGATATTACTGAGGTAGTGCTTGCCATTACCTGTGGCTCTGTGTGGCGGACACGCTTCCCCCAGCTTGGCCAACCGTTGGGCCGCAAAGCTTGCACAGATCGAACAGAATCAAATCCCCAGCCCAGTGTGAAACCTTAGACGTTGCGCCCCCCCCCCCCAGATGTGGACCCGACGTCCTGAGGAAGGCTCGAACAAATTACAACCGGTCTATCCTCAGGTCGAAACGTAGGAGGACGACGAGGGCGATGGAGGCTGCAAGGAAGCAGAGGGAGGGGGGAGGGGGCGAAGGAGGTCCTCCGTTCTCCCCCCCCCATCCTTTCCTCCCTCCCCCCGTCCTCGTCGAAGCCGCTCTCGTCGAAGCCACTCTCGTCGAAACCGCCCTCGACTGGCTGCGTGAGCAGACCGTGGCAGGCGCTGACGAACAGACCCAGCAGCGCGGCGAACATCCGCACTGCCATGGAGGTAGTTAGGTATACATGGATGTGGATCACCGGATCCAGAATGACTGCGGTCGAAACTGAGGAGGGAGGAGGAGGGAGGAGGACTGCGCAGAACAAATTATGGGGGAGAAGGGGAGGACGACGAGAAGGCGGATAAGTGGCGAGGAGGGGGTGGAGAACGACGACGACGACGACGACGACGACGACGACGAGGGGAGGATGTTTGACGACGACGAGGACGACGCCGAGGAGGAAGATAACGAGAAGGGAGAGGACTTGTGTTGTGCTCGTCGGACTGCACAGATCGAGCTTGGGGGCAAGAGTGAAGAGAATTAGGACGAGAGGGTCGACGTCCAACGCCCAGAGAGAGCACGCGCCTGGGAGCTGTCGCGTGCAGAGCACGAGCTCGACGTGTGGAGGGCCTGCGGTGCAGCCTCCAGCGACGGCTGGCAGGGGAAGGCCCCGGGAGGCCGACGGGGCAGAGGGCTCTGCAGCGGAAGGCCAAGCACGCAACAGTTGCCAGGCCCATTGGCAGGGAGGAGAAACAGATGTCGGGCGTTGGCCCATTCAATGGCAGGACATCCGCCTCGACGGCGTCGTCTCCGCACGGCCCTGCAGCTGGTTGCCCTCTGCTGGTCACGTGCAGCTGCCGCGAACGGAAACATGGAGAGGAGGTTGCCCAGTGAATCTCGTTTGTGGTGGTGCGGGGCTTTCCTATACAGGACAGCTTTGTTTCGGGCGACATGGCCACCTCGTGCGGATGAGGAGCCCGTGGCGATGCTGTGGGCCGCCGTCCAGAGAGCGAGCCTGCCGAGCAGATCGCAGCCCAAGGGCTCCAGACGGGGCCAGCCCGCGCGCAGCGCCGCAGGCTGGCCAGGCCCAGCTGCACCCCACGCTCCCGCCCGAGGACACCGAAGAGCTCTCAAGCTGTGGATGCGCGATTTTTGTAAGACTGCCTGACCCTAGTTTTAAGTCGGGCCTGTCCTCCTATAGGGGGATTTGGGACGAAAAATTAAACATAGTCAAAGGATACCCCCAAATGATCAAAAAATGATCAAATAATCGTCCCCAGACTATTTTTTAACTATTTTTCAATATTCCTCCTATGGAGGGACAGGCCCGACTTAACCCTAGTTCATGGGAGACGTGCCCCTGCTAGTTTCGAGCCTCGGCGGCTAGGGAGGCGCAACACATGCACGCATGCATGCATGTACACGTGCAACCTTGCGGCAACTCCTGCGGGGAACTATCGCAATCATGCGCTGCACTGCCACGGCAACGATCCACGCTCCCCCTTCTTTTCATCCTCTCCTTCCCCTCCTTTTCTCCTCCCCCTTCTCGGCGGCGCGCCGAGGGGAGCAGTGAGAGGTATCGTGGCCGTGGAATCATATGTCTTGGCAGTGCACGTCAGCATCATAGTGTTGGACATCAGAATTGATCATTGTGTAAGGTAGCCACAGGCGGCTCAAGTACGAAGTACCGCTTTTCATTATGAATACAGACCGAACTCTCAGGCCATGGCAACTCTACCAATCCGCTTGCCGTCTCTGGTCATGGCCTGCTTACCGTGTTGGACATCAATGTCATTATCCGCCGGCACAGGGGCCACCAGGCTGCGAGGATCGGCTTTCAGCAACGCAGGCACCAGTCCTGAACTCCTCAGCCCCAGTGGCAGTTCTAGTGCAATGTTCAATTCCCCGTCTCCAATCTTAGAAATGATCGTCCATCTTCCTACTGTAAACTGAGACTAAAAACAAGCGACGAGCTGCAAATCGTTACTGATCCGCGCGAGGGGCAGATGCGAAAAGGAATCGCTTACCCTCCCCCCACCGGGGTTGTCAGAAGTCCAATTCCCCGTCGCCCTGGGACACTTGCAAATACGTGTGATCCGCGTTCCCAGGGATATATCCATAGCAAATTGCAGACTCGCGCTCCGGAAGCCAGAACCCTTCCTGCCAACTACTCTAGGTTCGCGCCCCCGCGGCCAGACTCCCCAGCAAAAATTGCTCTTGGTTCGCAGTCCCAGAGCCAGAATCGATTGCAAGTTGCTCCAGATTCGCGCTGCCGACGCCAGAATCCATCGTGAAGTACACCAGGTTCGCGCTCCAGGGGCCAGGACCCAGTATAGATTACACCATCTTCGCGATGACGAGTCCAGAACCCCTTGCACCTTACAATCGATTCGCGCTCCTGGGGCCAAATACCTCAATGCATTCTACCAGACTCGCGCCCCCGAGGCCAGAACCTGTTGCACGCCATATTCTCGGGAGCGGCCAAGACGGGGGTGTCCAAGAGGGGGGGGGTGCAAATCATGACCGGCGGCATGTGCGCGGTCCAGCGGGGGGCCAGGGACGTAACGAAATAAGAAGAGGCGCCATGAAATCTGAGGACATATCATGGCCCACGCCATGATATCCCCCCCCCCTAGTCATCACCCCCCTCTTTGTCGCACCCGACAGATTCGCGCTACCGAGAGGGCACGATGCCCGGGCAGATCACGCCGGACGCGCGCTCCCGAGGCCACGACCCCCCGTAAGCTACCCCGGATGACCGGCCTGAGCGGCCACGCCAACATCTCAGAATGTTTGCTGACTGCCAGTCGCCCTGGCATGAAATTCCAAGACGTTCCCAAACCAGCGCTGGCACGTCCCAGCACAGCTCTGGCACCTCCCATTACGAGAGAGAGGGGGCCAGCGTTAAGTCGGGCGTGTCCCCCTACAGGGGGATTTTCGACGAAAAATGAAGAAATACCCAAAACATACCCTAAACATGCCCAAAACATACTCAAACAAGAGTCCCTGGACTGTTTTTTGACTACTTTTGAATATTCCTCCTGTAGAGGGACGGGCCCCACTTAAAACTAGCGCTGGCACGTCCCAGCATAGCTCTGGCACCTCCCACTACGATAGGGAGGGGGGGCCAGCGGCCAAGGGCAAAGCCCTCACGTGCGTAGCACCCCGCAGATGCGGATAAGAGTGAGGGGGCGGTGGGGACGTCGGCGGTCTGCGAGACTCTGAAGAAGCCCGCCGCAGGCGCCAAAGCTTCACAGATGGTTCAAAAAGCCCGCCGCAGGCGCCGATTTTTTCGTTAAACCAATGTGGGTAGGTCGGGGGTGGGTCGCGGGTGGGTCGCGGGGTGGGTCGCGGGTGGGTCGCCGGGTGGGTCGTGGGTGGGTCGCGGGTGGGTCGCGGGGTGGGTCGAGGGTGGGTCGAGAGTGGGACGGCGACAACAAACAACAACAACAACAACAACAACAACAACAACAACAACAACAACAACGACAACGACAACGACAACGACAACAACAACAACAACAACAACAGCAACAGCAACAACAACAACAACAACAACAACAACAACAACAACAACAACAACAACAATCATTTTACCCGAACGCTCAGTGTTCTCACCAGTGCCAGGGTTTTCATGCGACGCGAGACAATACCCCCACTTCGTGGGGGGGGGGGGCTTCAAGCTCTACCAAATATCCAAACGACTCTTCGCGACCACCCAAACCCAGCTTCCCGCCCTATGACGTTGGGACACTTCACTTCGTGGCGTGCGGACGACCGTGGCTACTACACTGGCGTGGGGTACACACCCACAGAACTTGGTCACTTATTCGGGGCGCGCGTGTGCCCAGCATCCTGCAATTGTGACATACAATACATGACACAGACAGACAGAGAGAGAGACAGAGAGCAGACAGAGAGAGAGACAGAGAGAGCGGAGTTGGTCACATTTTTGGGGCAAGTTCCTGAGATCGTCGTGTTTTTTGTTGGTCTTGCGCGCGCGAATGTCCACTTTACTTTTTTTTGCAAGGGAGTATTGAAATTTGATTATGTTAGAACAAGAAAAAGTAGCTCGCGCGAGCTCATGTAACATAAATGTTGAAAAACCATTGGTTTTGTGGGAGTCGGACAGCGCGCGCGGGATGAAATTTGGACATTTTTTTTTGAAAAACCATTGGGT
>CAUYUJ010004836.1:524131-559131 GCA_963575745.1 Prorocentrum cordatum
AGGACCTGCGGCCCTCGGTTCTCGAGGGACGTGGGGAGTCCAGCGGGCCCCGCGAGGGGACCACTCGCCGCGCCGCGAGCGTGCGGCGAGAGCCAGCCTCCCCCCCGCGGGCGCCCGCACCGCTCCTCGGCCTCGTCGGTCGCCCGCAGGGCGCGGGCCTACCAGCCAGGCTTTCGCACCGAGTAGCCAACCTGTGCGGGGCGGGTGGGCGGGGGGCCTCCCCCCTCCGTCCCCCATCCCGCCTACACAAAAGCAGCCCCTATCGTTTTGTGGATGCCATGACCATGGACACTCGAACAGCCCTACCACTGGATGTTGAATGTGCATCTCCTGCATGCAGCGGTACAAAGCATGTATCAGACATGGTTGCTGCATGCTTTAAACATGCTTCGGACATGTTTTAGACATCTGGAAACGGCTTGGCAACATGCCTCCTCTCCATTGATCTTCTTCCACAGCCCCATCGCACCACCCGATGTGCCGTCACCGCTTGCGGTCTTGGGCTGATGTGCCCAACAATCATATGGACTGAGGGCGGATCGTTGTCAAAAGGGGGCTCCCGCCGTGGCGATGCGCCCACTCGTCGGACGAATGTCCAACAACCACACGGATGGAGGGTACGCCGTTTTCGAAACGGGGTTATCGCCTTGGCGCCACGAACACTTGCCTCTTTACACTGTTGAGCCCAGATACACAGATACGTGGCGGGTCGTGCTCAACTTGGGGCACTCGCCTTGGCATCGCGCACGCTCGCCTTAAAACAATAAAGCTGTTGCACGGATGGGCGGCGGTGTCTTGTCATACGGGGATATCGCCTGAGACTTCCGTCAACAACATCATAAACAACGTGCAGCACTTTTACGGGCGCATCTAGGTTCCTTCTCAACATGTGGCTCTCGCTTGAGACTTCATGTGTCTAGATGTCCAACTGCGTTGATACAGCAACAATACCACGGATGGAGCGCGGTTAATGTTCCAAGCGGGGTCGTCACTGGACACCGATGTTCATGCTGTGACCGCACCTTACTTTATAGTTCGAAGGATGGGCGCGCCTTTGTTCAAAACGGAGTTCCCGCCGAAGTTGTGGGCGCATGGAGAGTTCGCCTTGACAGGAGGGCACTTCGCGCAATGAAGAAGAACGTCCGTAGGGTCTAATAAAGACGGGAGTTGGGCCAGGCTTGGTTTACTGCAGTTCGTTGATCCATAGTGGGTTTACCCTGAAACCCCTGCTCCTCCTCCTCCTCCTCCTCCTCCTCCTACTCCTCCTCCAACAATAGACAGGCACGACGAGACATCCTGATACAAGAAGCCGAGGAGCTCAATTCTCGTCGACATTACGCACTGCGCTCCCTCAAAAACTCTAGAATGCCAGTGCGCCCCCCTGTCTCTAACTCGATGTGGTTGCAGAGCTCCGACTTTGGCGGTTGGCGGCCTTCTGATAATGCAGGGCGCACATGGAGCGGCCACGGGGACTTCTTGTAGAGACACGCCCCCGCACAGCACCCATCCACCCCAGCCCCCCCCCAACCCAACACCACACAGACACACACACAGACACACAACACACACACACAGACACACACAGACACACACAGACACACACACAGACACACACACACACACACACACACACACACACGCACGCACGCACGCACGCACGCACGCACCACACAACACACACACACACACCCACACACCCACACCCACACCCACACCCACACACACCCACACCCACACCCACACCCACACCCACACCCACACCCACACCCACACCCACACCCACACCCACACACACACACACACACACACACACACACACACACACACCATACACTGACGAACACGCTTTTGCTCGCACGCGTCCGTTGCAATATTGGTTCAAGGCAATGCGTCCCCCGAGGCGGGCGTCCTGAGTGCGAGGGTTCGCGTTTGGGCCAAATCCCACCAGGCCCTTGGCCGACAGGTGGTCTAAGGAGGGTCTCTTCCCTCTTTCACAACCCCTCTTCCCTTCGGGGAGGGGAACCCTCCCCCACCCCTCCCTGATGTTTGTTTGGAGGGATCGCGAGGTGTCGGAAGCTCCTTTTTCGGCCATTGTGAAGGCCATGTTTGGCCACCCCTCACGAAGATCGTGGCCCCCGAGGGAGGGGACCCAAATCGGGTACCCCCCCCTCTTTTGACCGACCGCCTCCAAGATGGTCCCAAGAGGCCCTCCAGGGCTCCCACGAGGCCCCCAAGAGGGCGCCAAGAGCGCCCCAAGAGGCCCCAAGAGGGCTCCAAGAGGCACCCGAGAGGCACCCAAGAGGCCCCCGAGCGGCCTCAGAGAGCCACGGAGCCTCCACAGCCTCCCTCGCTGTTTGACTATGCGTGTCTCTTCCTCTCTCCCCCTGTCAACCCTTGTGGGCATCGTTTCTGGAGGGGCTGGTGGGGATACTTTTTAGTCAGCGGCCGCGGGTGAGCGCGCCGGCGGCGAGTCAGGTCAAAGCGGGCTACGCAGAGACTAGTTCGGCAGAGGGAACGCGAGAAAATTAAAGCAGAGGCAACGCGCGAGGCAACAGCTACGCGCCAGCCGAGGCCCGTGGGTGGCTGAAGGGACTGAGACTGAGGAGAACAGCTGGCGGGGATATTTCCCAACCATCCTGTGGTGTTGGGTCCTCGTTTTGAAGAGACGGTGCCCCGCGTTCCCGCCTCCTTCCTCCTCTCCCCCCTCCTCCCTCCTCCCGTCATCATCATCATCGTCATCATCATCACCATCATCGTCGTCATCGTCATCGCAATCATCGTCGTCGTCATCATCGTCATCATCGTCATCACCACCATCATCGCCATCATCATCGCCGTTACCGCCACCATCATCATCATTGTCATCATCCCCCTCCTCATCATCATCAACATCATCATCATAATCATCATCATCATAATCATCATCATCCTCTGTATCATCACCATCACCATTACCATCATCATCATCATCAGCAGCAGCAGCATCATCATCATCAGCATGCGTCCCCTGCACCAATTTCGGAACACCCCTCACACGTTTCGTGGCCCCAAAGGGAGCTCCACCGAAGGCCCCAGTGGCTGCGCTCGCATGCGGTTCCACCTCTTTTTCGGCACACCCCTCACACGTTTCGTGGCCCCACAGAGAGCTCCACCGAACGCCCCAGTGGCTGCGCTCGCATGCGGTTCCACCCCCCATTTCGGCATACCCCTCATACGTTTCGTGGCCCCATAGGGAGCTCCACCGAACGCCCCAGTGGCTGCGCTCACATGCGGTTCCACCCCCAATTCTCGCACACCCCTCACTCGCTTCGTGGCCCCATAGGGAGCTCCAACGAACGCCCCAGTGGCTGCGTTCGCATGCGGTTCCACCCCCACCCCCACTCCATTTCGGCACACCCCTCACACGTTTCGTGGCCCCATAGAAAGCTCCACCGAAGGCCCCAACGTCTGCGCTCGCATGCGGTTCCACCCCTCTTTTCGGCACACCCCTCACTCGTTTCGTGGCCCCACAGGGAGCTGCACCGAAAGCCCCAGTGGCTGCGCTCGCATGCGGTTCCACCCCACATTTCGGCACACCCCTCACACGTTTCGTGGCTCCATGGGGAGCTCCACCGAACGCCCCAGTGGCTGCGCTCGCGTGCGGTTCCACCCCTCATTCTCCCACACCCCTCACACGTTTCGTGGCCCCATAGGGAGCTCCACCGAACGCCCCAGTGGCTGCGCTCGCATGCGGCTCCACCCCCCCATTTCGGCACACCCCTCACTCGTTTCGTGGCCCCATCGAGAGCTCCACCGAAGGCCCCAGCGTCTGCGCTCGCATGCGGTTCCACCCCTCTTTTCGGCACACCCCTCACACGTTTCGTGGCCCCACAGGGAGCTCCACCGAACGCCCCAGTGGCAGCGCTCGCATGCGGTTCCACCCCCAATTTCGGCACACCCCTCACACGCTTCGTGGCTCCATAGGGAGCTCCACCGAAGGCCCCAGTGGCTGCGCTCGCATGCGGTTCCACCCCCAATTCTGGCACACCCCTCACACGCTTCGTGGCCCCATAAGGAGCTCCACCGAGGGCCCCAGTGGCTGCGCTCGCATGCGGTTCCACCCCTCATTCTGGCAAACCCCTCACACGTTTCGTGGCTCCATAGGGAGCTCCACCGAACGCCCCAGTGGCTGCGCTCACATGCGGTTCCGCCCCCAATTCTCGCACACCCCTCACACGCTTCGTGGCCCCATAGGGAGCTCCACCGAACGCCCCAGTGGCTGCGCTCGCATGCGGTTCCGCCCACCCATTTCGGCACACCCCTCACACGTTTCGTGGCCCCATACAGAGCTCCACCGAAGGCCCCAGCGTCTGCGCTCGCATGCGGTTCCACCCCTCATTCTGGCACACCCCTCACACTTTTCGTGGCCCCACAGGGAGCTCCACCGAACGCCCCAGTGGCTGCGCTCGCATGCGGTTCCGCCCCCCGTTCTCGCACACCCCTCACACGTTTCGTGGCCCCATAGGGAGCTCCACCGAACGCCCCAGTGGCTGCGCTCGCATGCGGTTCCGCCCCCCCATTTCGGCACACCCCTCACACGCTTCGTGGCTCAATAGGGAACTCCACCGAGGAATATATCCACAATTGCGGTATTCACAACTACGTATGGTTGGCTCTTTCGTCTGGCTAATTTTTTGTTCGGCGGCCCGCAAGGAAAAGCCCAGAGGGCGTGTCACAAGGCAGTGGGGCGCAATGCCAGATAATTAGTGAAGGCCAGGCCACGACTGGAGAAAGCTGCCAAGAGGGCGCCAACCCATGCACGTGCAACATGTAGAACAGGGCAGCAAGCCGGAGCGACCGACTGTCCTAACAACAGCCGACCGGACCAGCAAGAGCATACACTGCTCAGGACGAATACGGCAGGAAGAAGAGGCGCAATGCCAGAAAACTAGGGAGGGCCAGGCCACGAACAGTAGTGGCCGCCAAGAGGGCGCCAACCCACACTGGCGGGGATACGCGAAGCGTCAAGAATTCCAATAATCCAGCTCTTTATTGTGGCCTGCATGGGCCATCGTCTGCTTCTCAGCACAGCACACGGAATGGACCCGCACTCGCACGCTTGCTGTGGAACTGGAGGTGTGAGGCCGAAGGGCCGCCGAAGGGACGAACGTACAAGGTGGTGCTGTAAATGGTGTAAGGGGCGCGATGGTAAACCTTTTCATCAACTACCCTGACAAGCTGGCCTGCAAGTCTTGTGCTTGGTTGGGCCTGTCCCCCTACAGGGGGGTTTTGGGCGAAGAATAAAAGATACTCAAAAACACTGAAGATATGCCCCAACATAATATATTTTAAAAAAAACGTTCCCAGACTATTTTTTGACTATTTTTGAAGTATACATCCTGTAGAGGGGCAGGCCCGCCTTAAGTCTTGTGCTGTGCCGAGGCCGGCCGCCTTCGAGTGCAAGCCGCCGGCCAAGAGCCCATCTCAACGTGTTCCTCGGGATGCGGCGAGCGCTGATGGAACGGCGACGGGGGCCCCGGGGCTCAGGTGCTGACAATGCTGATCGAGGCGGCAACTGTCACGGCTGAGCTCGCGCAGTCAAAGACTATGCCCCTGGCCACGGACGAGGACGACGGCATAAGCACGAGTGGCCTGATGGGCAAGACCAAAATCAGGCTGGCCCAGTTGGGCGTCTCATTAACAGCCTAACCCCGATCAAGCCAGCGACTACGGAGATCAACGGGGTGCTGACTGCATGCCGAAAGAAGCGGGACGAATTCAAAGGCACGATCTTTGAGGCAACGCCGTCAACTGTCAAGGTCAAGCAAATATCGCATCGAACTGGGAAGACTTAGCCGCAGCATGTACGTTGGCCGTCCTCCCTGGATGCAAAGAAGGAGAATACCCAGTAACTCCAGAACGATCTCACAGAAAGAGGGGCACAGCTCGCCACCTCGAGAGAAGAGCTTCTCAGCCTTCAGGCAGAGCGCGCCAAGTTGTGCAGTGCGATCCCTGCTCCACCCGAGGACCCTTCTGCTGCTGGCGATGGACCTGGCACTAACCACTGGACGACGTCTAAGTTGCGCAAGCCCTTGGAGAGAATGGAGTTGGCAGCGGGACTCCTACAGAAGGTGAACAGCGTGGTCCAGCTGATTTGAAAAGGCCCTGGGACACACAAATAAAAAGACACACACATCCCAGGATTCCCCATATGTTCTCATACTTTCTGGAGTTTCGTCTTCCCCCCCTCACTTTCTGTATTTTACTATTTTTTCCTGGGGGTCGGCGATTCACCGTGTCTGTGTTTTTTGTCCCCCCTCTTGATGATTGAGTCAGAGGAGCAAAAGCTCTCGGCCCAACGTCGGGGAGCTGGCGGAGCAGCTGCTGAGACCGCTGAGGCGAAGGCCGCCGAAGCGAAAGACGACGACGCTGACATCAAGATAGACGCGGGCGAGCAGCAGCGGGCTGCCACCGAGGAGGGGATCGACAACGCCGCCAAGGAGCAGCTGCACTCCTGCCTGCGCGCACGAATGTCGACCGCATGGCGGGCGTTGGTCACGACTCTGACCTCCGCGCTGCGGTCGAGCGACTGCATGTGAGGTAGCGCTTTCCTCGCATGCGGCCAAGAAACTACACTTGGACGCTGGAGCTCGGACTCGAACCACTTAACGTCATGGTGATCTCGCCGTCATCTTCTCTGAGCCGAGTGCTGAACCTCGAGCGTAAGCATACCCTTCCCCAGCCCAACTTGGATCGGCATGCGCATGCCGGGCCGGAGGTAGATTGCATCCAAGACGGTGTGGTGTCAGAGCGTAGCGACTCGGGGCGCCCAGGGGGCAACAGGGCGAGGGAGGTCTTCGGACCTCGGGGGAGGAGGAGGAGGAGGAGGAGGAGGAGGAGGCGTGGGAGGAGGAGGAGGGAGGAGGAGGAGGAGGGGGAGGAGGGGGAGGAGGAGGAGGAGGAGGAGGAGGAGGAGGAGGAGGAGGAAGAGTAGAGGGAGAGGAGGAGGAGGAGGAGGAGGAGCAGCAGGAGGAGTCCGCGGGAGGCCCCTTGCCATCACGGCGCGGGGGCAGACCCAAAACGAGGGAGAGCGCCCAGCGGTCGGCCGATGCTGCCCTCGCTCCCGACTGTGGTCCGACGCCAGGGCCGCAGGACGTGCGGGCGGTCGAAGGCCCCTGGCAGCGGCGACGAGCGGCTCGTGTGCCCAGACACCCCCTCGCGTACAGTCGGGCCGCGGAAAGAAGGAAAGCGAAGTAAGGAACGAAGCCCCTCCTTGGCCCTGTAAGCGCCTCCGTGCCCCAGGAGGGCAAGAGGAACAGCACTGGAGGAACCTAAGGAACATCGAGCCCCTTCCGAACCCAAACTGTTCCTTATTTCAGCGTCTTGACTGTAATTGACACCATCGGGACGGAATGTTTCTCCGAATTTTCGGCTTCCGAGGGCCTGGTGAGGGCCCCGGGAGCGTCAAGCAACGACTCGGGATGACAAGCTGGTCCCGGGGAAAAGGTCGGGACCTCCGGGGACGCCGTCCCGAAACCATCAGGACGTCGCACGTCTGGGGAGCGGCTCCCGCGACACGATTGGGTGGTTTCGTGGCGGCGGGCATTTCCGTTCCATCCTCCACCTAAGCCGGTGGCCTGTGCGCTGACAGCGGTAGGGGCAGTTTGGATTAACCATGAGTCTGCGTTCCTGGGGAAAGGTACTCTGGTGGCACTTGTGGGGCGCACCTTGGAGGCACGCGTCCGACCCGAACATATTGTATTATAACCGTATTGTAGCATATCGTTTCTCGAGCGGTGTGTCCTGAAAGCGCTCGCCACGACGCATATCCTATAAGATTTCTCGGTGCGCGCGTCGCCCCTTGGGGGGCGGCACACATATAAGTATGTTGGGGTGACGCCGAACTTGGGCTGACAAGTATCCCTGCAGTTCAAGCGCCGATAACCGCTTGACACGGCCAGATGACGGGCCAGAGGCGGAGTCAGACCAGGATCTAGACCAAGAGGCCCAGCTTGCCATAGACTTCTTGGACGGACAGGACGCACCCGCAAACGCTGCCGCTCCTGGCAGCATGGGTCGGGAATTCCGCGCTAGCCACGTGGCCTTCCCTGTTAGCCCGAACCGTGGGTGGCACCCTCTTCGGAGGGGTGGTCGATGCCCCCGCACAAGCTGTTGCTCTTGTCGGCATGGGTCGAGTCCAGCGCTAGCCGCGCTGCCTCCCAGGTCCGCCCGAGCCGTGGGGCCCTCCTAAGAAGGGTTGGCCGATGCCCCCGCCCATGCTGTTACTGACTACCTACCAGACCACCCCAACCCAACCCGAAGACCCGAATTTCGGGTTGGGGGGGGTAAGGGTTCCACGCGTGTTTTTTCGATGTTCCCCGACCCCCCCCCCACTGGAAATCGAGGATAAATTTGAGCCTTCGGGTTGGGTTGGGGTGGTTTGGTGGGCGGTGAGTTACTATCCGCAACTTAGGTAGACAGTTCCACGCAAGCCACGTGGCCCCCCCTCTTAGCCCGAACTGCGGGGCCCTCTCCAGAAGGGCAGGAGAGCCCAGAATCGAATCGATAAGTCGGATCGGCGACCGAGATTCATCGGGTCGGCGGAAATCGGCAGCCAAGTCGGGAGGAGCCGAATCGGCGGAAATCGGCAGGCTAGTATGCCTCCAGTGAGGAATCGGAGCCCAAGTCGGAATCCGAAATCGAATCGAATCGGAAGCGGAAGCCACCGACATCGAACCGAGTCGAAGCGGAGGAACCGAAACGAGCCCTGGAAGGGTGGCCGATGCCCCCACGCAGGCCGTCGCGCCAGGCGGCCGGGGCCGAGGGCTCCGAGCTCGCCGCGGGGCCTCCCCTATCAGGTCCGACGTGGGGGGCCCTCTGCAGAGGGGCGGCCGACGCCCCAACGCATGCTGGCCTCAGGCCTCGGACGACGATGGACGGTGGTCGTGATTCTTCGGCTGAACCGGAGGATGAGGAAGCGCTGGCCTGGGTGGGGCATTGCTAGAGGGGTGGGCGACTAACCTTCCGACGGAGCTTGCCCATCCCCCAGCCCTCCTCCTCCACCTCCTCCTCCTCCTCCGCCCCCTCCTTCTTCTCCTCCTCCTCCTCCTCCTCCTCCTCCTCCTCCTCCTCCAACCCCCCCTCCACCCATTCCGAAATCACGTGCCCAATCCCCCCAGCGGATCCAAGGGGGGGCGATTAGTGCCCCATCCAGAGTAGTTTTGGAGACTGGCCCTGGAGAGGCCAGCACGGGCGAAATCAGACTACCAATCAAGGCCGGCAGTCAGCGTGCCGTTCCCACCCCATCTACCGATACCGCTTCCCCTGCTTGGCCTAGCACTGCGACGCAGGATGCCAGCTCGCGTGGCATGCTCACCCGATATCCCACCACGTGCGATGCCGATGTTGCACCGGTTCAGGAGGCCCATGCTACCGAAAACGAGTTGATTCCAGTTCAAGATGGAAGTAGGATGGAAAAGCGAACGGCTAGCCGCAGTGCCTCCGACAGGGGACAGATCTACAGGGGATGTAGCGGTGCTCGCGCGCTCCAACATCCAGATATAGTAGGAGCTCGACCACAAGAAACCTTCCACTGGAAACCCAGCCCTGAGGCCCCAGGATGTCTATTGATCTTTGGTGTGGGGACGTCACGCTTACCATTGCAAAACAATCGAAACCAAGAAACCCAGGGCACCCTGGAGGCAAGCAGGGTGTTTCTTGGCATGGGCTTCCACTGTAGCACAGGCGAGGCACCCTATCTCCAGCATGGGCAGATCTGCCCAGACGGGCAGTAGCAGCGACTGTGCACACCGGGCGGCCTGGAGGTCTCATTCTGGTCTCAGTCTAGTTGCGCACAGGTCATCTGGGAAGTGCGCAAGTATGTGAAGCGAGTCTCCCTGGCAGGATACCCACGGATGACTGCGGGTGGTTTCTACATCCAGCCTGGAGAATTGCTTGAGCACGACTGGCTGCACCTGGTGCAGGGCTGTTGCTGTGCGCCAGCGAGCCCCACCTGCATGCAGTTCTCACCAGGAAGAGTGCTGGGCGAGTTTGACGTGCATCGGTCTTTGGTGTAGGCCAGCCCATATACCATCGAGAGCTTGAACGATGCAAGCCTGTGGCCGCATCCGCCAATGCTACTCATACTGTCCAAGTAAAGATCCCCCTGAGGCTCCGTGAGCTTGAGCAACCGAAGGAACTTTCCCTAGCAAACGAAACCTGGATGTGCACGGTATCCATGGAACTTGGAGCGCGCACTTGTCATGACGTGGCAAGCCACAAACTTCGAACAACTCATCACGCTGCTGGAGGGCCTCGGTCGGGAGCTGGCAAATCGTCATGACTTGGTGGGAGTGCCGCGGCGATCATACCTAGGACGTGCAGGAACCTCTGAGGCAAGGATTAAGCAGGTTGGTTGGCAACCAGCCCGACGACGTACACGCTACGATCAGACAACTACGGCGCGGGCGGCGGCCGCGCGATATGCAGGCGACTCGCAAAGCTCTGTGCCGCAGCGTGGAGGCTCTCAACCCCGTGAACATCAATGACCAGGAGGTGCAAACGAGAATCTGGAGGAACAGCAGAGCCATGGTGGAGACTGAAGCGTACCCTCAGAGCGTCCAGAAGCAGCATCACCGGCTGTGCCAACTTGATGATGAAGTACTGAAGCACGGGAGCTGTTTGGCGCTAGCCTTTCCTGCCTCAGTCTGGGCTCGTGTGCGGCCCGAGTCAAGCGCATCACCGAGGAGAGTGAGGCGCGCACAGCTGCAGCGGAAGCTCAGTGCACCAAGGCGTGGCAGGACTGGGCGCGATCATCTTTTGACGGTGAAGCGGGGCTTGCACGCAGATTTACAAGGTCCACGCGCCAGTGGAGGTGCCGACTACCCACGACACAGGACAGCCCATGGCCCCAGCCGATGACAGTCTAGCCCGGCGGGCTAAGACATTGCAGCAATGTCATTATTTGGGCTCTGCTCAGCTCCCCCCTGGTGTTGATAATTGGCCGCAGCTCGAACTTGTCACGGGAGCTGAGCTGTGGCAGCCGTTACGAGATGTCCCAGAGAAGTCAGCAGTTGGCCTGACGGGTTTTCACCCGCAGCAGTTGGAGTACCTATCTGATCAAGCCCATTTGGCAATGTTGGTCCTCTTTACGGCTTGTGAATAATAGCTGGGGTGTCCGTGAAACAGACTGGTCACCTCTTCTTGTGATGTTACCTAAGTCTGACGGAGGCCCTCGTTTGATAGGCATCCTCAGTTCAATGCGTCGAGTGTGGAGCAGAGCAAGACAACCAATCTCAATTGCAAGGACAACCTCGCACCCTTGCGCGCATTCTTGGGGCATGGCACCTTTCTGGGGGAACCTAGAAAAGTAACCATACCGCTACTCCACGGACCTCTCTCAGGGTGCTCCCTGACCAGAATTTCAAGGCGAATCCAGTAGTGGCGACGAGGCCTCCCAGGAGGCCCAAAACGGCGAAAACGAGGGAAGGTATAGGTATCAGTACCTTTTCCTTCTTTAGTCTTTTCGCCCAGCTTGGACCATGAGATTGCGGTCGCGCCTGAGCCTGACACCGCAACGCTGATGATAGACTTTTGGCGGCGCGCGCAAGGGTGTAGGGAGAGGGGGGAAGGCTTCTCAGAAGGAGGCTGCTTGTTAGAAGGCGCCAGCCCTGCATCTGTAGACAAGGCCCGCGCCTTCTGCGAAGCAGGGGTGCTTCTAGGAAGCCTCCCCCTCTCCGCCCCTTCCCCCCCCTTTGCGCGCCGCCAAGATAGACTTGCGGAACTACTCTGAACCAGAGGCGCCTGCAACGCCGCCTCGAGAGGCGGGGGCGGCTGGGGCATCCGTCACGAACCGCACGGCCGTGGAGCCTGCGCTATCGCCAAACCAGCACTTTGATGCCTGTCCTGCGAAAACCAAGCACTCCTCGCCTCCATGCTTGGTCAATAAATCCTCTGGCGTGCCGTGGTACGTGCCCATCCTGTACGCTTTGACGGCAAGATCGCCAAACCAATGATACGTTGAGCAAGATGGAGCCATGACGAGGACAACATCGGGTGACGATAAATCGAGAATCTGAGAGACCCGGCGGCTCTGGAAGACGCCTCGGGCGCCGCGGCCTTCTCAGAGCGTTCTTGAACGCTCTGAGAGCGTTCCGGAACGCTCTGGGATGGCTTTGTCCTCGTCCTGGCACCGTCCGAGCACTGGGAGCTGGGGCACACCGCGCGTCAGCTCGCACGCCAGGCACGACGGGCGAGGCGGACAGCTGGACTCTCGGGGCGCGCCACGCGTCGGCTCAAAAGGAGGGGCCGCGCGGCCTGAAAGAGAGCAGCGAGAGAGGCCCTGGCCCCTGCTGCCTCGCCAGGTGTCGTAGCCAGCAGAAGACTTGGGCAGACATGTGTGGTACAGAGTGCTTTCAAAAAGAGGAGCAACGCCGAGACGGGAGGCGGTTTTGCTAGCACGTGCCTTGAGAGCTACGGTGTGGTTGCCTGTGCTCATGCAAGTGCTAAAGCAAACTGTAAGAAGTGCAACAGTACACCAGCATCCTCTCATTTCAATATGTGCACGCACATCCACATATACGTTCACACACTTTGCAACTGCTGCGGGTTAACCTCGCCCATGTATCCGTTGCACACGCACGTGTTCAAAACCTACGGACGTGCCGTACACGTTGTCAATGCAAGCCGTACGCGCATGCGTCGTGCACACACTAGTAGTGTACGTGGGCGACGGAGTACATGGCCAGACCCGTGCGTACACTCCATGATGGCGGGGCCAACAAAAACCTGCTGATGCAAACGTCAGAAAGAATGAACAAAACGCTCAGCAATGTAATGGGCAGCCAACCGCCTCAGCCAGTGGGCTGCAGCGCGGTGGAACCCGCACGTAGAGACACACAAACACTCTAGAATACATTGCGATTTCCGTTCGTTGACAGAAGACCGTCGCGATTATGAAGGGGCGGCGTGCACTCTGTGACATCATTGCGACTCTGGGGGGCCTTCTGCTCCTTCGCCTGCTGGGAGTTCCTCAACCTTTCCAGATTGGACTTCGCGGCCTCGAACCTCTTGTTACCGCTGACCTGTCAGACTCCTGCACCCACGTGCACTGCATACCCCCATGTACTCTTCCACCTCATCTACTTTTTGCTCCTCCTACTCACCATCCCCCCGTCCTCCCCCCTGAAAAATTTTAACCCCGATCTAAGCCATCTTAAACAACCTGAGTTCCTCATTATCAACGTCCTCCTCCACTGTGCTTCGCCGAGGCCCCCTCGGAAATAGTACCGATGCCACCGTCCACCAGTCCCCAGTCTCCGAGATCTGCTGAGACTTTTCTGCAGCAGCGCTCGTAAATCGGAGGAGCCTTCGCATGATGCGACCCTCCTGAGGAGGAAGAGGAGGAGGAGGAGGAAAAGAAGGAGGAGGAGGACGCTGTTCGGAGCGAGAAACGCAGAAACGCAGGAGGACGAGGGGGAGCCCAGCGTAAGAAAGGTCAACTTCCGCTGCAATCTACTCTAATCCGCCACCCTTCAGAGGAGTATGAAGCGACACGGCGGCATGCAACAACCCGTGAATAAGAGCGCTTACACGGAAGGCCCCCTAGGCAGGCAGGGACAAGGTAGGAGCACGCGACGAAGCGGAGGGCGCAGGGCAGCACCGCGACCGAATAAGCTCGACAGCATGGCGCGCCAACTCGTTTGACAGACCAGCGAGAACCGTACTGCAGCATCGGAGTTGCAGATGGTCAGAGCGTCGAAGACACGGCATATCAGGAACCGTCCAGCCAAGCGTAGCAAGATCGCCCTGCATAGCGCCGGCGTCATGGTCCAGGGAGGCCCAGTCCATGTCGTAGATATCTGCCAGCGGCGTAGCTGGCACAGGACATAGCACAACATCTGCATGAACAGGACAGCCACGACACGAAGCGTCTCCGCCACTCGGTAGCGCATCACCGACGGGAAGAGCATGGTGGCCTGGCAGGACGGCGCACGCAGGATCGTCGCACCAGCAGATCAGCACGTGGTAGCTCATCAGTGGCGGGATCATCACCACAGTCAAGCATCCCGGTGTGGTCAGGGTCAGGGAGATGGACAGCACTGGCATCATGAGGAAGTTCAGCACTAGCGGGTTCGATACACCCTTCATGCAGAGCATCGCTGTCATGTCGGAGGGCGCCGCGAGCATCAGAGGTACGTGCATCAGAGGCGGGCTCGCCACCACGCTCGTGTAGAACAGCACCAGCAAGCTGGAGGCTGGCATCAGGGAGGAGAGCCCCAGTGGCGGAAACACCTCCACGGTCATGCAGCTCAGGACCTTCAGGAAGATCGTCAGCACAGGCGCCAGGGGGTAGCACATCAATTGCTGGATCGCCATCATGCTCACGCAGACCAGCGCCTCTAGGGAGAACGTGGGCACGGAAATCAGGAAGAAGCTTGACACGAGGATCGGCAACCTCGGCGAGATGGCCAACATCAGGTTGAACAGCTCCACAATCCCGCAATAGTGCAGAGCGATGGTCAGCACCAGCCGGTTGATCGCACCGCAGGGGCAGCTGCCCAGGACCAGCAAGTGGAAAATCACGAGGTACACGGTGATCGGCACCTCTACCAAGCCAAACATCTCGGGGGCGCTGTCACCAGCAGCACGGGCGTGCTCCAGAGGCGTCGTCGAACAAATGCCGAACATATCCTCGAAAGGCGCTCGTGCTCTGCATCGACTGCCGAAACAGTGATAACCTGGAGGTGGGAGTACTTGCAGCCGTCGCCGTACGAGCACCTAGGGAAGAACCTGCATGCAGCCCTTGTCGCAATCCGAGTGCCAACGTGCAGCACCTTCAAGCAATGATATTCGAAGGGCTCGGGGGCGCCACCAGGCAGAGCGACGAGAGAAGGAGCTCGATCCACAGCAGCAGCATGAGGGACCAAACAAGGTGGCACGGCAACACCTGCAGTAGGCAGAGCGCCAGTAGCGCACGCCACGTCGACCGTGGACTGAACGGGATCGGGAGAAACTGGGGGAGCAGAGCGGAGCCACCCTCGGACCGCGATGAGCCCCGCCCGCATCTCCAGGCAGGACGTCAGCATCGTCTCGCGAACCGCCTCGCGACCAGCACCAGGGCCGAGATCGGGACCAGTCGCCACTAACAGGTCGTCCCGAGTGACTTCGTTCAGAGTCTCAGCATGAGAAGGTTTACCATCACGGTCGGCACAAACAGAATCATCACAGCCATCGCGCCGCAGAACATCATGTGCTTCGCCCACACGAGGCGGCGACGCAGGACCTTGCACCACAGAGTGCGCAACCGCAGCACGGCCCTCAAACAAATGCACACTTCAGATTCGAAGCCGAGGTCAGACACGAACGGATTCACACAGCGACCGGAGACGCGTCTGGCGCCACCTGCATGCCGCCAGGATCGACGGAGGTCGATCGGCACACCCGGCGTCGAAGAAGACAGGGAAGCCTCCTCGCCCTCCTCCTCGCCTCCTCCTCCTCCTCATCTTCCACGGCTTCCGTCTCCGCCCACTTCGTCGCCGACGTCGTGGTCCTCTCCAGGGTTGGCGGCACCGGCCGTCAGGCCTCCGCAACCTATGCATCTCCAGTTCCACGAGGAGCGACGCCACCTGTGGAAGGGCCGAGTCCGTGCACGGCGCAAGCGGGAAGACCACGGGGGGGCTGGGGGAGCCGAGCGCAGCGACCCCGCAGGCTGCACCGCCGAGCCGATGCAGCGGAACACCCCCTGCAGAGGCATACGCTGGGCAGCGATGATAGACGAGAGCCCGTAGGGCGCCACCCTGCAAGCAAGAGAAGTAGCCGCAGACGCAAGAAGTAGCACATCCAAGCAAATCGCCCCACGAAGAGGCGGCAAACCATCGCCATAGCCAAGAAGCGGAACACGATGTTTAACACGCCCGCACTCGGTATTATGATGAAGACGACGGCGCCGCCCCTCTGGCGAAGGAGACTCTCCCGCCACAGCGACAACACCACGAAGATGATGAGAGCGAAACCCATTACGCTGTTGAAGGTCCGCATGGGCCTGTAGTCCTTGAATCATGTAGCGGGCGATGCGATGCAGTTGCGCTGGAACCTCCACATACCGACGACCAGGAGCTCGAGGACGCAGGCAATGCCGCAGAATAGGGCGCTCCCGCCGAATGTCGCGTGCAAGTTGGCTGCGTGGGTGAACCATCTCACAGCATAGGCTCCACTCCACCAAGACGGGGAGAAGGCGCCACCGTCGACATGCAAGAAAGCTGAGGGCGCGTGCGCGGGGCCCTCCTCCTGGCATGGGCTCTTGAGCCAAAAGGGCTACGGAGGAGGAGGAGGAGGAGGAGGAGGAGAAGAAGAGGAGAAGAAGAGGAGAAGAAGAAGGGAGGGGGGAAGTGGGGAGGGGAGGACGTTGAACAGAGGGAGGAGGAAGTGGAAAAGGAGGGGGAGGAGGAGGACGCAAACTTACCGAAGCGGCCGGCGTACAAAACTGCAACATAGGAGAAGCATGCCGTGCAGCAGCAGCCGCGCCAGCCAGCAAATCCCCCCCGCTTTCCTGCTCTCGGGCACGCGCTGGCAGGGACTGGGGGTCCGTGGATCCGGCGGCGTGTGCGCCAGATCCACGGGTCGGGGAGAGGCTCCTCCTCCTCCTCCTCCTCCTCCTCCTCCTCCTCCTCCTCCTCCTCCTCCTCCTCCTCCTCCTCTCTCCTCCTCCTCCTCCTCCTCCTCCTCCTCCTCCTCCTCCTCCTCCTCCTCCTCCTCCTCCTCCTCCTCCTCCCTCCTCCTCCTCCTCCTCCTCCTCCTCCTCCTCCTCCTCCTCCTCCTCCTCCTCCTCCTCCTCCTCCTCCTCCTCCTCCTCCTCCTCCTCCTCCTCCTCCTCCTCCTCCTCCTCCTCCCCTTCCTCCTCCTCCTCCTCCTCCTCCTCCTCCTCCTCCTCCTCCTCTCCTCCTCCTCCTCCTCCTCCTCCCTCCTCCTCCTCCTCCTCCTCCTCCTCCTCCTCCTCCTCCTCCTCCTCCCCCCCCCCGACCCATGTCCTCCTTCCCCGCGGGACACAGCCTCTGACCAGCTTTGCGCATGGCACACATCAGCTGGCACTGCGAATCGAATCGATCGCGCTGCGAGTCAAACCGTGAGACACAGCCGGGACGAGGAGAGAGGGCTAAGGAACAGGAGAGCAAAGGAGGCAGAAACAAATCAGGGGAGAGAGGCCCCCCCCCGAAACATGAGGCCAATGCCGTTTGCTCTGGCAACGCAGCGCGTCGATTCTGCACGGAGGCGGGGCCCGTTTCTGAACAACGCGTCGCCAATCCATGCCTCTGCGCTTCTTCGATGCTGTTCCTGCCCCTCTCCCTGCTGCTCCTTCCCCCCTCCCCCCCCTGGGCACCCCATGCGCAGATCCTGCGCGGAAAAGCTGAAACCTGAAACCCCCCATCTCCTGATGGTCCGGCAGGCAAGTGGCCCTGCGCCGCGCCCACGACGCGACCCCTCGATATCGGTATCTGTTTTTGGCGCGAGACTGAGAGGACGATGCCACCTTCGACTTTGATCTCCGCCGCAACCTCTGGAATACTGCCGGGGACTGCAACAGGTACCGGACCAACATCGCGCCTCAACTTCTCCAGCGCCTCGCGAGCCGTCAGTACCGAAGACTGGGATGACCTTAGTGGCTTGGAAAGGTATTAAGCACTGGCACGAATCGCAATCATGGGCAATGGGAAGCGAGCTGTGCGTTCCAGCGTGGAATCGCATCGTCACAGGGAATGGCACGCCGTCGATAGAGCACCGAATCGTGGGAATCCCGCGAACCCCGAAAACTAAGGTGGTGGCGCCGCAGATGCGCTAGGCAGCCCTAGTTTAGTCTTCTTCGCCTCCTTCTTCTCCGTCTTACTATCCTTCTTCTTGCTGCCCTTCTTCTTCTCGGATTTCGCTTTGTCCTTTTTGATCTTTTCCTTCTTCTTACTATTGTCTTTCTTCTTCTTCTTGCAGCAGCTGTTTCAACACTTCCCTGGGAAAGCCCACTCAAATATTCTGCCCTACGTCCTGCTTCACATACTTGTTCAACTCGTTCACTATTTGTCGCATCTGCCACCCTGTCCACGGCAATGCCTGCCCGCCTGTCCCAATACCATTCCTCATCCTGGACCCCCCTTCCGCACCCTTTTACTGCATGTGGGTACTAGGACCACACGGATTCAAAATCTGGCACATGAGAGCATCTGGGAAATTCTGTGGTTCCATAAAGACATGAAGCGGCCTCCTAAACGGGAAATCTGTGCCAGTTTCGGCTCGTGTCGTGCGCGTCGGCGTGCGAGCGAGGCGAAGCTGGGAGAGGGCGAGGGAGAAGCAAGCTTTGCTCGGCGACTGGCGGGAGGTGCACCCCAAGTTCTATGCAGCGGCTGTCCCGACGATTGTTTTGTGGATGTCCCGTGGTTGTCCCATGGTTGTCTACTGGTTACTCCGCGGTTGTCCCGTGGCTATCCCGTGGCTATTCTGCGTTTGCATAATGGTTGTCGCGTGGTTGTCCCATGGTTGTCCGGTGATCACTCCGTGCTTGTCCAGTGGTTATTCCGCGGTTGCTTTGTGGTTGTCCCGTGGTTGTCTCATGGTTGCTCCGATGGTTGTCCCGATGGTTGTCCCGTGGTTGTACCGCCGATTCCCCGTGGTTGTTCAGCGGCTGTCCCGTGGTTCTCCCGTCTGTGCACTGATAGAATATGGGATCCACAAAGAAATTTATAGTGATACCGCTACAAAGATAATTTGACCGATGTACTGTGGAAGCCGTCGGCGCATGTGTAGAGATCCGAAAATACGTTGCCAGAGATCGGCAACATACGGTGCACGGTTGAATCAGAGAGCCGCCGACCTTGCCGCGGGCGGGGCGGGCGACTCAGAATATGAAGGGGTCGAAACCGATGAGGCCGTCGATGGCGGAATCGATGACGAGGTTGTGTTAGAATGTGATGTGGATTCGGAACCAGGCTCGATGTCGTTCAAGAGGGCACCGAACTTCTGGATGCAATCTGGTGGGGAGATGAGGAGGCGCAAGGAGTTGAAGTACACGTTCGAGTCCCTGGGCTCCGCCTTGGCGCGCGCAGTCTTGTTGAGCTCATTGGTCAGCTCATCGCTGTGAGTGGATCCTGACCCAACCTCCAAGGGATTCGGCCTTTGGCCCTTCTGCCCAACACCAGCGCGGATGTTCTGAACGATGTGCATCAGATTCTCCAGCTCGGAGGGCACGAAGGCTTCGAGAAACACCAACCTCGAGTCAGCATCGATACCTTCTAGCCTGGCAGCCTCGGTGTACAGCGAGGTTGTGATATCCTCCGCTAGCTTGGTTTTCATCGTGGATAACTGGGACGTGACCGCCTTGGGGATCTCTTGCTGCAGCCACGTCTCCAAGTGCTCCTTCATCTCAACGTGCAACTTGCCATTCTTGTTGGTCCCCAGTTTAGCGATCGCCTGTGCCGCGACCTTCGGAACCATTTTGGACATAGCCTCGCACATCATCGCGACCGCCGACTCGTAGGACTTCTGGATATTGGTCGTGGCAAAGAGGAGCATGTCCTTTGCGACGTGGTCAATCGCCATCTTTTCGTCGCTGTACGTGTAGATGTGCGCGGTGTCGTCCTCCAGCGTCTCGACCTTCGACTTTTCCTTCCCCAGGCCCTGCTTTGTCGCGGACTTGAGCTTCTTTCGGCCGAATTCCATGAGCCCATCTGTGCGTGCTTCCGCAGGGCCGAGGTGCGATGGCGGCAAAGGCAGGTTGGAGCCGAGAGGGTCCGAAGTCCCAGAGGACAAGGCTGTGGACGCGGGATATGTGAAGACGTCGCGGAGCTTGATGTCCTCCTCCCTCTTGCCCTTGTGGTCAAGCTTGGCGCCTTCAGCGAGGCCGAGCTGACCCTGCGAGCGAGATGGCGTTGAGGACAAAGCCGGATGTGAGTGCTTGACAGCGTCAGCCTGCATCATGACATGTCTGGCATGTCTTTATTTTTGTCGGTCAAGTCGTCCATCTTTCCTAGCCCTGTACGCCGCGAGCTTACCTGACGCCGCGGGTGAGGCCGAGGTGGATTCGAGCTTCCTGTGCAAGGTCTTGCCACTGATCATATACTTGATGTCTTGGCGATCCTGGGCGTCCACCTCGATAAAGCGTTTGCCTGGCGCCGTGTGGACAGCAAGGTACCTCTGATCCCGCTCAGCACGACGACGCTGTGCTGCAGTCAGCTCCACTCAATCGGCACGAGCCTGGTGGTCAGAACGAAGTCCTGGCATGAGAACGCCACACAGCAGTGGGAGAGACTAGAACAGCTGGAATTTCATGGAGGTGTCGCGCGCGACATGGCAATGCAAAAGGAAAGCCTAATCGGGAGTGGGATCGCACCCACCTTGAAATAGGCTCTTGAGCCAAAATGGCTACGGAGAGGAGGAGGGAGCAGGAGGAGGAGGAGGAGGAGGAGGAGGAGGAGGAGGAGGAGGGAGGAGGAGGAGGAGGAGGAGGAGGAGGAGGGAGGAGGAGTCGCCCAAGCGGGACATCAGTTGTGGTGTCGGATCGTCTCGCGCGTGCGGGCGAAGCGACGCAGCGGGAGTTCCCGCACCAGCTATAAACTCGCGCCAAGAGGCATCGGCCCCCGCCCACCAGGACGTGCCCATTGGCGTCCCAGGATTGGCCTGACGGTCTTCCTGCCTTTGTGTCCCGATGGTCGATCCGATTGGTTGCCCCGATGGTTGTCCCGATGGTTGTCCCGACGGTTGTCCCGATGGTTGTCCCGACGATTGTCCCGATGGTTGATCCGATGGCTGTCCCGATGGTTGTTCGGATGGTTGTTCCGATAGTTGTCCCGCTGGTAGCCTCGATGGTTGCCGCGATGGTTGTCCCGATGGTTGTCCCGAGGGTGGTCCGGATGGTTGTAAAGATGGTTGCCCCGATGGCTGTCCCGATGGTTGTCCCGAGGGTGGTCCCGATGGTCCCCAGGGTGGTCCCGATGGTTGCCACGATGGTTGTCCCGATGGTTGTCCCAATGGTTGGCCCGGTGTTTGTCCCGATAGATGTTCCCGATTCTTGCCCTGGTGTCCCAATGATTACCCCGATGGTCGTGCCGATGCTTGTCCCAATGGTTGATGGGATGGCTGCCCTGTTGGTTGTTCTGTGGTTGTCCCTGGATTGTCCCGTGGTTGTCCCGCGGTTGTGCCGTGGCTGTCCCGTGGTTGTCCCGAGGTTGTCTTGTGGTTGTCCTGTGGTTGTCTCGTGGTTCTCCTGTGGCTTCTCGGTGGTTATCCCGATGGTTGTGCCATGGTTGTCCCATGGTTGTCCCGTGGTCGTCCCACGGATGTCCCGTACTTAAGTATCCCGCGTTTGTCCCGACGTTGTTTCGTGTTTGTCACGTCCTTGTCCCCTGATTGTCCCGTGGTTGTTCCGTGGCTGTTCCATTGTTGTCCCGTGGTTGTCCTGTGATTCTCCCGTGGTTGGCCCATGGTTGTCCCACGGTTGCCCCGTGGTCGTGCCGTGGGTAGCGCGTGGTTGTCCAATGGTTGCCGATCGATAAATCGTGAGACCGATGAGTACTGAGACTAATACATTGGTAGTGAGGTTGGTCGATAAATGGGTAGAGAGATCGATCGACAGATAGTGGTATTGATGAATTGTCTGATCGATCGACTCGGTAGCCCGTGGGATCGAAGGGTAGTGAGAGCGGTCGATGAATCGACAGACAGAGAGCGAGCTGGTTAGATAGATGCATTGCGAATTCGATCTGGTGCCAATCGCCAATCGAAAGCTGCACCCATCCCCCAAAAACATCCTCATCACAAAAAGGGCGGTCCAATAGGTAATTGTCGGAGGTTGGATGGGGGTGCGACCGAGTGAACCAAAGTCCCCAAAATGGGAGATCGGTTTCGGCTTCGATTCGTGTCGCGTGTGCGGGCCAGGCGAAGCTGTGCGAGTTCTGGCACCAACTTAGGGCGACAAAATCTTTACAGATCTAACGCTCGCTGGCCAGGCCAATCCTGACCCAGCGGCGGTGTATACGCCACGCCCTCCTGGCTTGGCCAGGAGGGCGAATACACAGCTCCTGAGTTAGGGCGACAGATATATATATATATATATATATATATATATATATATATATATATACTGCTCCCTGGCCAGGCCAAACCTAAACCCAGCAGCGGTGTATGCGCCACGCTCTCCTGGCTTGGCCAGGAGGGCGAATACACAGCTCCTGGGTCCAGGATGGACGGGAGGAGGATGAGGAGGAGGCGGAGGAGGAGGAGGAGATGGGCCTGGCCAGGGAGCAGCGGATGTGTGTATATACAGCTTTCGTCGCCCTGGCCAGGGCAAGGCCAGACCACAAGGAGTCGTCGGCCCCCGGGCCCGCCGGCCAGGGCATGCCCAAGAGGCTGTCTGTTCCGCGGGCGTGCTGCGCCTGCTCCGCGGCCGTCCCGCGGCGTGCTCTGGGGCTGGCCCGGTGGTGGGCCTGTGGCGGTGCAGCGGTTGCACCGCGGTTGCCCGGTGGTTGCCCCGTGGTTGTGCCTTGTGCCGTGGTTGCCTCGTGCTTGTTCCGCGGTTGTTCCCAGCACCGTCCCGTGGTTGTCCCGGGGCTGACTGCACAGGCCACGCGAGAGGGCGCAGGGAGCTTCCCAGGGCAGCCCTGGCTTCATAGATGAGGACGACGTGAACCCCGGCAGGCAAGACGCGAAGGCACCCTTGATTCCGCAGGGTCTCCCTACAAATCAGACCCGACGGCGACGAGAAAGAGGTGGAGGAGAAGCGGGAGGGGCAAGCGACTACTGAGCATCGTTGACCTGTTCCCTATCCCCATTGGCGTGGCCTTGGCCCCACTGGCAGGCTTCTCGCCCTGGGTTCAGGTCTCGTTGGGCCCATCCCCACGCTTGGGGGATGGGCTGGTGGGGCTGCGATACCGTGGCCCAGTGGGGATGCGGATCGGTGAGACGATGCTGAACCACGACAGGCCAGCGTTGTGGAAGCCTTGACAATGGAAACTCTAACTGCCCTATGATCGGATTCAAACTGTGTATGTAATATTGTCAAGCTGTGTAACACATGTTTCAAACATTTTTTGCAGTGCCTACACGTGAATTAAACATGTTTTTTTGACATCAGGAAATGATTTGACAAGACGCCTCCTCTCCATTGATCGTCATCCACAAGGCCAGCGCTCCTTCTTGCTGGAAGACGAGCTGGAGGAGGACGAAGAGGAGCTGCCTCAGCGGCGGGCGCAACGCGCCCGACGCCCGCAGCGACCGGCGGCAACGACGTCGTCGTCGTTGTCGTCGTCGTCGTCCTCCTCCTCCTCCTTTTCCTCCTCCTCTCCCGCGGCCATGCCTCAAAGAGAATAGGTGCTAGGCCTCCGCCGGCCCCGCTGTCCCTGAGCCGGTTCCGGCAGTCATTCCCCAGGGGGCGACTGGTCTCTCCTTGTGGCGCGTCCCACGCCCAGGCTGAAGTATTTGAAACCTTTCCTGAGACCCCTTCCTCCTCCTCCGCCTCCTCCTCCTCCTCCTCCTCCTCCTCCTCCTCTTCCTAGTAGGTGGTGAAGGAAAAACCGCGCTTCAAATACAACCTCCGTTTTTCTCTCCATCGGGCTCGCGCGGTTACGGTCTGGACGGCCAACGTCTGGAATCAGGTTGAGGCAGCCATGAGGGGGAGCAGATGGAGAGTCAGGAGCGGGGAAAGCAAGCACAGGGTAATGTCTACGTTTTTGCTTCTGCCAGGGTGCTGCTGTTCGTAGTCAAAGGCTCAGGGTGGCTTAGAAGGGAACGCACGCTTCACCTTCGAGTCATGGTGAGTCTTTCTTGCCTCTTGCGGGAGGAGGCGTGTGCACCAGGAGTGGAGATTCCGCGAACGAGTACACTGGAGCCCAGACCACGGATCTCACCCTTCTCCTCCTTCTCCTCCTTCTCCTCCTCCTTCTCCTCCTCCTCCTGCATCCCTCTACCCTCCTCTCTCCCCCCCTTCCCTCCCCTCCCATCGTCCTCCTGCCTCCGCCTCCCTCCCTGCTTCCACGTCCCCCCGCCCCTTGCTGGAAGAACAGCGGGGTGAGAGACACAGCTCTGCCGAAGGGGGCGCCTTTCCCAGCGCGGCTGGAAATTTTTGCATACCCTATGGCAGCACGTACAGTTGGGGCGTTGACCTAAGGGAACCCTAAATAAGGAACGAGGCCTCTTTTTCCAACAACATCTCTGCCGTGGGGGCGCCTTTTCCAGCGCGGCTGGAAACTTTGTATCCCCATGGCAGCACGTACAGTTGGGGCGTTGACCTGAAGGAACCCATAATAAGGAACAAGGCCTCTTTTTCCAAAACATACACTTCGGTTCTCCCATCGAAAACCTAATGGAAACCTAAGGCAAGCCGCGAATCAATTAAGGAACACGGAGCCCCTCCCCATCGAAAAGGGTTCCTTCTTCAACACCCCGACTGTACGGCTAACCTCATGCCCGTGAGAATAAACACTAGGGGATGATAAAGTTCGGCCTCAGCGCTCGCCGCCCAATTTGAATTTTGTATAGGGCGACGATAATCAACTCTAAACACTGAAGGGGGGGGGTCCCTTTATTATCATCGGCATGCGGTTATAGACTTCACATCCGCTTTGGAACAGGCGCCCCCCAAAGCGAAGAGTTCCCTCCGTTCTTTTTACTACTTGTGCAAAGTGGTCGGGACATTTGCCTGGTGGGTGCCTCGCTGTGGTTGGAGAGCTCTGCATTTTCACCTCGTGGGCGCCCGTGGACGCCTCGTCGAGTTGGCGGGGTGTCCCTGATGTTCGACAGGTAGACGCCCGCGGGCGCCCCATGGGCGCCCCGTGTTGGCTTGGAGAGTTGGGGTTTCGCCGGGTGGGCGCCCGTGGGCGTCCCGTGGGCGCCACATGCGTTGGCTGGCGCAGCTGGTTGCGCAAGCAGATGTCCACATCAAATGTTGAAGCACATGGAATGTACGCCATAGCTTTCACGACACCGACTGCACCAAGTAGTTTGTACAACATCCGCCGCGCCACATAAACTCTCGTTTTTTTTTTTAAAAAAAAAAAAAAAAAACAGAGAACCGGCTCTAGCACCCTCCGCCCCGGATTGATCGAATGCCCTTGGGACGCAGCAAATACATATGGTTCGGACCTCGTCAACCATGTGAAACCAGACCACCCCAGCCAAGTCGGCATCGCCCCCCCATACACACACACATCCCTGCCAAATAATACCATGCACGCGCGCTCGTGTATATGAAACGATCACTGTGTAATAGCCCGTTGCAGCTAAAACGCAAAGTCCACACACGCGTGCACCTTCCGAACCACAGCAGCAATGCAATAATCTCAACCTTCAAACCTCAAAGACAAAAGGTGGTTCATGAAACCGCTCCGGGTGATCTGCCCGCGCGCACTTGCTGGCATCAGAGGGGAACGACCTGAGTTTAACCATGGCGTCCAAACCCCGCCCTCTCGTCTCGCCACGCGGCGCATCTGCGTGGATCGAGCATGCGCCCGGTGCTCGAAAGCGCACCAAACAACACCGTGCCGGCCGCACGCGCGCGCCATCACTCGCGCGCGCGTCGAGACCTTCTCCAAAAACCGATGGGCTCCGACGCGTTTCACAAGCGCCATCGCCTTACCGCCGTCGTCGTCATCGCTTATCGTCGCCATTGCCGCCGCCATCAGCAGCATCACCTCCATCATCGGCACGTGGACGTCATCATCGTTATTGTCGTCACCAACATCGACGCCGTCATCGGCCTTGCCGTCATCCTCGTCACCATCGCCACCAACATCGCCACTATCATGGTCATTGCCGCGGTTGTCAACGTCATCTTGATTCCGCGTCCGCCTGAGTCACCGACCCGCACTTGAATGCCCGCGCGCCAGCGCGGCCTTTGAGACGCACTGGGAAATTCCCATCGGTAAGCGCCCTCGCGGCCGCATCCGTTATACCAAACCAGCTGGTCGCCCTGCGCGCGAGCGTTCGTTCGCCAGCTCGGTCGCACAGATGTGCCAATCGGCAACCGCAGCCATAGCCGCATGGGCTTTGCCAAACGTGCTGCGGGTGGGAGGGTGGGATGATTGCCCGAGCAGTGGAGTTGACAAGTCACGAGTTGACACATATCAAGTCCACCACATAGTTTGCATCACACATATTATCTTGTCCAAGACGCTCCCCCGCCGCCGAGGTCGGCCTCAACGACCCCCCCGAGCTGATTTTTCATACTCATTACGCACCATCGTCCTTCCGAAATCAACCCTTACCACCCCAGCCAATCCGATCTATCCACCCCTCCCACCCCCCACGGGTGTGGGGGAGGGAAGGCTGCGTCCGACCATGGACTCCGCGGCCCTCAGCAGCAGCAGGCGAAGGAAAGGAAGAGGACGAGCAAGAAGGAGGGCCGGAACCTTTCGGGGCCTCTCTGGGGTCTCGGGGCCCTGACACAGGTGCTTCTATCGGGGCTCTCTTTCGAGGCCCTCTTGGGGCGAGCTTGTAGCTATGTTGGCAATCCTTGTGAACTCTTGGGTGGCCGTCTGGAGGACAAGGGGGTGGCTCTGCAGAAACTTTTGGGGGTCTTCGCGCCGTGTTGAGGCGGTGTGACTAGTCTCTCGGGTCATCTGGGAGGCTCTGAAGACTGAAAATGCAGCCACGTATGCTCGAACTGTACAGGAAACCGATGTTCATCATGTGTGTGGGCCTCTTAGGTTCCTCTTGGGAGCATCTTGAAAGGGCTCTTGGGGGCCTCTCGGGTGCTTCTTGGGATCTCTTCTGGGCCCCGCCCGTGAGTGCCTCCTTGGGAGCTGTGTAGGCTATGAAGGGCCTCTTTGGCCTTCTGGAGCCGTCTGGGGCCTCTGGGGGGTGGGCCTTGAAAAAGCCTCCCGCGGGCCTAGGTGAAGCCTGGTGGAAGTCTCTCGGGGACATCGTTTGGCCTCATTGTCGCTCCTCCCTGGCGCTGTTGGACAAATCCTCACTGGGACAGTGGGGAACGCCAGAAGCCATCGGAAACCCGATGACTCCCTCCACTGTTTGCCTGACTCCCCTTAGGTCGGGCATGTCCCCCTACAAGGGGATTTTGGACGAACAAATAAGAATACCCCCAAAATATTCTCAAACACACAAAAACATAGTCAAAAAATCCTCCCCTGACGATTTTGTGGGCCATTTTTGGATATTCCTCCTGTAGAGGGACAGGCCCGACTTACGACTCCCCCCGCCGGGCGGTCCTCTCGGAGCCATCTGGTGGCTTTCTCGGCAGGGCAGCCGTCTCCCGCGCCTCTGGAGCGACGCTCCGAGGGCACGCGCTGGCGACCTTTGGGGGGAGGCCTGGAGCGCCCCGGGGCCGCCTGGAAGTGAAGGGGCCCACCAACACACGCAAATAAATACACGCAAATCCCAGGATTCATCATATTCTCACATATTTTCTGGGTGTCTGTCTCTCCCCCCCCACTTCCCACATTCTCGCACATTTTCCTGTGGATCGACGGTTCATTGTGCCTGTGTGTGTGTGTGTGTTTGCCCTCCTGATGAGGCCCTCCCAGAAGTCCGAGGGGGGGAGGGCGGGGGAAACACGGGCGTAGACCGGATAATCACAGGAAGAAGAAACTGCATAACCATGAACTTTTGGCGCTCCGCGCGGGGTTCTAAAATCTGTGCTGGACCCCCCTCCCTGGCGTGCGGAGCGCGCCAGGGGCGGCGCCGGAGGCGCCGCCAGGGGGGGCCAGGCGCCGATCCAAGAAACGCGCGCGGAGCGCCAAAAGTTTCTGTTTACGCCGTGTTTTCTTCGGATAATTACGAGGGCGCCCCAAGGCCCTGGGGCCGGATTTCCCGCAGCCATTCACTACCATGCCAACGCGCTTGCGGAGCACCACTTGCATCCGCAGAGGCATATGCACACGCCCGCGTCCCTGTAATCGCAGACGCACCTCAGAATGGAGCGCGCACGTGTTGCCAGATACATGCGCCTGGGTGTTCCTTCGCATGCACGTGAGCGCGCCTCCGCGAACATCTTGCAGGTTCACGTCGCGGTGAAGTCGGCGTTTGATGTTGCTCGGCTGTCTGAAGGTCACCGCAAATGTTCGACATCGGCTGGTTCAAGGCCCTCGGCGGCGTTGAACCTTGAACGCCTGGTGGGAACGCCGACGCGTCAATGCGGCGCGAATCTGCCGCACTCTTCGCCGTCGTCGCCTTCCTGCTCCTCACCACTGGTGATCGGAAGGTCGCCATGAGGCGATCGCAGCATGCCGCGGGGGCCGGAACCCAAAGGGACAGTCGGCGGCCGAAGCGCTCACTCGCTTGTCCGAGTGCGCGCGAGCGCGTCGCAGCCAACCGACAACGTGGTCGCCGTCGTTGTCGTCGCACTCTTCCTCCTCATCACACGTGTGGGAACCTCCCAACTGGAGTCCGTGTAGATGGGGTGGGAGGATCGCGCCGCATCGGCGATGCATCGGTGTCGCTGGCGTGGAGAAGATCGGGCTCCAAATCGAGCCGCATCGCCGATGCATCGGCGATGCAGTGCAACCCTCCGACCCATCTACTCGGACCCCTTTCGCTTCTGGGAGGCCTGTAATATAGTCGGGGGGTCGCCGTGCAGATCGTGGTTGACCGAGGGCGCCGCTGGAGCTCCGGCTCCTCTTGCCCTTCTTGCCCATGCGCCGCCGTGGCGCTCGGCGCCGGGCCACCTGTGGACCCCATCCGCCCTCCCTCGCTCGCTCGCTCGCTCTCTCTCTCTCTCTCTATCTCTCTGGTTCAACCTATAGAATATACGTGTATATATATATATATGTATAGATCGTTTTCTCTCTCGCTCTCTCTCGCTCTCTCGTCCTCTCTGGCAGAGTATCAGTTAGTGAAGCACTGCATGCTAGAGATCCGTACAGTCTAGGCTCCAAGCTCCGCATGCCGCGTGCTGCTTTAGGCTGGCGCTCAAGGCGACAGGCTGGCGCTCAAGGCGACAGGTCGTCGCACCCTCGGGTGGTGCGCCACAGCGAGCCATGAGCTGATCATAGTAACATTCATCGTGCTTCTATTGATTAACAGCCCCTCTTTCAAAGCGGAGGAGGAGGACAGGAGGTCTGTTCCTCCTTTTCAACGCACGCCGTGTGTACTCTGAGCCCTAGCGGGCTCTTCTACTTGGCCGCTCTTCTTTGCCCTTCAGTCCCCCATCCACTGCGTGCGGGTGCACGCCTTGGTTGGCCACATCGCCTAATTCGGACATCTGTCCTTCCTTTAGACGCTTCGATCACAAATCGTAGCCCGACCAGCGCAAAGGCCAGGAGGTCCACTGGCACCGCTCCCCTCAAGCGGCCGAGCCCAGCAGGAGCTCCCGCGGAGGGGAGGGTGCGTGCCAGTCCAGGCCGACAGGGTGGGCGGCGCCGCAGGGGAGCGGCCCGAACTGGCTTCGGAACATCACTCCCAGTGACTCCTCCTCCTCCTCCTCCTCCTCCTCCTCCTCCTCCTCCTCCTCCTCCCTCTCCTCCTCCTCCCTCCTCCTCCTCCTCCTCCGAGGGGGGCGCGCGCGTGCGCGGAAGGATGGATCTCCGGGACGGCCCGTGCCCAGCACCGTCAGCCGTCCCCCTCCTCTCGGCGGTGAGTGAGGGGCGGCCCGCAAGGGCTCCCTCGAGGGCGCGAAGTTATTCGCGCTTCGCGCTTCGCGGTCCTCGTTCCTTCTCCTCCTCCTCCTCGTCCTCCTCTTCTCCCCCTTGGGGGGCGGCGCGAGAGCGCGAAGTTATTCGCGCTTCGCGCTTCGCGCAGCGCGAAGCGCGAACTTAGGAGCCCTTGAGAAGGAGAAGGCCATCTCAGAGGGCGGCGGGACTTCGCAGACGCCCTCGTGCCTTCTGAGAAGTCTTCGGCGCCTTCGGTGGAGGCTCGGGGATCTTCTCAGAAGGCCCGGGGACTTCCAGGCCTTCTGAGAAGGCCCGCCCCTTCTCACTTCCCGCCCTCGCTCGCTGCTGATCTTCCTTCTCCACATCGTGGGTCCTTTCGCCCATCATCCGGGGTCGCTTCCGAGGCGGGCCACGGGGAGCCAGCGAGAAGCGAGCCCAGGGCTGCACCGCACTCACTCCTGCCAGGGCGCGCGACCTGTGCACCAGCAGCAATCCTTACCAGGACTGCGCTCTGTGGACTGCTGCCGCGCACACCACACAGGCGCGGTGCTGCCATGGAGGGCGGGGACGGAGGAGCTCCTCGGAGTGCCCACGGCGAGCCTCGGCCACGCACAGGGGCCCCTGGCGCAGACCAGAGCGACGGCCCGAAAACCAGAGCCCCTCCTGATCCCAGCGTGGTTCTACGGGATCGGGATGTGTCCTCTTTTCCCCAGTGCAACTTTGGGAGGAGAAGGAGGAAAGCTGGGCGACGAGTGCCAGCTGTGACGGAACGCTGCGAATAAGCCTGCCGAGCGTCCACCTAGCGCAGTTGCAACCCCAAGGAGAGGACGAGGCGGAGGAGACGAGAGCAGCTGCGGGCGCGAACTCCGTAAAGGCCTGCACACTGATGAGGAGGGTGTTTCCGTCGACGCTGACGAATCCATCCCGCTGTTATAGTTTACAAGCAATTCCAGCCTGCCCATCCAATGCGCCTCTGGCTGATGTGAGCAGGCCACTTTCATTTCAGGGGCATGTGCGTTGCTGTCAGAGCCGCGGGCGCGAACTTCTGCGCAGCGTTTGCCGCGGCGGCGGCCCCCGGCGGGAACGCGGTGCCTTGCGCGAGCGGAGGGCGTGGAACGCTCCGCTGCGCGGGGGGGGCATGCAGGAACAGCGCGGCACGTGGACGACTGGGGGACTGGGGCGCAAACTTAGGTCGGGCGTGTCCTCCTACGGGCGGGTCCTGGAGGAAACATAGAAAACAGCCCAAACATGATCAAACATAGTTCTAAAACAAATGAGCCAGACTAATCAAATGCTCAAGTACTCAAACATATTCAAACATGTTATATGTATATAGTTTATATATAAACACGTCCCCAGACTATTTGTTTGACTATTTTTCGAGTTGTCCCCCTGTAGAGGGACGTGCCCGACTCAAGCGTCAGCGCGCGGTGGGCCAGGACCGGCGGAGCGACGCGCTGGGCCAAGCAACTCCCGACCTCAACAGAAGGGGGCCCAGGGACACCCAAAAAGCACTGCACGCAACTCCCAGGACCTCCCCAATCCGCCGACCCTGTCGGCGTGTGCGAGGGGCTTGGCTGTTCGAGTCGTCGTCTCCGTCGGTCGTCGCCTCCGTCGTCCCCTTTCCCTGCAGCTTCCTTCTCAAGCTCGTGAGCGAGAGAAAAATCTAGCAGTGTCGTAATCGAGTCGAAGGGAAGCCCCTTCCCTTTGATCCCTTCCCCAGGGGGGGGGGGTCCGGGGGGGTCCCGGGGGGGGTCCCGGGGGGGTCCCGGGGGGGTGGGGGGGCAGATTCGTTTTTCCTCGGGCGGCCTAGAAACCTCGAAAACACTCCAAATGAGGTCCGAATGCCCAAGATGGCCCCCGAGACGGCCCAAGAGGGCCCCGAGTCGCCCAAAGATCGGCCGAAAACGCCCAAGATAGCCCCAAGACCGTCCAAGAAGCCTCCAAGACGTCCCAGGCCCCCTCCAAGAGACCCCCAGGAAGCCCCAAGAGGCCCCCACGAGGCTTCCAAGCGGCCCCTAAGAGCTTCCCAAGAGGCCCACAAACTACCCCCAAGAGGCCCCCAAGAGCGCTCGTCGTCGTCGTCGTCGCCATTCAGGGTCGGCGGCACTGGCCGTAAGGCCTTCGCAATATTTGTCCAAGGTTCTCTGGGCTTTCGTCTTCCCCCCCACACTTTTCCCATGCTTCCCCATATCTTCTGACATGTTCGGGGTGTTCGTCTTCCCCCCCACCTTTCCCTGCTTCCCCATATCTTCTGACATGTTCCGGGTGTTCGTCTTCCCCCCCACTTCTCCCATACTTTCCCATACATATTCCTGGGGATCGGCGATGACTTGTGTCAGTCTCTGTGTGCTTTTCCCCTCCGATTGAACGTCATCTCAACGTCTCGACTGTCAGCACCGATCTGGTAACAAAGCATGGGTTCTTGACGCGCCGCCGCGCTGGCATGCCGCTCTCGAGCGGCCTCCAGCGTCGAGCGACCCGGAACGCTCCGATAGCGCTCCCGAGCGCTCTGGATCGACTCATCCTGGACCCTTGGCCCGCCTGCACGTCGCCAACCCTTGGCACCTCCGGTCGTTTCCTCGGGGTCGGGTCCTCACTGGATGCTTCTTGGCAGCCCTGGGGTTACGTCGGGCATGTCCCCTACAGGCGAGATCTGGGCAACCGAAAACAAGGAAATACCCCCCAAATACAACACAAAATTAAACATAATTAGGGGGCAAACAAACCTACCTCGCTTTTGACCACCCTCGCTTCCAAGAGATACCAAACGATGCCAAAGCTACGGCCTGTACTGGTCAGGCCGCTCGACGGGGAGGCGCGTGGTATGACTTGGCTTTGTCTGGAAGCGAAAGCGGGGTAGGCAATTCACGCTCTGAACAATCGCCCCCCCAACATATTATTCAACTTCGGAGGGGTCGGCGCGAAAGGGGGGGGGGGGGGGGGCGACCCCGCGCGAGCTCGCGGGCACCCGCGGGCCGCGGGCGTGAACCGAAATGGAATCGGACACGGAAGCGAGACTTCGGGAGGAGGGGGAGGGGGTTGCCCATGGACCCATTGAAGTCTTGGAGCTCCTCGAACGTGCCCGATCTAGCCCTGGGGCCCACGCGCGGCCCCCACGCGCGGCCCACCACAGCCGACCAGAGGGCGCACCGACCACCCGACGGCCTCGGCTCCTCCTCCTCCCACCGGCAGCCCGCCGCACCACCACAGCCGCCGACCCTGTCGGCGTGCGTGGGGGGCCTGTCGGGCCCCGTCGACGGGACGCCTTTTCTGGTCATCCTTCCCCGTCGGGAGGGAGAGAGAGCACTCTCCCGTCGTCGGTCGGGGGAAGGGGTCCGGGGCTTGAGGGGAATCGACCCACGTCGCAGTCACGTCAAAGGGAAGTCCCTCCCTTTGTCCCCCTGCCCTTCCCCTCCCCGGCGGGGGGGGATCCCGGGGGGGGGTCCAGACTCGCATTGCCTCTGGGGGTCCTCCTCTCCCACGCCGGTCCTCCTCCAGCGTGCCGGTCCTCCTCGGGTCCTCCTCCCCAGGTGGGGAGGAGTCCAGAAGGAGGGAGGGGAGTCAGGTACGCATCCGTCCCTGGGGGTCCTCTTCCCCCTCCCCTCCCCTCTCCCACGCCGGTCCTCCTCCTGTCTTCCACCCGAGGGGGGGGGTCCCAGGGGAATCCCTTTCCTCCTCCTTCTCCTCTTCCTCCTCCTCCTCCTTATCTCCGCCTCCTTCTCCTCCTCCTCCCCCTCCTGGTCGTCGTCGATGTCTTCCAGGGTCGGCGGCACCGGCCGTCAGGCCTTCACAATCATGACGCGACAGCTGGCGTTCTTAGTTCGGGCTCCCGCAGGCCCGTCGTGGGCTCTGGAAACGACTGCCACCTGTCAGCTTTCCACCCGTCTCGAACACAAAGACAAATTGCAACGGTGATGCAATATGAGCCGGCGGAATGCGCGAAGCGTCTGAACTCGCCCGCCCACCAAGTTGAGAGGCGTGTGGGATTTAACCGTGAGGGCTCCTTACAAGGCTTTAGCCCCCCTCGTTTCTCTCCCCCAGAGGCCTCCGCCAATCCGCCGCCTGGCTGCGCCACCCTTGTCGAGCCTCAAGGCGGCTTCCAGACGGCTTCCAAAACGAGCTCGATTTTGTATCCAGGCGCAAGGGCGCCGCTTTCGGGGCGCATTTTGTATCCATTTCGGCCCCTTCGGGGCCCCCACTGGGCCTCCACAGCCAGCTCCCGGGAGCTCTCTAGAGCGCCTCTTGGGCCCAACTGCACGTACAAACTGGGAACTTCAAACATATTGTAGCTAAACCCATCGGTATTTGATGATTTTCGCCCCGACGCCTCTTCTAGCCGACAATCGGCCTCGTAGAGGCCTCCTAGATGGGGTCCGAATAGATGGGGTCCGAACATTTACATATCTAGAGGCCTCCTAGATGGGGTCCGAATAGATGGGGTCGGAAGATCATGTCGCATCAACTCGGCGACGTCGGCGATGCATCGGCGACGTCCGCGTGGGGAAGCATGGGCCCCACATCGAGCCGAATCGTTGATGCCTCGGCGATGCGGCGCGATCCTCCGACCCGATCAGCTCGGAACCCATCCGGGAGGCCTCGAATTTCGTCGCCGATTCGGGTAATTTTCGCGATCAATTTTGGACGGGACCCAACGGGGGCTCCCCAAACAGACCCGAACAAAACAAACGGGCCCGGGCCCGGTGTCGACGCAACTGCGAGCGGGGCTGGGGCCGGGGTCCACCGCGGGGAGGTTCGCGCTTGGGGCCTTCCAGAGGCCCGCCCGGGCAGCTTCGGGCCATTCGTGGGCTCATGTTGGGCCCTTCTCGGTGGACTTGTGGGGGGCCTGTCACGATTCTCGGAACACTGACATCCCGTCTTGGAGCCGTCTTCGTCTCGTCCAGCGAACTCTGGGATGGGCGGGCGGTGAACGCGAAGCGTCTTGAATAATCAACAACCTCCCGACCAGCAAGAGGTGAGATCACACCACTCCCGCCGAGGGATCTTGCAGAATAACGCCAGTGTGTCAGAGGGGGGGGCAGTAGTAAATTGGGCGTGTGGGTCCTCAACCGCATCAGCACAGTGCTGCCACTCAGATGAGTTCCCCCAGGACGTAGCCTCGTCTCGGCTGAGAAAGCTTGTGGCAATCCTCCTCCTCCTCCTCCTCCTCCTCCTCCTCCTCCTCCTCCTCCTCCTCCCTCATTCTTCCTCGTCCGACCTTTTGCGTGTTGCATTCCTCGCCCGAGCTCCTCTCCCGACCTGCCTCGACCGACCTCCTCGTCCCCTCCTCGTCCGACCTTCTCCTTCCGACCTTCCCCGTCCGACCTTTCTTGTCCGACACTCCTCGACCTTCCGACCTCGTTCGGCCTTTCGTCGTTCTTCGCCCGACCTTCCTCGTCAGGCCTTCCTCGCCGCTCCCTCACTCATCCGGGCCGCTCCGCTCCA
>CAUYUJ010004837.1:0-66470 GCA_963575745.1 Prorocentrum cordatum
AGTTGTAGTAGTAGTAGTAGTAGTAGTAGCAGTAGTAGTAGTAGTAGTAGTAATAGTAGTAGTAGTAGTAGTAGTAGTGGTAGTGGTAGTAGTAGTAGTAGTAACAATATTAATCGTCATAGTCCAGTTACTAGTAGCATTATGATTGGTACTAGTATCATTTTTCATTACTATCATTATTCGAATTATTCTTGTGTGTGTTACTATTAGTATGGTTCTTCGTTTTATCATAGTATTAGCAGTATAAGTATTATTATTATCAGTAGTGATATTAATCCTCATGCTTCCCTTCTTATGCTTATTACTATGACTATTCATGCTCCCTCTTCTTATTCTTCCAGAGACAGAGAGAGAGGAGGACGCCTGCCACCTCCCACTTCCCCCCTCGGTGCGCCGCCGATCGGCCGCACGACACGGCCACCAGCCCCAGCACCCGGGCACCGTCGGAGCGCGGGACAGCGTGCCTCGGCAGCGGGGCAGCTTCCACGGGGAGCAGAGCCGGCGGCGGCGCCCCGGGAGCAGAGGACTCGCCGCTCGCATCCCACGTCGCACTCTCCTCAAGCTTCAGCCGCTCGCGCCGCTCGCGCCGCTCCCACCCGTTCCCAGGCCTCCGCTTCCTCGCGCCGCTCCAGGCGCAGCTCTGCCCTGGCCAACACACTCTGCAACCTTTGGCTCGGACCGGAGCTGCTCTTCCTGGTTTGGCTACGATGTCCCTTCGACTCCACAATCCACCCACTCACCCAATGAAACGAGGACAGGCTGAATTGCCTTTATTATGCCTTCTTCCTTTTCCTATACATCGGCGCACCAAACATTCCACAGGCGTACAGGTGGCTGGCAAGCTTCTCTTCAGGACCTTGACGCGCGCATTGCTTATAACTGGACTGAGATGTAATTGTCGATGTGGCCCCCTCCTTTCGCAGACAAGCTGTTCAAGGAAACACCTGCCAAAAGTCGTTCGAAGCCTGTTAGCCAAACCCTCCACTCGCATCACATGCGAAATACAAAACACAACCGAGAAGAGCATAGGATGTGGACAGGGAAACGCGCTATGATAGAATCAAGACAGACAGGGAGGGCACGGCAAGAGCACACAAAACATGCACCACGAGAAAGCGTATCCAAGACGCCTCTCTCGCGAACTGCTGCTCGGGCTCGACGGAAGATATCTGCGACACCACCTCTGGCCACATTCTTCTGTTTTCTTCCGAGTTATTACTTCACCAGCTCCCCCACCGACGGACTCCCCAGCCGAACTCCGACTCACACAGACAAAAACAAAAGAGACGTTTCGGTGACATCCGGGACTGGCCAAGCGCTGTGCGCGGTGGCGCACGCTGTTTAGCGGCGCGCAGAGGGAGGTAGGAGGCAGGGGGAAGACTTCTTAGAATGAGGCTGCATCTTAGAAGGCGCCGGCCCTACATCTATAGATAAGGCCCGAGCGTTCTAAGAAGGGTGCTTCTAAGACGCCTTCCCCCCTCCCCCTACCCACCGCCGCGCGCGGCCGAGCTGTGCCCCATCGGCAACACTAGAGAAACGCAAGCCGGTGGGAGCCCAGGGACACACACACACACACAGAGAGAGAGAGAAATGGGCACAAATCCCAGGATCCCCCACGTTTGCCCATAGATTCTGGTCGTCTACCCCCCACTCTTCCCATATGTTCCACATTGTCCTGGGAATCGACGTTTATTTCTGTCGGTGTGCTTCTTATCTTCCTGAACAACGGCAGTGGCGCCGTGCTGTCCCCAGGTCGCCCCGGCGCCCTGGAGAAGGGCAACCCAGGCCGCGAGGCAGGAACTGAACCTGTTGACACGTCTAGCCACGCCAAACGGCCTCTCGCAGACTGACGTACTGGGCCCACCTCAGAGCTGGCCTCCACCTCCACCTCCGACTCCGCCGACGCTGCCTCCTTCTCCGCGGGCCCCTAGGGGTCTCTAGTGACCTCTGGACATCCTCAGAAAGGCCTCCGCTCCGCAAATCCCCGGAGGCCTCCAGAGGATCCCCGAGGCTTCCGAAAGGGCAACCGGATGGGGGTCGGGGGCGGCGCCAGTGTGGAAATGGCAATGTCGGGATCCCAGCGGGCGCCCAACTACCCAAGCAAAGCTTTTTTACGCAAAAAACAACCCTCGGTGTTCCTCCTATTCCTCCTCCTCCTCCTCCTCCTCCTCCTCTTCCTCCTCCTCCTCCTCTTCCTCCTCCTTCTCTTCCTCCTCCTCTTCCTCCTCTTCCTTCTCCTCCTCCTCCTCCTCAACCTCCACCTCCTCCTCCTCCTCCTCCTCCTCCTCCTCCTCCTCCTGCTCCTCCTCCTCCTCTTATCATTATTTTTAATGTCATTATTAGTACCAATAGTGCTACTATTGTTATTGTGGTATTGTTGTGATTCGTCTTCTTGTTCAGATTCGAAGTAAAAGTACGAATGTTAGTACTAGAATCACGATGCGGAATAGCATGTCTGTTGATATACATAAAGGTACGAGTTGTTATATTAGTGGAACTCTTCTAATTAGTAATATGAATATCATCAGCAATATTAATTATATGTTTAATGATGATAGTAGGAGTACGAGTACTGCTAGCATGCGCATTCGTATCAATATTAGTAATAGCATTAATACGAGTATTATCACCAATACGATAAGTACGAGGAATAGCACTCCGATCATTATTCTTAGTAGTACTATTGGTGGTATGAGTAGTGTGTAGTATTCCTCGTGAGAGTAAGTGAGTTCGTGTTACTATGTTGTGTCATTGATATCAGTGTTGTAATAGTACTGTTATATGTTTAACCTAGTGGTATGAGTATTAGTACTGATAGCATTCGTCTTCTTAGTATTAGTAGTTGTTGTCTTAGTCGTCGTATCAGTATTGGTGATATCAGTTCTACTACTCCTCCTCCTCCTCTTCCTCCTCCTCCTCCTCCTCCTCCTCATCCTCATCCTCCTCCTCTGCCTTCTCCTCCTCCTCCTCCTCCTCCTCCTCCGCCTCCTCCTCCTCCTCATCATCATCCTCATCCTCCTCCTCTTCCCACTCCCCCCACCCACCCACCCTTCTCTTCCTCCTCTTCCTCCTCCTGTTCCTTCCTCCTACATCCTGTCCCATCCATCCTCCATCTTCCTTATTCCTTCTCTCCTGCCTCATACGTCCTCATATTCCTATGTTCGACTCCTTCTCCTCCTCCTTATCATCATCATCATCATCATCATCATCATCATCATCATCATCATCATCATCATCATCATCATCATCATCATCATCATCATCATCATCATCAGCATCATCATCATCATCATCATCATCATCATCATCATCATCATCATCATCATCATCATCATCATCATCATCATCCTCATTATCCTCCTCCGCCTCCTCCTCGTCCTCCCCCTTCTCCTCCTTTTCCTCCTCCTCCTCCTCCTGCTCCTCTTTCTCCTACTTGCCTTCCTCCTGCCTGTCCTCCTCCTCCTCCTCCTCCTCCTCCTCCTCCTCCTCCTCTTCCTCCTCCTCATCCTCCTCCTCCTTGTCGTCCTCTTGCTCCTCCTCGTCATCATCATCTTCCTTATCATCATCCTCATCCGCCCTCCTCCTCCCTCCCTCCTCCTCCTCCTCCCTCATCCTCCTCCTTCCTCATCCTCCTCCCCCGCCTCCGCCTCCTCCTCCTCCTTTTCCTCCTCCCCTCCTCCTCCTCCTCCCTCCTCTCCTCCTCCTCCTCCCCCTCCTCCTCCCATCCTCCACCTCCGCCTCCTCCTCCTCCTCAACCCCTCCGCCTCATCCGCCGCCTCCTCCTCCCTCCTCCTCCTCCTCCCTTCTCCTCCTCCTCCTCCTCCTCCTCCTCCTCCTCCTCCTCCTCCTCCTCCTCCCTCCTCCTCTCCTCCTCCGTTCTCATCCTCCTCCTATGCTCCTCCCTCCTCCTCCTCCTCCTCCTCCTCACTCCTCCTCCTCCTCCTCCTCCTCCTCTCCTCCTCCTCCTCCTCCTCCTCCTCCTCCTCCTCCTCCTCCTCCCTCCTCCTCCTCCTCCTCCTCCTCCTCCTACGCAGGGGATGCTGGGGCAATGGGTGGTCCGTAGCACTGCCGCCATGCTGCGCTGGCGTGCTGGCCCGGGCGCCCAGCGGCCCCGCTGGCAGCTGCCTCCCTCTGCGCTTCGGCGCTCGCGTCGCACGACGCCTCGGGCGATTGCCCATGATGGGCAGCATGATGGGGAATTGCCTGTGTGCTTCGTAAGCCTGCACATGTGTCCAGAATCCCGTCAGCAAATACGGCAGCGACGGAGAGTCGGAAGTCCTACGCGCTCTCCCTATGTGCGCCTCTAGTTGTCGAGCAGTAGGGGCCGCATAGCCACGCTGATAACATAGAAGACGTGGGCCAGCGTGAACCGAGGTTTGGCCCAGTGGGGTTTTGTCCGCGATATGTTGTAGCTTTCTTCCAAATGTCAAGGCGGGCCTGGCGCGCGTAGAACGGACGAGCGTGCGACACAGCAAGCGAAAGCCTGTTAAGAAAGCGTTCTGGTTCAGCCCTAACTAATATGAGCCATTCCCTGGGTTCGTTGGGAGCAAGTAAGCACTCGTCTCCAGCACGGAAATGCAAACACTGGAAATCCCCAACCTGAGGAGAAGCCCATCCTTGAGGACCGCCCCAGGTGAGGTCAGCCAAGATTATAACCACAAGGGGTGGGGGGGCCTGGCCACGACGCGCCGGGCAAAGCGTAGCCCATCAACTGTAGCGACGACTAGCGTCGGGAGGCTGGATACCTGTAGGTATGTCTCTTGGCGCGATGCGTGGCCATCAGGGTTATTAGAAATGGGCAGAGCGAGCGCTGTCCTGCACACTGCAATGCGAATCACGCGAACAAGCCTCTCTTGGACCGCCGACAAACGCGCCCAGGTCGTGCGTCCGAGAAGCAAGATCGAAGAGTTGGTGGCCTTCGAAAGCACCGTTGTCGCTCGAAGACTGAGTAATTGCCTCGGGGCAGCTGGCACGCGGATGGGTTGAGAGCTCGTCTAGCTTTAGAACCACGAGCCGCCACTCGGTCCTCCTCCCCTGGCAGAGACAAGGCAAGTTGACGAATCGTGCCACGGAAGGCCTGAACAAGATCGAGGCGGAGTACAATGCAGGAGTGCTTCTTAACTTGGGCCAGTCGGAGGCACAACCGCGCACCCAGCGCCGCCGCGTCGCCGCCGCGCCCTCCCACGCCCCCACAATGGACGTCCAAGAGGGCACCGTTTAAAAAAAACTGGGGGGGCCCGGGAGCGAGCACGGCGACGATGAACCTTGCAAGCGGCGCCGGCAAGAAGGACGGTGCGCTGATTTCTACCCAGGGACGGGGTTCCAGAGCCCTTGAAGAGATAACCCGCATCGCCGAGTTTGAACGCCAACGGCCCCTGGTCGCACGTGCGAATTTTGACCCCCCACGGGCAGAGCAAGGTGGTTAATAGTTTGGGGGGCATTTTGAAGAGATCCGGGGGAAAGCAATCAATCCCTGGGGCCTTGCCGCGCTCGAGGCCCCACATCCTGTTTTCTAGATCGAGGACCGAGGGGGTGCAATTCAACAGCCTCTGCTCCACGGCCTGAAAAAGCTCGGGTAGCTGTCGGCATTCCTGAACCACCTCGGAAGGGGAGCGCCCAGGGCCTAACTCGACTGCACTGAAGTGTTGCTGCATGCGTTGAACCACTTCAGCCTGGGTTTGGAATACTCGATGGAGAGAAAGTTGCCCCTCTGTCGGCGCCTCGCTGCGATCGTCGGTCATATGCGGTGGCACGTCGGAGGACTTGCGGGCCCCCCCCTCCCGCCCTCCACGCTAGTTCATAAGATCGATGTATCTCCACTCTCCCCTAGGGAGCCTTCTGTCAACAGCGACATGAACCCAGACAGCCAGGTTCCCGAGAAAGCCAGCACGATCCCTGTCCAGCTGGGCGGCCATCTCCGCTCTACTGTCAAGCAGAAAGTGGGCGAGCCTCACTGCGAATGCATCAGGGCAGAAAGCCCCCTCCGAGAACATGCGCGCGGCGAGACCTGTCAGAGCCAAGAGCCGTCTATGGGGAGGTGGCCCGAAGTCCGAACGCACCCTTGCAAGGTCGCCGTTGACTACCCTGCCTGCAAAGCGACAGAGTGACGGGCCCCGCTCGTTCGGACAGGTGCCATGCGCAGCGCGAGCGAGGTCTCTCTCGAAAGCTCTTTGAATCCCCTGCCTCCCAGAACGGGCTCCAAGAACGTTCGAGGTGACACAGATTTTCCTGGCGGGTCGAAACTTGCTCCTCCTCCTCCTCCCGCCCAGGCAGCCGTCGCTGGGGCAGCCGGCGAGGCCGCTCGGGGCGCCAGGGCCACCGCCGGCGCTGCCGCGGCCGCAGACGGGGCCCCAATCAAGTTGGTCAGGCGCGCGGACGTGCTCGACGAGCTCGCGCCCAACGCGCGTTGCGGTGCACGGCAGAAGCGCTGACCGTTGCATTGTCACCATCCGCGCCGTCACTGGGGCGGGGGCCGGATCGGTTGGCAAGTGGCTACAAGCACGCGTTCAGGGGCCCGACATCCTGCTCGCCCAGGAGACAGGGTGCATCGACGACGACACGGTCGGATCGGCCCACCAAATGATGCGCTCGGCACGGCGCGCAGCTAGCGTCGGGGCCGACCTAGCGCACAGGGGCCTAGCCGCTCCGCGGTCTCAGGCGGCGTCGCGGCGTGGGCCACGCGATTAGCGCCGATGAGTGCTAGGCGCATCGAGCCGTCGTGCGTAGGGCGCACTTCGGAAAGTTGCCACCAAGCTCCTCGTCTCCCTGTACCAGGACATGTCCATCGGCGTGGATGGCGAGACCATGGACCTGCTGGAGCACGCGGGCAGCCTCATCGGGCAGCTCGGCGAGCGCGTCCTGATCGGAGCGGACTGGAGCGTAAAGCTCGAGGTGCTCTTGGCCCCCAGCTGGGTCGACCAGGCGGGCGCAATGCTCCTCTACTCGGACATGGCCATCTGTGCGCCCTCGGAATACGATTACTTCGTGGTTTCGTGGACCCTCGCGCACAGGGCCCCCACGGCGCGGGTCGAGGGCCCGCGCGGGGCCTTCAGCCCAAAAAAAACCAAAGCGGCGATCTCGAAGCTGCAAATGCCAATGGAGACATAGGATGCCGGGCAGGTCGAGCTCGCAGCTCCGATGGACGACCTGGGGCGGGCTCGCAGCAGCTGGCTCGACCTCGCGGAGCGGCACTTGGTGAATGGGATGGAGGTCGAGTTGGCCAACGTCCGCCACTACCCCGGCTGGGGGAAGGGCGCCAAGATTGCGCGGACGCCGCTCGGCGAGCTCCATTTGGCAAGGCAGCGGAAGCTCAACACATCCAGCGCGGAGGCGCGGGCTGGATTCCTGCGTTGCTGGCGGGCCCTTCGGCGCCAGGGCAAAGCGAACACTGGCTCGCGCGGCCGTCGGCAGGTCCTCCACGACCAGCTGGCGTGGCAGGCCGAGACCCTGGAGCCGCCGCCTGCGGCATCTGGCGCGACGGCACCGCTCAACACCACCAAGGCCCAGTGACTCGGGCTAGCACCAGGGGGGGCCCGCTGGCCAGCCGGTTCGAGGGGCTCCCCGAAGCCGAGGCGGCGCTACATCGTCGCGCGGGCGCTGCCCAGCGCTAGGGGGGCCTGGCCGAATGGCCCACCACATCAAGCAGAGGAGGGGCGAGACGGCAGCTTTTGAGGAGCCGGACGACCCTGGGCACCTGGCCCATTTCCGCTCGGCTGCAGCGGAGGCCACCGACCATCCTGGACGAATAACTCGAGCTCTGGGCCAAGCCCTCCAGAGAGTTGGAGGAGGAGGCAAACCAATGGCAGATTACCACCAGCTTGCCGCCCAGCACCACAGACCAGGCGCGCCCGGCTTTGGCTGGGACAACCTCCGCCCAGGGGCGCTCCTCCGCCTGAATGAAGCGCTCTTGCAGCGGTCCGTGGACATCCTCTGGATGTCGCCCCAGCCAGAGCCGCAGCCGCCGCTTGTCCGACGGCCCATCGGCCTCCCACGCATGCGGGGGCGGGTCCGGTCCCGAGAGCGGCAGGCTGAGGTTCGCCGCCGGGAGACCAGCGTGGACGAGTCCTTCTCCTGGGGCAAGTCAGGGGACACCGCGGCGGATCGGGCGGCTTATATCCACAACCTTCTCGTCGTGCACGCCTGGCGTCACAGCATAGTCAGCGGTTCGTCAACCGTTTTCGACCTGTCTCGCCTTGTATGTCATCGCATCGCATATGGCACCAGCAGTCGGCAGACCATTACGCCTTTGACCTTGGCCTGCCCAAATCGATTTTCGCGCTGTACCAGGGTCCGCGCCGAGTCCGATGGCTGCCCTGCACGACCCGAGCCACCCTGACGAATGGCATAACATAGCGAAAGTGGGATGTTCATGCGCCGCCAGGGTCGCCAAGCTGTCACGCTGTGCAAGCTAGAAAAATTTCATGGAGACGCCATTTTGCCCACCAGTTAACCTCGTCGACGACGGCGAGCGTCGCGCGGCAGGGGGCTTGCGCGCTGTGGCGACCCAACTAGTCAGAGCAGCGAACTGGGTTGTGTCTGCAATGCAGCAGCTTGAGCTGCTTGTCAACACGTCCAAGACATGATTGGCGATTCCGGGCAAAGAGCTGATCGGTCTCCTGCTCGAAGATCCTGAATGGCCGTTTGATGTGTCGATGCTGTCTGAGACTCATCGGTAACTCGAGGGGGCGCGCTCGAGGGGTCTCGTCGCAAGATCCCTATCCATGCTGATCGACTCTGCGGGGCCCACACTGCAGCCAGCAGGCTCTGGAAGTTCGAGGCGCGGCAAAGATACCTTTCGCGTTTTCAAGACGGGCCCCGCGGCCAAAGCTTGTCGGAGGGCCCCCATCCTCGGGGTCAGTAGTTCGGCCATGGCAGGGCAGGGGGTTGCGACAGCCCGCAGATTCGACCCTTTGTAGCCAGGTTCGTCCCGACATTTTTGGCGGCTGTTCAGCAGCGCATGGGCGAGCGATCCGTTTGTGCACCTCGCTGTGGCTGCTGTTTCGACCTGGTGGCATCGCTCGGTCACCCGGCCGGCTTTCGCGCGTGCCCTGGAGGATGCTCGCGCGACCCTCGGAATAGAGGCCCAGGAGCGACGCGAAACAGACAATCTGGTGAACCACCACGGGGTCTCCTGGGCGATCGGCAAGCTCTCGCCTGCCTTCTTTGAACATATGTGCCAGCAGGCGTGCCGGGATGCGATCGTGGCCAACGAACGCAGGCGACAGTCGTCGTTAGTCGGTGGATGGACTGGCCCGATCGGGCCCCACCTTGCCCAGGACACGATTGCGGCCAAGGTCGCCGAGGCCTGGAAGGCCCATCACGCCCCGCTCAATCGGCTAGGAAACGCGACGAGCTCTTGTGCGATGTTCGGGAGGCGGCCAGGTGCGCGCCCTCGCTTTCAGGTCGGGCCCAGGAGTTGTTATTCCAAGGCAATCTTCCTCGACCCCTCGGCCTGGATCGAGCGCAAGGCCCGACCCGCCCTCCTGCTACACGCATCGATTTAACTGGCCAGCTGAGGGCCTAATGATAAGCGACGGCACGCGTGTTCACACGGATGGAATTGGCGTTTGGGGGCTGGCTTCAATCCCAGGGAGTGGTGGGATAGGCGGCGGTCGTCACGGACGGAGAGGGAGCCGTCCTGTCGCACATCTCGGGGGTGGGACCAATTGCAGAGGCACTCCTTCAAACCGCGAGGGACGGCGAGGACTATGCGGTCCTCCAGCTGTGATTCAATGGTGCCCTCATCTCTGGGTCCAGCCTCCATGCAGACTAAGCATGGCACGGTTGATTGCGCTCGGGGATCCCAGGTCTACCGCTGGCCCCGATGATTCGCTAGCCCACTGGTGGGCGGGCCCAAGTGCACGACAAACTCGCTCGGCAATAGCGCGGTTGATATGCACGCGCGCCGCGGGGCAAAGCTGCATCGCAGTGATCTCGCCGATCGTCTCGTGCTGATCGGCTGCCATGAGATTGCTGGGCAGGTGGTTCGCTCCTCGGCTCGCCAGGAGACCATGGTCGCGAACGCTAATGTTTCGACCATGTCAAGCTAGGTTGGCCTCGCGACCGTGGCCCATTTGAATTGCCGCCTGATGTCCTCGGAGATGATGGGGGCGGTGACGGGGGGGGGGCGGGAGCGTCGTCCGTCGTCGGAGGAAAGCCCATGGCCGGCAGGGCGGCGCAGGATGCCGACGTCTCCCCGAAAGGGGCCGCGGCGGCAGCGGAGCGCGATTGGGCAAGTTCGGGCCCTTGTCCTGCCCAGTCGCCCCCACCGCCTCCCGGGGAAGAGGCGCGGGCCCTCCTCGGGCCCTGAAGGCCAGGAGCCATTCCTGCATCGAACCTCCAATGGCTTCTTCTGCTGAGGTCCCCAAGGGCCCCGTGGACTGTGGCATCGCTCGCGGGCCCCTCGGCCCTCCTGGGAGCTCACGGCGACGAAGTGCCCCCGCGTCGGATCGCCCAGGGCCCCGCGCCCCCGGGCCGCGAGAGGCGCTCGAATGGAAATATGATCGGCCAGCGCCCGCCCCGCAAGGGGGGTCGAGTCGGAGCGGCGGGCTCGCTCTCCGACGATTCTCGCGCCCCCCTGGCCTCGAAGCCGGGCCTCGGAGGCACGCCCGGGCTCGGGTCGGACCCTGCTGTCGAGCGGGTCGGCGCGGATCTCGCCCGCGATCTTCGGGGCCCCCTCTCGCGCCCAGGCTGAAACGCCCGGGCTGCGGGCTCTCAACGGGGAAAGGCGCGAGGAAGCTGATCCCTCAGATGATGAAATTGTCTGTCATTTTTGTTGTTTCGCATGCTCCGTGCGGCGGCATCTTCAGCTGCCCCCCCCCCCCCCCCCCCCCTCGCCCCCCCTCCCCCACTATCCCCCCCTGGGCAAGACCTTGCGCACTAAAGCAACTCCAATGATAATGCACACGTGGAAAACCTGCTCATAGCACACTCGCGTCAACACGACGAACGCGCGGCAGACGACGAGAGGGCACGCGCCTGCACTCACCACGACCGGGGCGATTCCCAGATCTTGGTGGCCCAGGCAGACCTCTTGGGCTTACAAGGGTGGCCAAGAGTGTCTATGCGATAAAAGCATTTGGCCCGGCACGACGCACAGCGCACAAGACAGACATCATGAGTGAGCACATACTGCATACACAAGCGCACGCGGCGCAAGACCGTCGTGCATGAAGCTGCGAGAGACCACAGTCGCACGCTCAGGCAAAGTGACTTGCCTGTCCTGCACCAGCTGGAGGGTAGGTTTGGAGAGGGCGGCCCCTCTGAACCTGCGGCGGGTGCAACGTGTCGTCACCCTCCCCAACACTTGCACGCCACTTGACCCACTGCTTCAAACACAGCTGCCGTCGGTGGATCAAGCCTCGCTGGGCCTCGAGCAGACGACCTGCTCGCGCTGCCCAGCGCGCGAAAGCGTCGGCTCCACAGCTCAACAGTTGCCAGCGTCGATCCTCGGAGCGGAACCACGCAGGCGGATATCTTGCGCAGTGGGATGAGACTTAACGCTGCCACAAAGCTGGGCGTAGTCACCATCTCCTCCGTCGCGGAAACACCTCCAGACCCCGCGCCTCAGACGAGCATGCGAAGGCGAAAACAGACACCCTGCCACGCAATAGCACTGCCTGTACCAATGGCACTGCAAGGCATAGGATGCCTGAGTACAAAACCAAACGCAGTCTGCTCAGCCTCATTAGTGGGCGGAAGGATGGCGAGCAGCGGACCGCGCACGATGGATCGCCCCCCTCGCGACGCACGACGATCAAGCGACCACGACGACAGAGCACGCGCAGACCATCCTGCAGCCGCAGACTCAGGCCAGTCGCCCTTAAAAAGCAATCCGTCTATGAAAATGCCCCATGCGAGGTCCTCAGGTGCCCCAAGACACCACGTGTCACGAGGCACTTTGAGAGCCTCAGGCTCATGGAGCTCAGGCACTGGAACAATACACCTGTCGGCAATAAAGCACGCAACAGGAGACCCCACGGAAGCGGCGGCAAGACCAAGCAGAAAAGAGGGCGGCGCTTTGCCTGCGTTACCTGCGTCAGCACACTCGCACGCAGTGCATCTATGCAGGAGTACGCCACAGACTTAAGGTTCACGCATCTGCACGCAGACTGAACATCATATCCCACAGCCCACTGACGACGCATCGGACATTGCCCCCCCGATAAAGCACGACCTCACATCAGCACGTTGCTGAGCGGGGGCCTCAGACAGAAGAAATTTAACGATGGGCTGAATTTACACGCCGCGCTCAAGCTCAGGGAAACTCAGACGATCAGCGACCTGCGTTGACTGCCATCTAACCCACATACAATGAAGAACCCGACAAACGACACCGATACACACCTCAGCGGGTATCAGAACTGAGCCGTCAGGCAGCGCCCATGCAGCCATCGACTGCACTGCAACCACAACGCGATATAGGGCAGCAGCAGCTGCAACAGAAGAGGTACCTGGAAAAGACCGCCACGGCGCAAAAAGCCCCTCTCCATGAGCAGTAGCAGCATTGATCGACACGGCAATCGACCTCGGCAACCATTCCCCCCACCAGCAATGCAGAAGAAAAGTGACAGGCAGCCAAGTGGCACGACAGATGAGATCCAACTCTGTGTCCGGTGCAAACATCAAAGCCAAGGTGCGGGAGCGCCCATCAAGATGATGATCCTGACGCTTGCCCGCCAGCGATCGCAATTTGTGAAGCTCACAACTGTGAAGGCCTCACAAAGCAGTGCCATAGCTCACGGCGCCTTCTAAGGCGGCGCACGCCATGCTTCCAAGCAGCTTCCTGCGAGGCCTGCCAGACTCGAGCATGGACATGCGCTTCCGTCTCGCCACGACAGTGCCAAGCTTGGCCTGAACAACTGGTTACATCGAACCCTTCCCGCAGAATAGCCCACTCCAAGATCGCGCTCAGTAGCCACACCCCACATACCAACATTGCAAAGATAACGAGCTGAACCCCGCCTCCAATAGGAGCAAATGGAGACGGCCCTGCCCTTGTCGACGGCGAGCCCCATGTCGACGTCCGTGAGAAGTCTGGCTAACATTTGAGCTACACCAGTCAGATCTCGCTGCACTCGCGCGCATGCCCCACGCCGGCGCAAAGCAAAGTCATCAACATTGACACCGATCATAAGACAGCGAAGACTGGACTGTACTTGACCCACGGGCCCCAATAGTAATAATTGCAGCATAACGGTGGCAAAGTGACAATCTGGCACTATGGTCTGCTGCACTCGAAAGACATCGCAGGCAAAACCTTCTACGTCGAGGACGCGAGGCATGCGATACATGGACATCAAGAGTCTGAGAACCCAGAGCGCAAACCAGCTGCATCTCAACCTGCTCGGCAGCTGGTTTTGATTCATCATCGGCATTTTTGCGAGCCCACGACGCCGGCATCTGCGCAACCGTGATCGAGCACGTTCAAGGGCACGCGACAACGCTACATAAACCAGCCCCTTCGGCAGAATGTGTGCTCGAGACAGTCGGCGCAGGCAGTTTACGGCATCAGACCACACCGGGATCTCATTGGGGACACGGAACTCCTCACGGGCCACGGTGACCTTCCTCCACCAGACGGCAATGACGGACAACATGGGCCCGATCTGTTTCAGAAACGAGCCCACCTTACTCAAACGCTCCTAAACCTGACGAATGTCGAAGATACACGATGACGAAGACAATCCCGCCTTTGACCGCGCCCCCCATAGTGCAGCGCCATGGCCCGTCCAGGCCAAAGAAGCGATCATGCCCAAGACAATGGAAAGCTCAATGTACGGGGAAACACGCATATGCCAAGACCTCCCGCATGACCTCCAGTGCCAGCAGGTAACCCAGGAGGGCGCTTAGCTGGGTAACCAGCCTTACGGCGTTGAGATTCATGAAAATAGCATTGCTCAGATTTGAGATACGTCTCCTAAACTCCTGACATCGAATTCTGCCTTATTAACATGTACATGTTCAAAACCTGACCAGGTAGTGACATTGGTGGTGAAGAAGCAACACCACTTGGCAGAAGAGCGAATGACTGTGCTAAAGATCCTCGTGCCCCCCACTTGCATCAGTAGTATTGCGGTTATTCTCTTCGGCCCTCCACTCGATACGTTCGTCACCACTGCGCTTGGTCGAACTAACCATGGCTTGCACGATGCCACGGCACTGACCAGTAGAAAGCCCAAGATGAAGATTTGTATCGCGAAGAGTTTGCTGCGCAGCTTGAAACGCGTGGCCTTGCAACAACAACTGCGCCGCGGAGATCGTAGTGTCATCAGCATCGGCCCACGCGTCGTCGTCGACGGCCAGGTCACTGTCGCTGTCAGCGACGCGTGTCTTAAATAGTTCCTCCTTGCGATCCTGCTGCAGCGGCGGCGGGCGGCGCTGCTGCCTGCTTGGCCGCGTCTCTGGCCATGACAATAGCCTTGAACTGCTGCGCCATGCACGGGTCAAGCCCGTCGAAGCTGCGAAGAACCGCATCTTCTGGACCAGCCACACCAGCAACCTTGGACCAAGCCTGCCCAGACTCGGTCGCCAGCTGATGTTCCTGAAGCTCGAGCTGCTGACATTGCGACTTGAGCTCACAAACTTTGTCGAAATGCTCCGCCATGATCTTTTCGGCCTTGACCAACTTGGCCTTGGCACTGGCCACTTTGGAGCGCACATCATCGCGCTGCTGCTGAGCCACACGAGATACCACACTCGGATCACCCACTCGAAGAGCCCGTCTCTTGACCAACTCTTTCTTCTGCGCAGCCGACATGAACAGAGCAGCCGCCTCGAACTGAGCATCCGGCATGTCCACCAATGGCTGCAGCTCCTCATCAGAAAGAGACTGCACAGCAGGAGTAGCCTGAGCCGAAGAGCGCCAGCTGTCCCACTGCTGCTTGGTGTAGCCACGCCTGCCGTTGCCATTTTTCCTGTCGCCCCACACACACACACCCGATGGCTTGCGGAACGAGGATAGCGAGACATGCGGTAAGCTCCCACCGCAATGCTTACAAAAGCTGTACCAGTGCTGGTTCTTGCGGCAACCACAATTCCCCACACACACACACACACACACACACGGGCATGATACGAAGAGCAAAGTCCCCTTTTATGATTGCACACAAATGCGCCTCCACTAGGAAGGCTGCCCACTCAAGGATGTACCGGAGTGTGCGCCACAACATCTTGAGCCAAAATGGTAACGGACCTCTTTCTCCTCCTCCTCCTCCTCCTCCTCCTCCTCCTCCTCCTCCTCCTCCTCCTCCTCCTCCTCCTCCTGCTCCTCCTCCTCCTCCTCCTCCTCCTCCTCCTCCTCCTCCTCCTCCCCCTCCCTCCCCCCCTCCATCCCTCCCTCCCTCCCTCCGCCCCCATGCCCCTCCCCATCATTCCTTCATCCCTCAATCGCACCTCCTCCCCGTCCCTCATCCCCCCTTGCCCTCCGTCCATCCCTGCATGTCCTCCCAAACGCGCACCACATACCCGGTGTCATCCCTTCGGCGCTATACGGAAAAACTGACGAGCTGACCAGGAAGGATGGCGGTGGCAGTGCTGTGACACAAACGCTCCGACCAGTGACATAAGATGGTCTGCGCACACATCGCACGCACCTCGCCTATATCCTCGATCCGATATTGGTACGCAGACCCGTTCGCTTGACCACGAAAGGTCCAGAGCAAAAGGTAATCAAACAAACTCCACCAAAGAAAAACAGACAAATAGTGTTCCTAGGTGGGCCCGTGAGGCTTCCCCATGACTTCTTGGCCTTTCGGGCAAATTAAGCTAATAAGCATGGACACGCAAATTGGTCGCTGGCATTGAACGAACAAGGCCCAGACGGAAAGAGTAGCAGAAAGTCCTCACCTTGTCAACGGACAAATCGGAGCCAGTGTCATAGATCATACCCGGGGCATCTACACTCTTGAATCTGGCGCCCGCCCTTGAGCCTGCAAACCGGAACTAGTTCACCGTGCGCGTCAAAGCCATGCATGCTACACACTGCATGTTCTACCCAGGCCCCACCTCCAGCCACAGGACAAGCCACTTCAGAGGATCAAATCACTCGAACAGCTCGGCGCACCCACCTGCGTTCTGGTCTCGTGCGTTTCCATCTGCGCCTATACGTTCCAATGGGTTCCCGCGCGAGCCAGTGCTGGGACGCACAGAGACATACTAGTACTAGATGTCCTCCTCGGAGGCGCGTGTCCGCCCCGAACATCTAGTATAAGGATCTTGTGGTAGATGTCTTCCCCAGCGTTGTGGCCAGAAAGCGCCCGCCACGGAGCTTATGCTAGAAGATTTCTCGGCGCGCACGTCGCCCGGTAGCATCATATAAGTAATATGTCGGGGCGACGCCGAAGTGCGGTCGTCATGTGCGCTCCCGCGGGTTCCCCCCGCACAGCTGTGGGTTCCCGCGTCCCCGTGCGTTCCTGGGCGTCCCTGCGCGCGGCTGCCCGCTCCCGACCTTGCGCGCTCTTTCGTGCGCCGCGGTCCCATCTCCTGAGCCGTTGGCATGGCTTTGTGCGACTGTAGAAACCCAAGGCCCCCGCGAATCGGGAAAAAAACACGATGTGGAAGTTGTCGCTATTTTCGGCCTCTTGGGGCCCTTACCGGCACTCGTGACAGTTCAAAAACGACTCGGGATAAAAAACCAGACCCGGGGAAGGGGCTCAGACCGCTCTGGGTCCACGTCATGGGAACGTAGTGATACGAGTAGGACGAAAGCTGGCGATCAATGCATCACAATACAAAAATGAAAACCGTGCAATACCTGGGATGCAAAGAAGAACACGGAGACAAACAATGTGGAAGCTAAAAGAGCAGAAGTCGAGAAAAGAATGGTACACTCACTCGAATGCGGATTACCCGATTCCTTCGCAAAATGTTGACATGTGCGGACACTCATGTGCAAGAATCGCTCAAAATCAAGGTACTCCACGCGGCTGTCCCCATGCGCGGATCCCTTATGCGCGTCAAACTAATACGGTTCAGTGGCGAGATTGGGTGAGAGCGACTGCGCGCCAGCGAGTCCAGAAAAAAATTGGTCTGAGTACAAGAATGAACGACGACGTTCTAATGGCTCTCAACATGAAACGGTTCGAGCAGAAGTGCGTTTGACCACGAGGGCGTGTGACCATGGGCAGGCGTCATTACAAGTGAATATCCGTGTGAGTGCTGTTGAGCAAAGGCAGGCGCAGCGCGCATGGAATTCGAACCTGGGCGGGCCCCTCGGTGCGAACGAATCCGCCTGAACTCACCGAATGTGAGTGGGTGCGAGAAGGAGCGTGTCCGAGGGTGGCCGAGTGTGAACACAGCTGAAGGGGAACTGGGACACACAAATAAATAGACAAAAGTAACCAGATTCCATACATCTTCCCATATTTCCCCACATTCTAAGTGGGGTTCTGAATTTCTCTACACCCGCGTCGCACCCGCGTTCACTCACCTCCCCTTCTCTACACCCGCGTCACACCTGCGTTCCCACCTCACCTCCTCCTTCTCGCTCGTACACACACCACACCACACCACGCCACATCGCACCACACCACACCACGCCACACCACACACCACCACACCACAGAGAGTGCGCAGAGGGTGGTCCCTCAGCGCAGCCTCTATCCGTGACGCGCTCGCAGATCGTGGTAGGAGCGGCACTTTCTCGACACCAGAGGGGGTGCGCAGAGGGTGGTCCCTCAGCGGGGCCTCTATCCGTGACACGCTCGCAGGGCGTGGCAGGCGCGGCACTTTCTCGACACCACTGGGGGGGCGCAAAGGGTGGTCCCTCAGCGGGGCCTCTATCCGTGACACGCTCGCAGGGCGTGGCAGGCGCGGCACTTCTCGGGGGGTGCGCAGAGGGTGGTCCCTCATATCCGTGACACGCTCGCAGAGCGTGGCAGGCGCGGCACTTTCTCGACACCACTGGGGGTGCGCAGAGGGTGGTCCCTCAGCGGGGCCTCTATCCGTGACACGCTCGCAGGGCGTGGCAGGCGCGGCACTTTCTCGACACCACTGGGGGGGCGCAGAGGGTGGTCCCTCAGCGGGGCCTCTATCCGTGACACGCTCGCAGGGCGTGGCAGGCGCGGCACATTCTCGACATCACATGGGGGTGCGCAGAGGGTGGTCCCTCAGTGCGGCCTCTATCCGTGACACGCTCGCAGAGCGTGGCAGGCGCAGCATTTCTCGACACCACTGGGGGGGCGCAGAGGGTGGTCCCTCAGCGGGGCCTCTATCCGTGACGCGCTCGCAGGGCGTGGTAGGAGCGGCACTTTCTCGACACCAGAGGGCGTGCGCAGAGGGTGGTCCATCAGCGTAGCCTCTATCCGTGACACGCTCGCAGGGCGTGGCAGGCGCGGCACTTTCTCGACACCACTGGGGGTGCGCAGAGGGTGGTCCCTCAGCCTCTATCCGTGACACGGCAGAGCGTGGCAGGCGCGGCACGTTCTCGACACCACTGGGGGGGGCGCAAAGGGTGGTCCCTCAGCGGGGCCTCTATCCGTGACACGCTCGCAGGGCGTGGCAGGCGCGGCACATTCTCGACATCACATGGGGGTGCGCAGAGGGTGGTCCTTCAGTGTGGCCTCTATCCGCGACACGCTCGCAGAGCGTGGCAGGCGCGGCACTTTCTCGACACCGCTGGGGGGGCGCAGAGGGTGGTCCCTCAGCGGGGCCTCTATCCGTGACACGCTCGCAGGGCGTGGCAGGAGTGGCACTTTCTCGACACCAGAGGGGGTGCGCAGAGGGTGGTCCCTCAGCGCGGCCTCTATCCGTGACACGTCGCAGATCGTGGCAGGAGTGGCACTTTCTCGACACCACAGGGGGGGCGCAGAGGGTGGTCCCTCAGCGCGGCCTCTATCCGTGACACGCTCGCAGAGCGTGGCAGGCGCGGCACTTTCTCGACGTCACAAGGGGTGCGCAGAGGATGGTCCCTCAGCGCGGCCTCAATCCGTGACACGCTCGCAGATCGTGGCAGGAGTGGCACGTTCTCGACACCACAGGGGGTGCGCAGAGGGTGGTTCCTCAGCGCGGCCTCTATCCGTGACAAGCTCGCAGATCGTGGCAGGAGTGGCACTTTCTCGACGTCATAGGGGGTGCGCAGAGGGTGGTCCCTCAGCGCGGCCTCTATCCGTGACACGCTCGCAGATCGTGGCAGGAGTGGCACTTTCTCGACACCACAGGGGGTGCGCAGAGGGTGGTCCCTCAGCGCGGCCTCTATCCGTGACACGCTCGCAGATCGTGGCAGGAGTGGCACTTTCTCGACACCACAGGGGGTGCGCAGAGGGTGGTCCCTCAGCGCGGCCTCTATCCGTGACACGCTCGCAGATCGTGGCAGGAGTGGCACTTTCTCGACACCACGGGGGGTGGTCCCTCAGCGCGGCTCTATCCGTGACACGCTCGCAGATCGTGGCAGGAGTAGCACTTTCTCGACGTCATAGGGGGTGCGCAGAGGGTGGTCCCTCAGCGCGGCCTCTATCCGTGACACGCTCGCAGATCGTGGCAGGAGTGGCACTTTCTCGACACCACAGGGGGTGCGCAGAGGGTGGTCCCTCAGCGCGGCCTCTATCCGTGACACGCTCGCAGATCGTGGCAGGAGTGGCACTTTCTCGACACCACAGGGGGTGCGCAGAGGGTGGTCCCTCAGCGCGGCCTCTATCCGTGACACGCTCGCAGATCGTGGCAGGAGTGGCACTTTCTCGACGCCACAGGGGGTGCGCAGAGGGTGGTCCCTCAGCGCGGCCTCTATCCGTGACACGCTCGCAGATCGTGGCAGGAGTGGCACTTTCTCGACACCACAGGGGGTGCGCAGAGGGTGGTCCCTCAGCGCGGCCTCTATCCGTGACACGCTCGCAGATCGTGGCAGGAATGGCATTTTCTCGACGCCACAGGGGGTGCGCAAAAGGTGGTCCCTCAGCGTGGCCTCTATCCGTGACACGCTCGCAGATCGTGGCAGGAGTGGCACCGTCTTGACACCACAGGGGGTGCGCAGAGGGTGGTCCCTCAGCGCGGCCTCTATCTGTGACACGCTCGCAGATCGTGGCAGGAGTGGCATTTTCTCGACACCACAGGGGGTGCGCAGAGGGTGGTCCCTCAGCGCGGCCTATATCTGTGACACGCTCGCAGATCGTGGCAGGGGTGGCACTTTCTCGACACCACAGGGGGTGGCCCCTCACCGCGGAGTGGCACTTTTTCGATCGTGGCAGGAGAGGCCCCATAAAGGCTGCGCAGGGGGTGGTCCCTCACCGCGGCCGCCATGCACGACGGTCGTCCAGGGCATAGCAGGCGTGGCACTTTCTCGACACCATTGAGGGTGCGCAGGGGGGAGTCCCTCACCGCGGCCGCTAGCTGGTTCGAATCTGTCCTCGATGGAGGATAGAAGGCTAGGAAGAGGGAGGAGGTTCAAGCAATATGGCGTTGGATGACACAAAGGGGAACATTCGCGACGAGGGCTGAGAACGCAGATTTGCGCATATATGATGAACTTAAGCAAGCACATAAGATTTAAATTAAGTATGTGGGGTTCCTCGGTAGCGTATTTTTTTGGTTTTTGTCTTCCCCCCCAATTCCCATAGTTTCCCATATGTTCTGGGGAATCGACGATTGACTGTGTCTGTGTGTTTTTCCCTCCTGAACAGCGGATGCTGAGAACCTGTGAATGGTTGCGTTTGGGCAAGGGCGATTCTGGCTGAATCTGAACACTGATCGCCGAGTCTGGCAGACATTGCGCATGACGAGGGATCTGGGTGAGAACGGCCGAACAGCAGACCAAGACCGAAAACCCAAGAACAGCGAGTATACGAGCCTGGACATGAGTGGGTCTGAGTAACCGCGGGTATAAATATGAATGGTCACGAATAAAACGTACAGATGGCTGCTTATGAATCGGAGTATCCGAGAATGCATAGATGTGTGACTGAGTGATTGGCATGAGAGGGTCTAAGCGCGACACGCTAAGGGCGTGAGCGGATCCGAGAAAAAACGACTGGGAATAATCGGGTCGGCCCGCGAGTGGGTCTGAGTACAAGTACCTGTGTATGAACGAATACGAATATGAACAAGTCCGAATGTGTGGATCCGAGAAAAAGGTGAGCCTGCACATAAATGACAGCACCTTCGAGTTCCCGGGGTCTCTTGACCAAGCCTTATTCACAAACGAAAACCCGAAAATTACCCCGACGGTAGGACCCCACATGAGAATCTGTTTAGCTTACCCTTTGCCCTTTCCTCCTCCCCCTGGCGGACACCCTCTCCTCTCGCCCCCTGCACTGCCCTCTTTTCCCCCTTGTATGTTTATTCCTCCTCCTCTTTCTCGTCCTCCTCCTCCTCCTCCTCCTCCTCCTCCTCCTCCTCCTCCTGCTCCTCTCGCGCCACCTCCTCCTCGTCGTCGGCCTCCCCCATGCCCCTTCCCTCCTCATCCCCGTGCCTTTTTTCCATGTGCACCTCCCCTTCCCCCTCGTCGGGGCAAGCAAATCCATTTTCCTCAGCGCCGTCGCCGCCTCGGCCAGCGCGCGCGCGTCTGCCGACGGCTAGATCGCAAAGCCGTCGGGACAAACCTTCGGGCTGGGCCGCAGGCTCCCGCTCGAGACTTTCTCCATATTCAGGTCTCAAGAGCCCAAAAGTGACGACAGTTGCACGTTGCGGATGACCCGCTCGGATTCGAACATGAAGTGCGGGCCCCATAGGGAGGGGGCTCCCGCCTGAGACTTCCTCACAATTCACTCACAGACGAGGCTCCCGCTCGAGACTTCCTCCATATTCAAGTCTCAAGAGCCCAAAAGTGACGACAGTTGCACGTTGCGGATGACCCGCTCGGATTCAAACACGAAGTGCGGGCCCCATAGGGAGGGGGCTCCCGCCTGCGATTTCCTCACAATTCACTCACAGACGATGCTCCCGCCTGATACTTCCTTCCTCCATACTCAGGCCTCAAGAACCCAAAAGTGACGACAGTTACACGTTGCGGATGACCCGCTCGGATTCAATCATGAAGTGCGGGCCCCATAGGGAGGGGGCCCCCGCCTGAGACATCCTCACAATTCACTCACAGACGAGGCTCCCGCTCGAGACTTCCTCCATATTCAAATCTCAAGAGCCCAAAAGTGACGACAGTTGCACGTTGCGGATGACCCGCTCGGATTCAATCATGAAGTGCGGGCCCCATAGGGAGCGGGCCCCCGCCTGAGACTTCCTCACAATTTACTCACAGACGAGGCCCCCGCCTGATACTTCCTCCATATTCAGGCCTCAAGAGCCCAAAAGTGACGACAGTTACACGTTGCGGATGACCCGCTCGGATTCAAACATGAAGCGCTGGCCCCATCGGGAGGGGGCTCCCGCCTGAGACTTCCTCGCAATTCACTCACAGACGAGGCCCCCGCTCGAGACTTCCTCCATATTCAGGTCTCAAGAGCCCAAAAGTGACGACAGTTGCACGTTGCGGATGACCCGCTCTGATTCGAACATGAAGTGCGGGCCCCATAGGGAGGAGGCTCCCGCCTGAGACTTCCTCACAATTCACTCACAGACGAGGCTCCCGCTCGAGACTCCCTCCATATTCAGGTCTCAAGAGCCCAAAAGTGACGACAGTTGCACGTTGCAGATGACCCGCTCGGATTCAAACATGAAGTGCGGGCCTCATAGGGAGGGGGCCCCCGCCTGAGACTCCCTCACAATTCACTCATAGACGAGGCTCCCGCCTGATACTTCCTCCATATTCAAATCTCAAGAGCCCAAAAGTGACGCCAGTTACACGTTGCGGATGACCCGCTCGGATTCAAACATGAAGCGCGGGCCCCATAGGGAAGGGGCTCCCGCCTGAGACTTCCTCGCAAGAGCAGCTCACACCGGAAAGCTTTCCTGGCGAGCCCTCGGAAGCTTTCCTGAGACGCTTCTGAAGCGCTGCCAGGCACGCTTCCACGCGTGCCTGCACGCGTGCAGGCACGCGTGGACGCGCACCGGAAGCGCTCCCGGACCCGCTGCGACCCCAGACGAACCTCTGCGGGGATTCTGGAGCGGCGAAGATGGGCTGCTGGCAGGCACCACCACCGTCCGGCTTCTAATCTAAACCCTATAGCTCTCAGAGAGCTCTCTGGGAATTGCCCCTTCTGGTCGGGTCGACCAACTAGCTCCAGCCCGCGCCGGAATTCCGTTAGCTCATCGATGCCGCAGAGCTCTACAAGGTACTAGCTCCACCCTGCGCCCGAATTCCTCTTAGCTCATCTTGCCGAAGAGCTCTACGAGGTACTAGCTGCACCCCGCGCCGGAATTCCACCAGCTCATCGTTGCCGGAGAGCTCTACAAGGTATTCCTCTAGCTCATCGATGCCGAAGAGCTCTACGAGATACTTGCTCCACCCTGCGCCCAAATTCCTCTTAGCTCATCTTGCCGAAGAGCTCCACGAGGCACTGGGCGCCGGCGGTAAGCCGTCGACCTCTTTCCCGGGGAGCTCTCTGAGAGCTATATGGTTTTAGATTCGAAGCCCGATTGTGGTAGCGCCTGCCAGAAGCCCATCTTCCCCGGTCCGCAATCCCCGCAGGGACCTGTTTGAGTTCGCAGCGGGTCCGGGAGCGCTCCCGGCAAGCGTCCACGCGCGCCTGCTCGCGTGCATGCACGCGTGGAAGCGTGCCTGGCGGAGCTTGGGAAGCGCTTCAGGAGCGCTTCCGAGAGCTCGCCAGGAAAGCTTTCTAGCGTGGGTGCCCCCTTGCCCTCCGGGTTTTAGACGCTACCAAGTTTACCGCCGGAAGACTCGTAGAGCTTCCTTGCTATATATTACTGGGATCCGGCAGTAAACCGTCAACCAGGTAACCGCCGGGAGCCTCGTAGAGCTCTTTTCTCGCGCGGTGCTGCTCCAAACAGACGGAACAAGCTTTCTCAAGCTTAAAGAAAAAACTAGAAAAATACGTTTTTCGGTTTTCATCCAACGTCGGTTCCCTCAAGTGTTTCGATAGTAATACTGCAGCTACGGACCTGAGAATTGGACTGGCAGACGCGGCATAACCCACTACACGTGAGAAAAATACCGGTTCCCAAAACGACTTTTCAAATTTTGCAGATAGATGGAAAAACCGACCCGAAGTTATCACATTGCCTCTTAAGGTCGGGTCTGCCAACTGGGAACCGGCGGTAAACCGTCAACCAGGTTTGTTTGTTTGTTTGGACTCGCGTTCCCAGCTGAGCGCAGCTGGGCGAGGACCGGTCCCGCAGAAGCACACGGGCAGCGCTGAGCAGCGCTTCGGCTGCCGACAATTCACATTCTGTGACTGTAGCTCCTTCAAGGAGCCACGCGGCCTCGGCCACATCCCTCCAAACGAGGGGCACGGCACTAGAAACAGCAAACTCATGATGATGATGATGATGAAGCGCCTTGAAAGGTCGGTTCTCCCAAAACACAAACCTGAGAAGCCACCAATACGCCAAATGCGTACGGTAGAGAAAGAGGTAGGCGGGAGGAGAGGCGGGAGAAAGATGAAGCAGAAGAAAGGTGCAGCCCAGCCCAGGATTCAAACCCATGATACTGAAAGAAATCATGAATGATAGATTGTCCGATGTCCCAAATGAATCCCACCACAAGGTCTCTCTTGCTTTGAATGAAGAAGAGAAAAATGAGAAACGTAATGCAAGATAAAGGAGTATGCTCAAATTGATCAACAATCTTGAGTGGCTTGAGTAGCTCTTGAAGCCAATCTTGTGGGCATATGGTCCCAAGGTCTGAAGTAAGCAAGAAGTGAAGAAATCTTTCATTGAGTCCCATGAAACCCTTTGAACATAAGTATCAACCAAGACGGATATATGTACTGAACGAAAGTCTAAAATAGAAACTGAATGTCCCAAGCACGCAATGAACCCAGAAGATACGGAGGCATACAAAATGGAATGTCAAAGCCGAGTGAGAACTCAACCGTGACAACCCACCCCAGGCATATCAAGACCAATGGAGTAAGGTTGAATTCAAACAAGTATGGAGGGCGCAAGATGGACATGTTTATAACCTTTTGTATTTTGCCAACCAACAACGTTGAAGAACATGCATAGGAGATTGAGGGATACTGAGAGTCCTCCAAAAGCCGCAGGCCCATGCACCGCAGACGCCAGGGGATTCAGTCTGTCGGAGTCCCAGGAATTGCATTCACGGGTACTTCCAGCGCCACTTTTCCACAAAGAAGTCTCCGTCCCACCAGTAGTCAGATAGGTACCATACCACTGGGTGAGGCCAGCCCGATTCGGGGTCGAACCACGTGTCATAGTACTCCGTATACCAGACTTTGGTGTAGACTTTTTCCTCTTCACAGTAGTTCCACATTCCTCCTGAGCCGTGTGTCCACTTGAGACGCTTCTTGGCGGCTAGCTTGACTGGAAGGCTGCGTTTGGCCATCCCCTGGAATTGGATATGGATGTGGATGTTTCCCAGCCGTCTCGGACGAGAGTTCCCGTCAGCATTTGAGGCGAAACGGCTACTGATCAGCAGCCAGTTCTTTCCAAGGAACTCTCCGAACCCTTTCGTCGGGACCCCGAACGTTGACATACAGTCCCTTAAAGCCGCTGTCCCGACAAGCTTTGAAAAGTGGGATTTTGCACCAGTCATAAGTGAAATGAGGACCACCAAGGTCCGATGGTACAAGAAACCGAGCCGGCAACTTGACCACCCTTTGGAATAGCAGCGTAGAGCAGTATGAGAGTGCCTCAAGATCTTGTTTAGACAGGAAGCAGACTTTGCGTTTAGACCTGCAAAGCTTCCCCTGAAAGATAACGTGAGGGTCCGATGCCTTGGGAAGTAGCATACCGAAAGCTTGAGCCCGAGACTGCAGGAGCCGACAGGAGGCAAGGGAAGGGGAGGGGGGCACCCCCCCAAACCCCAAGAGGGAAGGGAAGGGGCCCAGCAAGGAAGGGGCCCACGGTTCTCGCGGAAGCGATGGCTATCTCACTGGGATTGCACTGAGTATTGATTAAGCCGATCTGAAGCCAGAAACCACATCCTGATCCTTGCTGGTCAACCCCGCCATCAAAGCCTCCCCTGATAGCGAACGGTAAGAGATAAGTTTCGAATGGATATAGATAACAATGAGTTCTGTAGAATGTGCGGCCACATCTGGCCTCATGCGTCAATTCATCCGCTCGTGTATTGTCCTCCCTGAATTCATGTCTCCATATCTCACGCCCCAAGGCAGCAGGCCTCAAATTGAAACACGCAGCGAGCTCAAAGGTACAATAAATCATGGCAGCTGTCCTCTTGCAGTAGCCACGATTCTCACATCTCCATTTCCCCTGTAGCCAGGAGCAGATAAGTAATGAGTCACCCTTGAACTCAGCAGCAAAACCCTCTGAGGATATATCCCACACAGTCGCACGTTCCTGGATCATAGCATAACGTATTGCAAGCTTGGCGGACTCTTTGGGGTCGTACTTGGGGTGCAGAGGGTTGGTCGCGATGTCGACCGCCTCAGTATCGGCCTTCTCTCGAGCCTCAGGGGAGCCTCGAGGTCCATTAGGAGAGCCCTTCCAAGACACCACAAAGTAATCATAGACCTTAGTTTTGTTGTATTGTGTAAGGAGTTGCTTCCATACCTCCAAGAACTGAACCCAATCGCCCCGTACAGACTCCCACCACTTTTCCCCAAAGAACTGAATGTAGGGGAACTGCCAAGACCGACCGCCCACAGACACAGGGCCTCCACGAAGCCGCTTGCCCGAACTAGATAAGGCCCTGTTGCCGTGTTGTCGTAGAACCTCTGTTATTGTGTCGCGAGCCGTGACCCAGCCAACATTGCACATCATAAGCGCACGTCGGGAGTCTCGAAAGGCCCTCCTCCCCTTTGAGACGGCAAGTGGCTCGCCTCTGAGAGTGTGGGCAGCTCCCTCTCCAGAGGGCATCGGCTGTGAGCGGGCAATGGAACAGGCGACCTGCGAGCAAAGATCCTCCAGCCGCCTCTCCATATCCGTAATCCCCCCCTCCACCTCCATCACAGTCGCTGCAGGTACATCCTCCCCCAGTCCATCCGCAAAGCGAACACGTTTAGCACGTTGAGTCGTTGATCCCTCCACCTCAACCTCCGTCCTTGCCGTCCTGTCCTCCTCCAAAGATAGTAAATATTGCCTCGTGGAGCGCATCATGCCCCAGCTCCTCCAACACAGCATCTGCACAGCCGACGGGAAACCCCCATCGCAGAAGATTGTCCTGACTCGTGTCAGTGCAGCTGGCCGCCATACCTCCCACCCCACATCTCCTGGCTTCCTCCTCCCTGACATTCTCAGAAGACACATACCCTCGAACGCGTGGGTAACCCTCACACACTCACTGTCAATCGTGATGGCCTCTGCTGCATATAAAAGACGGCTCTGCACAGTCGATTGATATCGACGAAACTTCTTCACCAGAGGCAGCGCCCTGCACGTAAAACTCTGCACCTGCGCAAAGAATGCCCTTCGGGCCTGCCGGACGCGCTCCTGCACATCCGTGTGGATAGAAGTGAGACTTCTGGGAATCTGATACCCCAGCACATTCAAACTCTCAACCTGCTTGAAAGGTACAATCCGCGAGCCAATCTGAACCGTGACCGTATCAGTGTACTGAGTACCACACACCATCATCTCTAGACTCTCCTCCTTCCACTCCATCCCCCAATCCCTGAGAGCAGTAGTGAAGGCAGCGGCCGCTACCTGCGCCCCCGATGCTGACTTGGCGGCCAGAAAAATATTGTCAGCCCAGAGAGCATGATTCCAACGTGCATATCGACAATGATCATCATGGCATGGCATCTCGACTCCGACACCGCGCTGATCCAGGCGAGCAATCACATCACGCCACATAGCAATAGTGACAATAGTGAACGCGATAGGTGATTCGGTACCCCCAGTACGGAGCGACCTATCCCACTGCACATTGGGGATTGTCACTCCTTCAAACAGCACCGTGCATGAAGTAGATGAGAGAGGCTCCAATAACGCATACTGTAACCGTGCACTGATCCCAAGGGCCGTCATCGCTCTCGAGACTGTCGGCAACGTCACAGCATCGAACGCCCGCTCGATGTCACAGCTGAGGAGCCACGCCGTTTGATCTCGCCCCCATGTGGAAGCATGTTGTGCAATACATTTCATGGCCGATGAAATCTCCCAGCAACGTCGTCCGCTAGTAAAACCGCAAACCGCCATATCACTCATGAAGGGTTCCACACATCGTTCCAGTAAAATCGTCACACACGTAAGATACCACTTGGCCAAGGTATTTCCGACAAGCAGGTTCCTTGTTTGTCGCAATGTTTCTAGTTTGCTCGTTTTCGGCATAAGTGTTAGGTATACTTCCTGCCATTCCCTTGGCGTCGGGCGAAGCCCGTTGAATATATCAGAGAAAACCTTACCAATAGAACGCACTGACCTCCACGAAAGAGACTTGAGAAGTTCAACCGAGATGCCGTCTGGCCCACAGGCCCGTCCTGTTCGGAGCCTGCTCCGCGCCTGCAGAATAGTAGAGTATGTAATCGTAAGTGCGTTGTCCGAAGAGGCTGTTGATTGAGATGCATGGCGACGACGGGTGGACACAAGCTCCCGATTGCGGGCTCTGGAGTCATCACAAGTCATACTCTGCACAGCATATCGCTCCACCTCCTCCGCCCACAGTTCCCTGTCCTCCGTCATCATAGTCGTAGGCCCCATATCCCCTCCCCCAGTGTCCGTCACCCTCAACTCCGTCACACGTGTCCTCCTCCCCTTCCTAGATGATAGCGCCTCCCACTCCACCTTCCGTCGGCGATATTCCCGCGCAAGCGGTCTGATGCGACGTCGAAGGTCCCGAGCCAACGCTCTGTCCTTCCTAGCACGTGCCTCTCTGAGTTGTACCTCCAGCTCGGCATGTTGAGGAGTCCTACTCGGCGGGAGCCCTCGAGAGTACCTGGGGGCCCTCACCGTGAGGAGCGGTAACGCATGTCCAGCAATCGTTTCAGCAAGACGTTGTGGGGGCACCGTCGGGATCTGGACGTCCGCCAGGACCTGAAATTGGGCCTCCTCCCGATACGATTGGAACTCTTTGCGGCTTGTGTGGTGGCTAGGGGGGCCTTGATATTTCGTGACCTGAGGGTTCTGCATATGGAACCCGGCGTAGACACAGGCATGATCCGAGAAGTTGGTAGTCGGGGTCTCTGGGATCCAATCCGTTCGGCATTCAACCAAGTCACCCTCCCAGGATTGTGGGACCATGAGATAGTCAAGCACTTTTGGCGCAATAGTCTTCGCCCCAGACTTGCGTCGAGCATTATTCGCACGATGCGCGAAAGTCGGCTGCCGAGAGTACGGCGAGCCAAGAGAATTGACTGCCAGCAAGCGCATTCGACACAGCCACTCCTGCAGCTGAGATCGCCACATGTCCTCCTCCCACCGTCTATCCTCCGTATCATTCCCATATCCCCTCCCGTCGAGAATCTGCACAGCACCTCCAGTCACCGTGCCTCCTGAACAGGTGATGTCTGGCGCAAGCTCAACATTAAAATCCCCTGCAATCACAAGCCCACATGTGTATCTGCATTCCTCCTTCCACCGCCGCTAAGTTGTTTCGATTGTTTTCAGCATCTCAAAAGCCACCTCCAATGAACGATTCTCCGATCTGTTCGGAAAGTACGCAGAGACAAGAAAGATACACGGATGACGCAAGCACACAATAGCAAGACGAGCATGATTACTCCAAGAGCGAACTATGTTGTGACAAGACTCCCCCCTCAAAGCTATGGAAGCCTTCCTGTCACTTGAATAAACTAGGTGCCAGCCAAGCAGCTGAATTAAATTTGACGGTAAGTGTTCACACTCCTGTAAACAGAACACTTCGCAGCCGTGAGAAAGAAGTGCCCTCATGCAAGCAAATCCCCGATCTGCTGTAGCCCCTTGTTTCATAAGATTCTGGGTGCCTAGCCTATGCAGGGCTGCGGGGCCACCAGCCCGACTGGCACCTCTGCACCGTCACACCCTGCCGGCAAGACTCGTAGCAAATGTGTAGTATGTAGTCGTCACACCGCTTCGCATAAGTACACCCTCCCAGATCTCGCGGTCCACTGTCCACCCCGTATTGATACGAAAGGATGCCAGTTCCACGGGTCGATGCTGAGGGTCCTGCGGCTTGGTCCACATTGTGCTCAGTCCGTTGGGTCCCGATCCTGTCTCCCCCCTGATCTCCATAGCCTCACTGTTGGTACACTCGCGGTATGTCCCATAGAAGCGCCCCACAGCCCCGATATGATCACGTTCCCAAGGTGGGGCCTCTATGCGTACGCGGACCCGACTGGGTCGTTGTAACATTCCCTGGAACATGCTGTCATAATCTGGAGGTGACCTCGAAACCTGAGCCGCATTCCTTTGGGGATTCGGAGTTAAAGCATCATCAAAAGCACGCTTCACGTTGTATAATGTCGAAGAGTCGGTTCCTACAATGAATTTGATTTTGATCGTACTCAACATCATTCTACTTCCATTCATACGTAATGTGCCCTCGTAGTCGATCCTAGCTTCACCCTCTGCTGCGATGGCCGTCTTCAAATTAGTGATGAATTGTGAAGCGTCCGTGTCTCTCATCATACTGGCCGAACGTGTAACCGCTGTCCCATTCCAGTCTGTCCAGCCTGTGAGCTCCACATAGCTGGGACTGAAACTGGAGGGTCCTGAGAGTCCTGGTGGGCCCCCTTCGTAGGAAGGTGCCGTAGTCGAGGCTGCACCTGATATCACACTGGGGTTCTTCTCGAGATCCTGCATCTGTCGTTCCAAGTTGTTCATCCTGATGTCGGAGGCCTCCTGACGATTCGAGATGCTCTGAATATCGGCCCTGATTTCGACGTTTTCTTGTTGCCTAACTTTGCTCTCAAGCACGTTGAGCTCCGCGAAGGCCTTGAACCAGGATGGGGCCTCGTCCGAGACCACACTGAGTTTCTTTCGTTTCTCCTCGAGTTCTCCCAAGAGTGCCTCGTGAGGACCGTTGACACGATGTTTGACATTTCGTTGGGCGTCGTCGCTAACACCCTGCATACCCTGACGCTCCCCAGCACCTTCAGGGACAACAGCCGCTTGGGCCGCCGCCTGTCGTGCCTCCGTGGGCATACCTGGGGGCCCCCCTAGAGCACCGTCGGCGGGCCCTCGTAGAGCTCTTTTCTCGCACGGCGCTCCTCGGAACACATGAAGGAAGCTTCTGGAGCGAGACCCGAAAAACTATAATAAAAAAACAAATAATAATATTATATATATATATATTTTTTATTTTTTTTTAAGAAAAAAAAAAAAAAAAAAAAAAAAAAAAAAAAAAAAAAAAAAAAAAAAAAAAAAAAAAAAAAAAAAAAAAAAAAAAAAAACGTTTTTCTGTTTTCACCGAACGTCGGTTGCTCCAAGTGTTTTGGTAGTAATACTGCACCTACGGGCCTGAGAATTTCACAGGCGCACGCGTCATAGCCCACCTGTTGTAGTCCAAAACCCGGATAACAAAGCGAGAGACGCGCGCGCACGGCTCTCGCCGCGCAAGCGACATCCCGGCCCTGCCCCCGGCGCCCCGCGTGCCCCTGCCCTCGCCTCGGACTGCTCCGCAGACTGTGTGCGCGTGTTGTGCGGCCAGGCGCACGTCTGAACGTGCGCGGAGGCGCTGGAAAGCGCGCGAAGCGGAGCTCGACTTGGAACCGGTTCTCGCGGCGCTCCTCAATACACATAAGGGAAGCGTCTGGAGCAAGACCCGAAAAGCTCGAAAAATCACGTTTTTATGTTTTTATCCAAATACGGTTCCTCCAAGTGTTTTGATAGAAATACTGCACCTACGGACCTGAGAATTTGACTGGCAGTCGCGGCATAACCCACTACAGGTGCGAAAAATTTGGTTTCTTAAAACGAACTGGGAGCCGGCGGTAAACCGTCAACCAGGTAACCGCCGGGAGCCTCGTAGAGCTCTTTTCTCGTGCGGCGCTGCCCAGAACACATTAAGAGTTTTCTTCGAGATTTCTTTGCGAAAGAGCTCTCAAGCTCATCTGCAGCTCGAGTTAAGTGGAACAAATCACAATCAGTTCGAAACTAAATACGTATAATACGAACAGTTTTGCGGACCTAGCTCGGGTAGCAGACTGTGTTCAGAGCTCTAGATACTCCAGCCAAACGCCTTCGCGGCATAACCCACTACAGGTGCGAAAAATCTGGTTTCTTAAAATGAATTGTCAAATATCTTTCAAATCTTAGGAAAACCGACCCAAAGTTATCACATTGTCTCTTCTTGTCGGGTCGACCAACTGGCGCCGGCGGTGAACCGTCAACCTGGTCACCGCCGGGAACCTCTTAGAGCTCCTTGCACCTTGAAGAAAGCTCAGGATCGAAGCGGAGAGCTTCTGGAGTCAACATGAAAACTGGTTCTAGAGAGATGAGCTGCTGAGGGAACAAAGTTTATATGCGTATGCTTAGCGCAAAAATCTGATTACTCAAAATAAATGGTCAAATCTCTTACAAATTTTAGCAGAACCGACCAAAAGTTATCACTTTGTCTGCCGGGGCCAGGCGGTCCAACTGAGAACCGGCGGTTAACCGTCAACCAGGTTGCCGCCGGGCACCTTGTAGAGCTTTTTTCTTGCACAGCGCTCCTCGGAACACATGAAGGAAGCTTCTGAAGCGAGAGCCGAGAAACTCGAAAAATCACGATTTGTCGGTTTTCATCCAAAGTCGGTTGCTCCAAGTGTTTTAATAGTAATGCTGCACCTACGGACTTGAGAATTTGACTGGCAGACGCGGCATGACCCACTACAGGTGCGAATCTGCTTTATCAAAATGAACTGGGAACCGGCGGTAAACCGTTAATCTGGTTTTTGCGGTCTTTGCGATCGACTATGCGGGCCGTCAGGCCTAGTCGCTAGCAGGAAAAAGCGCGGCATACAGAGTCAGGCAAGACACCCACCACTCTTTGAGCGGAAGTGGGCACATGCGAAACTCTTACTCCGAACAAAGTGACAAGCACGCGGAGCTCTTATACCAACATGCGCGCATGCCCGACACACACACACAGCATGGCAAGAGTCGATGCAAACACAAAGTCCGAAGTATGTCGAAACCTCAGAGACACATCCATGATGCGACAACCGACCGTGTTACGAAATTTCCATCAAAGAAACAACATGCACAAACCAAAGAATGTAAGAGAATGGTGATGCTGATCGGACCCATCTCAGATGGCAAGCCCGAGCACGACGCATACGCCTGGATGTGAGGCTCCGCACGTGAGGCATCAGTCGCAATCAAAGTCCAATTCAGTCAGAAATGTGGCGACGAAGCAAAGAGAATAGAGGAAGGAACAAGTACAATTGTCACACAATGAATTCAATGTGCTACCCGCACTCGAAAGAGATCAATATGCAATCCACTCAAGGCAGATCTAGAATAAACGAGACTTACGAGCACCACTCTAGGCAGTGAGGAACAAGTCCGCGTATACAAATTGCCACCACCAAACAGCAACGAGAAAGGAGTATGAGAGGCAGACAATGACAAGCAAGATGTATTACGAGCACCACTCCAGGCAGTGAGGAACAAGTCCGCGTATACAAATTGCCACCACCAAACCGCAACGAGAAATAAATATGAGAGGCAGACAATGACAAGCAAGATGTACAGGCAGATGAGCAGTTGCGCAAGCAGAGCAAAACAACACGCTAGCTCAACGTTCATCTTCGCGGAGGTTCCCCAGGCAGGAGAAAATGAACGTTCGCAGAGCCTTAAGCCTTGAGCCGAAATAGCTTGAGCCGAAATGGTTACGGGAACCTCGTAGAGCTCTTTTCCTGCACGGCGATCGTCGGAACTGGGCGCCAACGGTAAACCGTCAACCTTTCTTACCGCCGGGGGACTCGTAGAGCTTCCTGACAACATATAATGTCGAAAAATATTACACATAACAGATAGTTTTTTAGCCCAAGCAATTTCAGACCTTTCGGATCGAACGCCCCCAATGCTTCTGGATTGTCTTCTGTACGAGCTCTGTAGCTCTCCTACAGCCCGAGTTACGTGCGTAAATCGACAGCACATCTCAAGATGACTCGAACAATACGAATAGTTTGGCAAACCTAGCTCGAGTATCAGACTGAGTTCAGACCTCTGCATGCGACAGGCAGACGCGTCTGATGTTCTGGATCGATTCATGTGATTACCAGCCCTGCAGCCCCCCTAAGTTCGGGCAGCAGGCAGAGTTCGGAGCTCTGAATTCGAGAGACGGACGCGCCTGATGTCTCCGAATCGATTTTAGTGATTACCAGCCATGCATCCCCCCTACAGCCCGAGTTAAGTGCAGAGAACTGACAGCATCTCTCAAGATGACGAACAATACGAATAGTTTCGCGATTCTAGATCGAACAGCAGACCGAGTTCAGAGCTCTGGATTCAACAGACAACGGCCACTGATGATTCCGATTCAGATTCTGTACCTATCAGCTGTAGCTGTCCTGTAGCTCGAGTTAAGTACAGAAAACCGAGAGCGTCTGTCAAGATGACTCGAATAATACGAATAGGTTTGCGGACCTACCTCGGCTAGCAGACCGAGTTCAGACCTCTGGGTTCAAGAGGCGAACGCGCCTGATCATTCTAAATCGATTAGCTGTGCTAATCAGCTCTGCAGCTGGCCTGAAGCTCGAGTTATCTTGAGAAAACCGTCTCCGCGTGACAAGATGACCCGAAACGGGCGATCCCGCCTGGACGCTTTTTGGCAGTAAAAGGTACCCGATCGAGCTGAGATCAAGACGGCGAGCGGGAATAAGATCGAATATCACTGGAAAAAATACTAGAGCTCTAACGAATGGTTGAATTCCGAGAACAAAATTTTCAACCGACCAAAACTCACAAAAAGGTCCGTCGAGATTTTTTTGCCAACTAGCTCTCCAGCGCCCCGGAATTACTCTTAAGCTTCCAGCAATAACTTGCTAAGGGAAGCTCTACGAGTTAATCTGCTTTATCAAATTGAATTGTCAAATATCTTTCAAATCTTAGCAAAACCCACCCAAAGTTGTCACACTTGGTAGCGTCCAAAATCCGGAGAGCGAAGAGACCCTCGGGGACGCGAAATCTTTCTGGGGAGCTCTGGGGGCTCTCCTGCAGCGGTTCTGAGGCGCTGCCAGGCACGCTTCCATGCGTGCCTGCACGCGTGCAGGCACGCGTGGACGCGTGCCGGAAGCGCTCCCGGACCCGCTGCGACCCCGGACGAATCGCTGCGAGGACTGGGCGCCGGCGGTAAACCGTCAACCTTGGTTACCGCCAGGGGACTCGTAGAGCTTCCTGAGAATAACTAATTTGAAAAAAAGATTGTTGATAACGATTTTTGTCAGCCCAAGCGATTTGAGACCTGTCGATGCAACAGCCAAACGCCCCCGATGCTTCTGCATTGTCATCCGTACGGGCTCTGAAGCTCTCCTACAGCCCGAATTACGTGCGTAAATCGACAGCACCTTTCAAGATGACTCGAACAATACGAATAGTTCGGCAAACCTAGCTCGAGTATCAGACCGAGCTCAGACCTCTGCATGCGACAGGCGGACGCGTCTGATGCCTCTGAATCGATTCCTGTGATTACCAGCCCTGCAGCCCCCCGAGAGCGTCTGTCAAGATGACTCGAATAATACGAATAGATTTGCGGACCTAGCTCGGGTAGCAGACCGATTTGAGACCTCTGGATGCAACAGGCGAACGCGCCTAATCATTCTGAATCGATTCGCTGTGCTAATCAGCTCTGTAGCTCTTCTATAGCTCGAGTTATGTTCAGAAAACCGCCACCGCCTGTCAAGATGAGCCGAAACGGCCGATCCCGCCTGGACGCTTTTTGGCAGTGAAATGTACCCGATCGAGCTGAGATCAAGATGACGAGCGGGAATAAGATCGAATATCTCGGGAAAAAATACTAGAGCTAAAACGAATTGAGAAATTCCGAGAACGAAATTTTGAACCGACCAAAAGTCAGCAAAAGGTCCGTTGAGATTTTTCTTGCCAACTAGCTCTCCAGCGCCCCGGAACTTGGCAGCGTCCAAAACCCGGAGAGCGGAGAGACCCTTCGGAAGCCGGCGGTAAACCGTCAACCTTTGTTACCGCCGGGGGACTCGTAGAGCTTCCTGAAAACATAAAATGTCGAAAAAATTACACCGAACAAATAGTTTTTCAGCCCAAGCAATTTCAGACCTCTCGGATGCAACAGCCGAACGCCCCCGATGCTTCTGGATTGTCTTCTGTACGAGCTCTGTAGCTCTCCTACAGCACCTCTCAAGATGACTCAAACAACACGAACAGTTTGGCAAACCTAGCTCGAGTATCAGACCGAGTTCAGACCTCTGCATGCGACAGGCGGACGCGTCTGATGTCTCTGAATCGATTCCTGTGATTACCAGCCCTGCAGCCCCCCCTACAGCCCGAGTTAAGTCCAGAAAACCGACAGCACCTCTCAGGATGACTCGAACAATACGAATAGTTTCGCGGACCTAGTTCGGGCAGCAGACAGAGTTCGGAGCTCTGGATTCGAGAGACGGACGCGCCTGATGTCTCCGAATCGATTCCACTGATTACAAGCCATGCAGCCCCTACAGCCCGAGTTAACGGCATAGAACCGACAGCATCTCTCAAGAAGCCTCGAACAATACGAATAGTTTCGCGATTCTAGATCGGGCAGCAGACCGAGTTCAGAGCTCTGGATTCAACAGACAACGGCCACTGACGATTCTGAATCAGATTCTGTACGCATCAGCTCTCCAGCTAGCCTGTAGCTCGAGTTAAGTACAGAAAACCGAGAGTGTCTTGTCAAGATGACTCGAATCATACGAATAGGTTTGCGGACCTAGCTCGGCTAGCAGACCGAGTTCAGACCTCTGGGTTCAAGAGGAGAACGCGCCTGATCATTCTGAATCGATTAGCTGTGCTTATCTTATTTGAGAAAACCGACAGCGCGTGACAAGATGACCCGAAACGGGCGATCACGCCTGGACGCTTTTTGGCAGTAAAGGTACCCGATCGAGCTGAGATCAAGACGGCGAGCGGGAGTAAGATCGAATATCACGGGAAAAAATACTAGAGCTCTAACGAATTGTTGAATTTTGAGAACAAAATTTTCAACCGACCAAAATTCCTCAAAATGTCCGTCGGGATTTCTCTTGCCAACTAGCTCTCCAGCGCCCCGGAACTGGCACCTGGTCACCGCCGGGAACCTCGTAGAGCTCCTCGCACGCGTGAGAGTGCTCAGAGTCGAACAAGAGAGCTTCTGGAGGCATTTTTCAAAAAAAAAAAAAAAAAAAAAAAAAAAAAAAAAAAAAAAAAAAAAAAAAAAAAAAAAAAAAAAAAACATGTAGTTTTTTCATGTCGACATGAGGTTCGTTCCTCGAAGTGTTTTGATAGTAAATGTGCGGCTACAGAGCTCATATTGAAACGCATAGGCCCTCACATTCCTCTACAGCTGCGAAAAAACTGCTTTCTCAAAATGAATTGTCAAATATCTTTCAGATGATCCCACAGCCGACCAAAAAACACCACTTTTTCCTTTCTGGCCGGGTCGGCCAACTCGCGCCGGGGGTGAACCGTCAATCTGGTTACCGACGGGAAACCTCGTAGAGCTCCTGTCACGCGTAAGAGTGACCAGAATCGAAGCAGAGAACTTCGCAGTAGATTTCTTTCAACTCTTCAATTTTCAATTTTTTATGTCAATATAAGGTCAGGTTTCGGGCTTCGCTCAGAAGAATTTCTCGACGGAATGAGCTGAGAATTTGGGAGGCAACTTCTGTGATGTAAAGCTTTGCTCTGCGCAATTATCAGCCAAAACGAATGGTTGGAGCTGCAACATCGGCTGAGCCAGGCCGCGGATGGTATGATCGCGTTCCTTTCCGAAATTTCGCCAACTAGCTCCACCCTGTCGCCGAATTCCTCTATCTCTCATACCATGAGAGCTCTACGAGGTATCTCCAACGCCCCGGAATTACTCTTAAGCTTCCAGCAACTGGCGCCGGCAGGGAACCGTCAACCTGGTCACCGCCGGGAACCTCGTAGAGCTCATTTCACGCATAAGAGTACTCGGAGTCGAAAGAGAGAGCTTCTGGAAGCATTTCTCGAAAAAAAGAAAAATTGATTTGTTCGTGTCGACATGAAGATGGTTCCACCAAGTGTTTTCATAGTAATAGTGCGTCTACAGAGCTCATACTAAGACAGAGAGGCCCTCATAGTCGTTTACAGGTGCGATAAATCTGCTTTCTCAAAATGAATTCTCAAATATCTTTCAAAAAATTGCAAAACCACCCAAAAGTTACCACTGGGCGCCGGCGGTAAACCGTCAACCTTCCTTACCGCCGGGGGACTCGTAGAGCTTCCTGAGCATATACAATGTCGAAAAAATTGCAGAGAACGAATAGTTGTTCAGCCTAAACGAGCTCAGACCTCTCGAAGCAACAGCCAAACGCCCCTCATGCTTCTGGATCGTTTTCTGTGCGCACGAGCTCTGTAGCTCTCCTACAGCCCGAGCTACGTGCGGAAATCGACAGCACCTCTCAAGATCAGTCGAACCATACAAATAGTTTTGCGAATCTAGCTCGAGTATCAGACCGAGTTCAGACCTCTGAATGCAACAGGCGGACGCGTCTGATGTCTCCGAATCGATTCCTGTCATTACCAGCCCTGCAGCCCCCTTACAGCCCGAGTTAAGTGCAGAAAATCGACAGCACCTCTGAAGATGACTCGAACAATACGAGTAGTTTCACGGACCTAGCTCGGACAGCAGGTCATTGCGACAGCTGGACGCGACTGATGTCTTCGAATCGATTCCAGTGATCACCAGCCCTGCAGCCCCCTTACAGCTCGAGTTAAGTGCAGAAAACAGACAACGCCTCTCAAGATGACTCGACGAATACGAATAGTTTTGCGAACCTAGCTCGTGGAGCACACCGAGTTCCGAACTCTGGATTCGGCAGGCGGACGCGCCTGATGTCTCCGAATCGATTTCTGTGACTACAAGCTCTGTAGCCCCCCTACAGCCCGAGTTAAATGCAGAAAAATGCTAGCATCTCTCAAGATGACTCCAACAACACGAATAATTCCGCGCAGAAGACCGAGTTCAGACCTCTAGATGGAACAGACGAACGCGTCTGATGATTCGCAATCGATTTCTGTGAGAATAAGCTCTGTAGCTGCCCTACAGCTCGAATTAAGTACAACATACCGACAACGCGTATCAAGATGACTCGAAACAGCCGATCCCGCCGCAATGCTTTTTGGCAGTGAAAGGTACCCGATCGAGCTGAGATCTAGATGACGAGCGGGAATAAGATCGAATATGGTGGGAAAAATACTAGAGCTCTAACGAATGTTGAAATTTTGAGAACAAAATTTTCAACCGACCAAAAGTCAGCAAAAGGTCCGTCGAGATTTTTCTTGCCAACTGGGCGCCGGCGGTAAACCGTCAACCTTTGTTACCGCCTGGGGACTCGTAGAGCATCCTGACAACATATAATGTCGAAAAAAAGTACACAGAAAAATAGTTTCTCAGCCCAAGCAATTTCAGACCTCTCGGATGGAACAGCCGAACGCCCCCGATGCTTCTGGATTGTCTTCTGTACGAGCTCTGTAGCTCTGCTACAGCCTGAGTTACGTGCGTAAATCGACAGCACCTCTCAAGATGATTCGAACAATTCAAATAGTTTGGCAAACCTAGCTCGAGTATCAGACCGAGTTCAGACCTCTGCATGCGACAGGCGCACGCGTCTGATGTCTCTGAATCGATTCCTGTGATTACCAGTCCTGCAGCCCCCCTACAGCCCGAGTCAAGTGCAGGAAACCGACAACACCTCTCAGGATGACTCGAACAATACGAATAGTTTGGCGGACCTAGTTCGGGCAGCAGACAGAGTTCGGAGCTCTCGATTCGAAAGGCACACGCGCCTGATGTCTCCGAATCGATCCCACTGATTACAAGCCATGCAGCCCCCCGACAGCCCGAGTTAAGTGCAGAGAACGGACAGCATCTCTCAAGATGACTCGAAGAATACGAATAGTTTCGCGATTCTAGATCGGGCAGCAGACCGAGGTCAGAGCTCTGGATTCAACAGACAACGGCCACTGATGATTCTGAATCAGATTCTGTACGTATCAGCTCTATAGCTGTCCTGTAGCTCGAGTTAAGTACAGAAAACCGAGAGCGTCTGTCAAGATGACTCGAATAATACAAATAGGTTTGCGGACCTAGCTCGGCTAGCAGACCGAGTTCAGACCTCTGGGTTCAACAGGCGAACGCGCCTGATCATTCTGAATCGATTAGCTGTGCTTACCAGCTCTGTAGCTGCCCTAAATAAAGCTCGAGTTATCTTGAGAAAACCGTCACCGCGTGACAAGATGACCCGAAACGGGCGATCCCGCCGCAGTGCTTTTTGGCAGTAAAAGGTACCCGATCGAGCTGAGATCAAGACGGCGAGCGGGAATAAGATCGAATATCACTGGAAAGAATACTAGAGCTCTAACGAATTGTTGAATTCCGAGAACAAAATTTTCAACCGACCAAAAGTCCTCACAATGTCCGTCGAGACTGGCGCCGGCGGTGGACCGTCAACCTGGTCACCGCCGGGAACCTCGTAGAGCTCCTTGCGCTCGTAAGAATGCTCAGATTCGAAGCAGACCGCTTCTGAAAGCATTTCTAGAAAAACATCTTTTTTTCGTATCTGGGTGTCAACGTGACGTCGATTCCTCCAAATGTTTTGATAGTAAAACTGTCTCGACAGAGCTGAGCTGCCCGCAATATAAAGTTTCGATTCTAATGCTCAGAGTAAACATCTGCTTCCTCAAAATGAATTGTCAAATATCTTTCAAATAATCGCAAAACCACCCAAAAGTTATCACTTTGTCCTTTCTCGCCGGGTCGACCAACTAGCTCAACCCCGCGCCGGAATTCCTCTAGCTCTATGACGAAGAGCTCTACAGGGTATTTTTCTTGCCAACTAGCTCTCCAGCGCCCCGGAATTCCCTTAAGCTTCCAGCAATAACTGGCGCGGGCAGTGAACCGTCAGCCTGGTCACCGCCTGGAACCACGCAGAGCTCATTTCACGCATAAGAGTGCTCGAGGTCGAAAGAGAGAGCTTCTAGAAGCATTTCTCGAAAAAAAAAAAAAAAAAAAAAAAAAAAAAATCTGGTCGACATGAAGATGGTTCCGCCAAGTCTTTTTATAGTAAAAACCTAGAGAGCTCATACTACGAGAGAGAGAGACCCTCATAGTCGTTTACAGATGCGAAAAATCTGCTTTCTCAAAATGAATTGTCAAATATCTTTCACAAAATTACAAATCTACCCAAAAGTTACCACTTTGTCCTTTCTGGCCGGGTCGACCAACTGGCGCCGGCGGTGCACCGTCAACCTGGTCACCGCTGGGAACCTCGTAGAGCTCCTCTCACTGGTAAGAGTGCAGAGAATCGACACAGAGTCGAAAAATAAAGATTTTTCGAAAATCTTCAAATTCGATTTTTTCGATGTTCATATTCGCTCAGTTCCTGGAAGTCAACTCATGCAAAAATGCATCGAGAGAGCTGAACTGCTGTCAGAGAGGAGTTCATATGCCAATGCGACGCGCAAAAATCTGCTTTCTCAAAATGAATTGTCAAATGTCTTACAACTTTTCGCAAAACCACCCAAAAGTTGCCACATTGTCCGACTCGGCCGGCTGGGCCAACTAGCTCCACCCCGCGCCGGAATTCCTCTAGCTCATCGATGCCGAAGAGCTCTACGAGGTACTAGCTCCACCCCGCGCCGGAATTCCTCAAGCTCATCGATGCCGAAGAGCTCTACGAGGTACGAGTTACTGGGAACCGGCGGTAAACCGTCAACCAGGTTACCACCGGGACCCTCGTAGAGCTCTTTTCTCACACCGCGCTTCTCGGAACACATGAAGAAAGCTTCTGGAGCGAGAAACGAAAAAATCGAAAAAAACACGTTTTTCGGTTTTTATCGACATCGGTTCCTCCAAGTGTTTTGATGGTAATACTGCAGCTACGGGCCTGGAAATTTTACTGGCAGACGCGCCTTAACCCACTACAGGTGCGAAAAATCTGGTTTCCCACAATAAATTGTGAAACATCTTTGAAATCTCAGCAAAACCACCCAAAAGTTGTCACTTTGTCCTTTCTAGCCGGGTCGGCCAACTGGGCGCCGGCGGTAAACGGTCAACCTTTGTTACCGCCGGGGGACTCGTAGAGCTTCCTGACAACATATAATGTCGAAAAAAATTACACAGAAAGAAATATTTGTTCAGCACAAGCACCGAGTTCAGAGCTCTGCATGCGACAGACAGACGCGTCTGATGTCTCTGAATCGATTCCTGTGATTACCAGCCCTGCAGCTCCCCTACAGCCCGAGTTACGTGCAGGAAACCGACAGCAGCAGGATGACTCAAACAATACGAATAGTTTCGCGATTCTAGATCGGGCAGCAGACCGAGGTCAGAGCTCTGGATTCAACAGACAACGGCCACTGATGATTCTCAATCAGATTCTGTACGTATCAGCTCTGTAGATGTCCTGTAGCTCGAGTTCAGTACAGAAAACCGAGAGCGTTTGCCAAGATGACTGCAATAATACGAACAGGTCGGACCTAGCTCGGCTAGCAGACCGAGTTCAGACCTCTGGGTTCAACAGGCGAACTTGCCTGATCATTCTCAATCGATTAGCTGTGCTTACCAGCTCTGTAGTTGTCCTGAAGCTCGAGTTATCTTGAGAAAACCGTCACCGTGTGTCAAGATGACTCGAAACGGCGGATCCCGCCGCAGTGCTTTTTGAGCTGAGATCGAGCTGAGATCAAGATGGCGAGCGAAAAAAAATACTAGAGCTCTAACGAATGATTGAATTTCGAGAACAAAATTTTGAACGACCAAAAATCTCTAAAAGTTCCGTCGAGATTCTTCTCGAGGCCCCGGAATTACTCTTAAGCTTCCAGCAATAACTTGCTAAGCGAAGCTCTACGAGTTACTGGGCGCCGGCGGTGAACCGTCAACCATTGTTACTGCCGGGGGACTCGTAGAGCTTCCTGACACATATAATGCCGAAAAAAGCACATAGGGAAATAGTTTTTCAGCCCAAGCAATTTCAGACCTCTCGAATGAACAGCCGAACGCCCCCGATGCTTCTGGATTCTCTTCTGTACGAGCTCTGTAGCTCTGGTACAGCCCAAGTTACGTGCGTGAATCGACAGCACCTCTCAAGATGATTCGAAAAATACGAATAGTTTGGAAAACCTAGCTCGAGTATCAGACAGAGTTCAGACCTCTGCATGCGACAGGCGGACGCGTCTGATGTCTCAGAATCGATTCCTGCGATTATCAGCCCTGCAGCCCCCTATACAGCCCGAGTTAAGCAGGAAACCGACAGCACCTCTCAGAATGACTCGAACAATACGAATAGTTTCGCGATTCTAGATCGGACAGCAGACCGAGTTCAGAGCTCTGGATTCAACAGACGACGGCCACTGATGATTCTGAATCAGATTCTGTACGTACCAGCTCTGTAGCTGTCCTGTAGCTCGAGTTTAGTACAGAACGAGAGCGTCTGTCAAGATGACTCGAATAGTACGAATAGGTTTGCAGACCTGGCTCGACTAGCAGACCGAGTTCAGACCTCTTGATTCAACAGGCGAACGCGCCTAATTATTCTACATCGATTAGCTGTGCTTACCAGCTCTGTAGTTGTCCTAAAGCTCGAGTTATATTGAGAAAACCGACATTGTCTGTCGAGATAACCCGAAACGGTTCCGCGCCTGCTTTTTTTGCAGTAAAAGCTACCCGATCGAGCTGAGATCAAGATGGCGAGAGGAAATGAGATCGAATATCATGGAAATTAATACTATAGCTCTAGGAAATGCTCTAATTTTAAGGACGAAGTTTTCAACCGACGAAAAGTAGCAAAAGGTCTGTCGAGATTTTTCTTGTCAACTAGCTCTCCAGCGCCCCGCAATTACTCTCCAGCCATCAATAACTTGCTAAGGGGAGCTCTACGAGTTGCTTGCTCCACTCTGCGCCGGAATTCCTCTAGCTGATCGATCGAGCCATGATAGCGTTCAAAACCGCGAGAGTAAAGGGAAAACACACCAGAAAGCTTTTCGTGCGAACCGTGCAACGCTCTCGAAGCTTGCCAGAAGCTCTCGCGGACCAGCTGCCGGGCCGAACGATTCTGGAGCGGCGGAGCTGGGCTTCTAATCTTAAACCTCTCGCTCTCAGCAAGCTCTCCGGGAAACTTTGTCCTTTCTGGCCGGGTCGCCCAACTTGGTAGCATCCAAAACCCGGAGAGCGAAGAGAATCTCGGGGACGGGAAATCTTTCCTGGAAAGCCTTGGGAGCCCCCTGGGGCGCGGCGGAACCGCTGCCAGAAACGCTTCCATGCATGCCTGTACGCATGCAGGCACGCGTGGAAGCTTGCCGGAAGCTCTCCCGGACACGTTGCCGGCTCGAACGACCTGCTGCGGGGATTCTGGAGCGCCGCGGAAGAGCTTCTGGCGGGCACCACCACCGTCCGGCTTCTAATCTTAAACCTTTTAGCTCTCAGCGAACTCTCCGAACTGGGCGCCGGCGGTAAACCGTCAACCTTTCTTTTTTTTTTGGGGAGGCTGACCAGGCACCGAGCGCCCCAGCGCCCGTTAAGTGCCTACCTAGTCTCTCTGCAGCTGGAGGTCTTGGGCCACCTGGGCTGCGGCCCGCAAGAGGCCCTCGAGACCCGAAAGCTCAGCGTCAGTGATACTGCTATGGGAGGGGAGTGCCTGTGCACAACGCCCTACTACTTCCCATATGATTGGACAAGGAGAGGAGGCTTGGGGGAAGAGGGAGACTACCCGAGCTCTCTTATCTCTATGTTCAGGGTCAGGGTACGGATCATGGAAGCGAGGGATATATCCAATCTGCAGAAACCAGCCGACGCCCACACCTTGGGCACACACTCCGCCGTCGAAGGATCCGCGGAGGCCAATAACTCGAAAGTTGTCTTGAACATCAGGGCGAAAGATATGGTGGTGGAACAGCTCTCTGAATATCTGGCCTTCCCGTGCTAGATGGGTAAGTTCATCAGCTACTGTGTTACTCTCCCGATATATGTGTCGAATAAAGTCGTTGCCCCATGAGGGGGGTCGTACTCCTTCCTCCTCCAATTCTTCCAACAGAGAAATAATATTTGCAACCCGCCTACGATAAGAAGCCCCATCTCCTCCTTCTCCACCCTCAACCTTCCAGAGACCGTTGATCCAATTACAGATAAGAAGCGAATCTCCCGTCAGCTCCAGACCGATCCCGTCATCACTCAGATCCCAAGTCGGCTCCTGTTCATTGTTCGAGGCCAATCTCTGGGCCAGCTTCTCAGACTCCTTCACCGACAACGGACGAGCCATCATCTCCTCCCCCCTCTCCTTCATGTAGTTTCCTCGTCCTCCAGTTCCTCCACGGACAACAAACAAGTCAAACAGAGAACCCAAAGTACAAGCTTCCAGGAACTGCCTGCAATACTGAACGAAGTCAGAGTAAGAGAAAGAGCACGCCCTCCACCAACGATCCTCCAGATTCACAAACGAGGGAAATATCGTCTGGAACATGAAACACCAAGGATGTTCACCCGTCGCCTGCCCCTTAGCACTGCCTAATCGTGTCAGTTTCGAGGCCTCCTTCCACTTCCACTGGGAACGCAAATATTTTGACTCAAGTGTCCTTTTTCTCCTCCCACCTCGGGGTACTCGTCGAGCTTCCTGACAATATAATGTGGAAAGGAATTTCAGAGAACGACTAGTGTTTCAGCCCAAGCGATTATAGACCTCTCAAGATGACTCCAACAAAACAAACGAACAGTTTTCCAATCGAGCTCGAGTATGAAACCGAGTTCAGACCTCTGAATGCGACAGGCGGCCGCGTCTGATGTCTGTGGACCGATTCCTGTGATTACCAGCTCTGCAGCCCCCCATACAGCCTGAGTTAAGTGCAGAAAACCGAGAGTACGTCTCAGGATGACTCGAATAATACAACAGTTTCGCGGATCTCGTTCGAGCAGCAGACCGAGTTTCGAGCTCTCGTTTCGACGAACGAACGCGCCTGATGTCTCGAAATCGATTCCTGAGACCAGCAGCACTGTAGCCCTTCCCCAGCACGATTTCAGTACAGAAAACCGAGAGCACTTCTCAAGATGACTCGAAGAATACCGATAGGTTCGCGAACCTAGCTCGGGGAGCAGGCCGAGTTCAGAGCTCTTGATTCAACAGACGAACGCGCCTGATAATTCTCAATCGATTCCTGTGATTATCAGCTCTGTGGCTGCCCTACAGATCGAGTTAAGTACGAAAAACCGAGAGCGTCTGCTAGAATGACTCGACTAATACGAATAGGCGACCCTAGCTCGGCTAGCAGACCGAGTTCAGACCTCTGGATTCAACAGAGGAACGCGCCTGATCATTCTGAACGCATTAGCTGTGCTGACCAGCTCTGTAGTTGTCCTGAAGCTCAAGTTATCTTGAGAAAACCGACAGCGCGTATCAAGATGACTCGAAACGGCCGTTCCCGCCTGCCTGCTTTTTGGCCTCCAAAGTTACCCGATCGAGCTGAGATCAAGATGGCGAGCGGGAATAAGATCGAATATCATGGGAAAAAATACTAGAGCTCTAACGAATTGTCAAATTTCGAGAACAAAATTTTCAACCGACCAAAAGTCACCAAAAGGTCCGTCGATTTTTCTTGCCAACTAGCTCTCCAGCTCCCCGGAATTACTTGGCGCCGGCGGTAAACCGTCAACCTGGTTACCGCCGGGGACCTCGTAGAGCTCTTTTCTTGCCCAGCTCCTCGGAACACGTGAAGCAAGCTTAGGCGAGTGCCAAAAAACTCGAAAAAAAATCGATCGCATACAAATAGTTTTGCGGACTTAGCTCGAGAAGCAAAATCTGTTCAGAGCTCTAGATTCTTCAGCCAAACGCCCTTGATGATTCTGTATCGGTTTCTGTGCGTACCACCTCTGTATCTGTGCTACAGCTAGAGTTAAGTGCAGAATACCGACAGCGCCTCTAAAGAGAACTTGAGAAATACGAATAGTGTTGTGGACCTAGCTCGACTAGCAGAACGAGCTCAGGCCTCTCGATGCAACAGACGCAAGCGCCTGGTGATACTGAATCAGCTTATGTGCGTACCAGCTCTGCAGCTCCTCTGAATCTTGAGTTGAGTACAGAAGACCGGCATCACTGGTGAAGATGACTTTTACGGACATAGCTCGAGTAGCAGACCGAGTTCAGGCCTCTGGATGCAACAGGCGAACGCGCCTGATCATTCTGAATCGGTTTCTGTAAAGATCAGCTCTGTAGCTCTCAAAATCTCGAGTTAAGTACAGAAAACCGTGAACGCGTGTCAAGATGACTCGGAACGCAGTTGGTTCCAGCTAGTCTTTTGATAATAATATTGCAGCTACGGACCTGAGAATTTAACTGGCAGACGCGGCATAACCCACTACACGTGAGAATAATACCGGTTCTCAAAATGAAGTGTCAAATATCTTTCAAATCAAAGCAAAACCGACCCAAGGTTATCACATTGTCTCTTTTGGTCGGGTCGGCCAACTAGCTCCACCCCGCGCCGGAATTCCTCTAGCTCATCGATGCCGAAGAGCTCCACGAGGTATTTTGAACTGCCAACGTGAAGTCGGTCCCTGGCTTCGCTCGGGAGAATTTTTCGACGGAATGAACTAGGAATTTGTGAGGTAACTTCTGTAATGCCAAGCTTCGCTCTGCGCAAATAGCAGCCCAAACGAATTGTTAGAACTGCAAAATCGGCTGAGCCAGGCCGCGGAAGGTATGATCGCGTCCCTTTTCGACATTTCGCCAACTAGCTCCACCCTGTCGCCGAATTCCTCTAGCTCTTCTACCCTCAGAGCTCTACGAGGCACTAGAAGTGCAAGCAGACGCCTGAGAGAACTAGAAGTGAAAGCAGATAGCTTCTGATGGCATTTTCTGCAAAACTGGAAAATTGCATTTTTTGGACTGCCAACGCGAAGTCGGTCCCTGGCTTCGCTCGGGAGAAATTTTCGACGGAATGAACTAAGAATTTGTGAGGTAACTTCTGTAATGCCAAGCTTCGCTCTGCGCAAATAGCAGCCCAAACGAATTGTTAGAACTGCAACATCGGCTGAGCCAGGCCGCGGAAGGTATGATCGCGTCCCTTTTCGACATTTCGCCAACTAGCTCCACCCTGTCGCCGGATTCCTCTAGCTCTTCTACCATCAGAGCTCTACGAGAACTAGAAGTGCAAGCAGATAGCTTCTGATGGCATTTTCTGCAAAACTGGAAAATTGCATTTTTGGACTGCCAACGCGAAGTTTGTCCCTGGCTTCGCTCGGGAGAATTTTTCGACGGAATGAACTAAGAATTTCCGAGGTAACTTCTGTAATGCCAAGCTTCGCTCTGCGCAAATAGCAGCCCAAACGAATTGTTAGAACTGCAAAATCGGCTGAGCCAGGCCGCGGAAGGTACGATCGCGTCCCTTTTCGACATTTCGCCAACTAGCTCCACCCTGTCGCCGAATTCCTCTAGCTCTTCTACCATCAGAGCTCTACGAGGCACTCTTAAGCTTCCAGCAATAACTTGCTAAGGGAAGCTCTACGAGTTACTTGCTCCACCCCGCGCCGGAATTCCTCTCGCTCATCGATGCCGAAGAGCTCTACTGGGCGCCGGCGGTAAACCGTCAACCTTTCTTACCGCCGGGGGACTCGTAGAGCTTCCTGACAGTATATATTGTGGGAAAAAATCCAGAGAACGACTAGTTTTCAGCCTAAGCGATTTTAGACCTCTCAAGATGACTCTAACAAAAAAACAAACAGTTTCGCAACCCAGTTCGAGTATCAGACCGAGTTCAGACCTCTCAATGCGACAGGCGGGCGCGTCTGATGTCTGCGAATCGACTCATGTGATTACCAGCCCTGCAGCCCCCCTACAGCCCGAGTTAAGTGCAGAAAACCGACAGCATCTCTCAGGATGACTCGAATAATACAATAGTTTCGCGGACCTGTTTCGAGCAGCAGACCAAGTTCTGAGCTCTCGAATCGACCAACGAACGCGCCTGATGTGTGCAAATCGATTTCTATGACCCGCAGCACTGTAGCCCTCCCCCAGCACGAGTTGAGTGCAGAAAATTGAGAGCACTTTTCACGATGATTCGGACAATACGAATAGTTTCGCGAACCTAGCTCGGGCAGCAGGCCGATTTCAGAGCTCTCGATACAACAGACAAACGCGTCCGATAATTCCCAATCTATTTCTGTGACTATAGGCCCTATAGCTGCCCTACAGCTCGAGTTAAGAACAGAAAACCGAGAGCGTTTGTCAAGATGACTCGAATAATACGAATAGATTTGCGGATCTAGCTGGGCTAGCAGACCGCGTTCAGACCTCTGGAGTCAACAGGCGAACGCGCCTGATGATTCTGAATGCGATAGATGTGCGTGCCCGCTCTGTAGCTGCCCTGCAGCTCGAATTAAGTACAAAATACCCAGAACGCGTATCAAGTTGACCCGAATAATACGAATAGGTTTGCGGACCTAGCTCGGCTAGCAGACCGAGTTCAGACCTATGGATTCAACAGGCGAACGCGCCTGATGATTCTGAGTGCGATAGATGTGCTTACCAGCACTGTAGCTGCCCTAGAGCTCGAGTTGAGTAGAAAAAACCGACAACGCGTATCAAGTTGATTCGAATAATACGAATAGGTTTGCGGACCTAGCTCGGCTAGCAGACCGAGTTCAGACCTATGGATTCAACAGGCGAACGCGCCTGATCATTCTGAGGGCGATAGGTGTGTTAACCAGCACTGTAGCTGCCCTACAGCTCGAGTTAAGTAGAAAATACCGACAACGCGTATCAAGGTGACTCGAAACGGCTGCTCCCGCCGGGACGCTTTTTGGCGGTAAAAGGTACCCGATCGAGCTGAGATCAAGATGGCGAGCGGGAATAAGATCGAATATCATGGGGAAAAATACTAGAGCTCTAACGAATGGTCAAATTTTGAGAACAAAATTTTGAACCGACCAAAAGTCACCAAAAGTTCCGTCGAGACTGGGCGCCGGCGGTAAACCGTCAACCTTGGTTACCGCCGGGGAACTCGTAGAGCTTCCAAGCTCGACTTAAGTAGAGAAAACCGACAGCACCTACCAACATTCTGACTCATTGTGAATATTTTTTGACCTCTGAATGCGACAAGCGGACGCGTCTGATGTCTGCGAATCGACCTGTCATTACCAGCCCCGCAGCCCCCTACAGCCCGAGGTCAGTGCAGAAAACCGACAGCATCTCTCAGGATGACTCGAACAATACAATAGTTTCGCGAACCTAGTTCGGGCAGCAGACCGAGTTCCGAGCTCTGGATTCGACAGGCGGACGCGCATGATCTCTTTAAATCGATTTATATGATAACGAGCACTGTAGCCGCCTCTCTGTGCAAGTTCATTGAAGAAAACCGAGAGCACTTCTTTAGATGACTCGAGCAATACGAATAATTTCGCGATTCTAGATCGAGCAGACGACCGAGTTTAGAGCTCTGCATTCGACAGACAAACGCAACTGACGATTACGAATCAGTTTCTCTAAATATCAGCTCTGTAGCTGTCTTACAGCTCGAGTTAAGTACAGAAAACCGAAAGTTTTTGTCAAGATGACTCGAATAATACGAATAGGTTTGCGGACCTAGCTCGGCTCACACACCGAGTTCAGACCTCTGGATTCAACAGGCGAACGCGCCTAATCATTCTGAATGCATTAACTGTGCTGACCAGCTCTGTAGATGTCCTACAGCTCGAGTTATGTTGAGAAAACCGTCAGCGCGTATCAAGATGACTCGAAACGGCCGATCCCGCCAGAGTGCTTTTTGGCCTTCAAAGTTACCCGATCGAGCTGAGATCAATATGGCGAGCGGGAATAAGATCGAATATCACGGGGAAAAATACTAGAGCTCTAACGAATGGTCAAATTTCGAGAACAAAATTTTCAACCGACCAGAAGTCAGCAAAAGTTCCGTCGAGATTTTTCTTGCCAACTAGCTCTCCAGCGCGCCGAAATTACTCTTAAGCTTCCAGCAACTAGCTTGGGGAAGCTCTACGAGTCATTTTTCTTGCCAACTAGCTCTGCAGCGCCCCGGAATTACCCCTAAGCTTCCAGCAATAACTTGCTCAGGGAAGCTCTACGAATTACTGGGCGCCGGCGGTAAACCGTCAACCTTTCTTACCGCCGGGGGACTCGTAGAGCTTCCTGACAATATATAATGTGGAAAAGAATTTCAGAGAACGACTAGTTTTTCAGCCCAAGCGATTATAGACCTCTCAAGATGACTCTAACAAAACAAACGAACAGTTTTCCAATCGAGCTCGAGTATGAAACCGAGTTCAGACCTCTGAATGCGACAGGCGGACGCGTCTGATGTCTGCGGATCGATTCCTGTGATTACCAGCTCTGCAGCCCCCCATACAGCCTGAGTTAAGTGCAGAAAACCGAGAGTACCTCTCAGGATGACTCGAATAATACAACCGTTTCGCGGATCTCGTTCGAGCAGCAGACCGAGTTCCGAGCTCTCGGTTCGACGAACGGACGCGCCTGATGTCTCGAAATCGATTCCTGTGACCAGCAGCACTGTAGCCCTCCCCCAGCACGATTTAAGTACAGAAAACCGAGAGCACTTCTCAAGATGACTCGAACAATACCAATAGGTTCGCGAACCTAGCTCGGGGAGCAGGCCGAGTTCAGAGCTCTTGATTCAACAGACGAACGCGCCTGATAATTCTCAATCGATTTCTGTGATTATCAGCTCTGTGGCTGCCCTACAGATCGAGTTAAGTACGAAAACCGAGAGCGTCTGCTACAATGACTCGAATAATACGAATAGGTTTGCGACCCTAGCTCGGCTAGCAGAGCGAGTTCAGACCTCTGGATTCAACAGGCGAACGCGCCTGATCATTCTGAATGCATTAGCTGTGCTGACGAGCTCTGTAGTTGTCCTGAAGCTCGAGTTATCTTGAGAAAACCGACAGCGCGTATCAAGATGACTCAAAACGGTCGTTCCCGCCTGCCTGCTTTTTGGCCTTCAAAGTTACCCGATCGAGCTGAGATCAAGATGGCGAGCGGGAATAAGATCGAATATCATGGGAAGAAATACTAGAGCTCTAACGAATGCTCAAATTTTGAGAACAAAATTTTCAACCGACCAAAAGTCACCAAAAGGTCCGTCGAGATTTTTCTTGCCAACTAGCTCTCCAGCTCCCCGGAATTACTCGTAAGCTTCCAGCAATAACTGGGCGCCGGCGGTAAACCGTCAACCTTTGTTACCGCCGGAGGACTCGTAGAGCTTCCTGACTCGTAGGGATGTGAAAATAATTTCCAGAGAACGACTAATTTTTCAGCCCAAGCGATTTCATACCTCTCAGGATGAGTCTAACAAAAAAACGAACAACTCGAATGGTACAATAGTTTCGGACCTAGTTCGAGCAGCAGACCGAGTTCCGAGCTCTGGGTTCGACAGACGGACGCGTCTGATGTCTCAGAATCGATGTCCGTGACCAACAGTACTGTAGCCTTTCCCAGCACGAGTTAAGTGCGGAATACCGAGAGAACTTATCAGAATGACTCGAACAATACGAATAGTTTTGCGAACCTAGCTCGGGCAGCAGGCCGAGTCCAGAGCTCTCGATTCGACGCACGAACGCGCCTAATGATCCCCAATCGATGTCTGTGACTATGAGCTTGTAGCTGCCCTACAGCTCGAGTTAAGTACAGAAAACCGAGGGCGTCTATCAAGATGACCCAAAGAATACGAATAGGTTTGCAGACCTAGCTCGGCTAGCAGACCGAGTTCAGACCTCTAGATTCAACAGGCGAACGCGCCGAATGATTCCGAATGCCATAGAAGTGCCTACCAGCTCTGTAGCTGTCCTGTAGCTCGAGTTAAGTACAGAGAACCGAGAGCGTCTATCAAGATCACCCAAAGAATACGAATAGGTTTGCAGACCTAGCTCGGCTAGCAGACCGAGTTCAGACCTCTAGATTCAACAGGCGAACGCGCCTAATGATTCTAAATGCGATAGATGTGCTTACCAGCTCTCTAGCTGCCCTACAGCTCGAGTTAAGTACAAAATACCAATAATGCGTATCAAGATGACTCGAAACGGCCGATCCCGCCACAATGCTTTTTGGCAGTAAAAGGTACCCGATCGAGCTGAGATCGAGATGGCGAGCGGGAATAAGATCGAATATCACGGGAAAAAAATACTAGAGCTCAAACGAATTGTCAAATTTCGAAAACAAAATTTTCAACCTACCAAAAGTCAGCAAAAGTTCCGTCGAGATTTTTCTTGCCAACTAGCTCTCCAGCGCTCCAGAACTGGCGCCGGCGGTGAACCGTCAACCTAGTCACCGCCGGGAACCTCGTAGAGCTCCTCTCACGCGTGAGAGTGCTCAGAGTCGAAAGAGAGAGCTTCTCGAAGCATTTCTCGAAAAAGAGAAAAAAAAAATTTTTTCGTGTCGACATGAAGATATTTCCGCCAAGTGTTTTGATAGTAAAAGTGCGCCTACAGAGCTCATATTAAGACAGAGAGGCCCTCATATTCGTTCACAGGTGCGAAAAATCTGCTTTCTCGAAATGAATTGTCAAATACCTTTCAAAAAATTGCAAAATCACCCAAAAGTTATCACTTTGTCCTTTCTGGCCGGGTCGACCAACTAGCTCCATCCCGCGCCGGAATTCCTCTAGCTCATCGATGCCGAAGAGCTCTACGAGGTATTACTCTTAAGTTTCCAGCAAGGGAAGCTCTACGAGTTACTGGGCGCCGGCGGTAAACCGTCAACCTTTGTTACCGCCGGGGAACTCGTAGAGCTTCCTAACAACATATAATGTCGAAAAAATTGCAGAGAACGAGGAGTTTTTCAGCCCAACTCGAGTATCAGGCCGAGGTCAGACCTCTGAATGCGACAGACGGACGCGTCTGATGTCTCCAAATCGATTCCTGTGATTACCCGCCCTGCAGCCTCCCTACAGCCCGAGTTGAGTGCAGAACGCCGACAGTAGCTCTCAAGATGACTGGAAGAATACGAACAGTTTCGTGATTCTGGATCGCGCAGCAGACCGAGTTCAGAGCTCTGGATTCGACAGACAAACGCAACTGATGATTCTGAATCGGTTTCTGTAACTATCAGCCCTGTAGCTGTCCTATAGCTCGAGTTAAGTACAGGAACCCGAGAGCGCCTATCAAGATGATTCGAATAATACGAATAGGTTTGCGGACCTGGCTCGGCTAGCAGACCGAGTTCAGACCTCTGGTTGGAACAGCCGAACGCGCCTGATGATTCTGATTCGATGAGGCGTGCTTACCAGCTCTGTAGCTGTCCTATATCTCGAGTTGAGTTCAGAATACCGACAGTACGAATCAAGATGACTGGAATAATACGAAAAGGTTTGCGGACCTAGCTCGGCTAGCAAACCGAGTTCAGACCTCTCGATTCAGCAGGCGAACGCGCCTGATGATTCTGAATGCGATAGGTGTGCTGACCAGCTCTGTAGCTGTCCTACAGCTCGAGTTCAGTACAAAATACCGACAACGCGTATCAAGATGACTCGAAACGGCCGATCCCGCCAGTGTGCTTTTTGGCAGTAAAAGATACCCGATCGAGCTGAGATCAAGATGGCGAGCGGGAATAAGATCGAATATCACGGGAAAAAATACTAGAGCTCTAACGAATGTTCAAATTTCGAGAACAAAATTTTCAACCGACCAAAAGTTTTGAAACTGGAACCGGCGGTAAACCGTCAACCAGATTACCGCCGGGGCCCTCGTAGAGCTCTTTCCTTGCACGGCCCTGCTCGGTACATATACAGGTAGACTCTGGAAGGAAATCCCAGAAAACTCGAAAAATCACGTTTTTATGTTTTTATCCGGAGATGGTTTCGCCAAGTGTTTTGATAGTAATACCAGACCTACATACCTGGGAATTCATTCGCGAACGCGAAATAACCTACTACAGGTGCGAAAAATACCAGATCTGAAAACGAATGTTCAAATCTCTCACGAAGTTTGTCCAACCGACCGAAAGTTCGCACATTGTCCGTCGGTGCCGGGTCGGCCAACTAGCTGCACCCCGCGCCCGAATTCCTCTAGCTCATCGATGCCGAAGAGCTCTACGAGGTAAGTTCAGTTCTTTTATTCCGAGCCAACTAGCTCTCCAGCGCACCAGAATTACTCTAAGCTTCCAGCTATAACTAGCTAAGGGAAGCTCTACGAGTTACTTGCTAAGGGAAGCTCTACGAGTTACAAGGTATAACTTGCCCAGGAAAGCTCTACGAGTTACCTGCGAGCGTTCAAAACCCGGAGAGCGAGAACGCACACACACCAGAAAGCTTTCCTGGCAAGCCTTCATACGCTCTCGCAAAGCTCCTCTGGTGCTCTGGGGAGCGTCCCTGCAGCGCTGCTGAAGCGCTGCCAGAACCGCCTCCATGCGTGCCTGCACGCGTGCAGGCACTCGTGGAAGCGTGCCGGAAGCTCTCCCGGACCTGCTGCGACCCCAGGCGAGGCGCTGCGGGGATCGTGGAGCGGCGGAGATGGGCCCCTGGCGGGCACCACCACCGCCCAGCTTCTAATCGTAAACCCTCTAGCTCTCAGCGAGCGCTTCGGGAATTACTCTAACGCTTCTACAATAACTTGCCAAGGGAAGCTCTGCGAGTTATTCTGGACTGGCGAAGATGGGCTGCTGGCAGGCACCACCACCGCCCGGCTGCTAATCTAAAACCCTCTGCCTCTCAGAGAGCTCTCCGGGAATTGTTTCTTTTGGTCGGGTCGGCCAACTAGCTCCGCCCCGCTCCGGATTTCCTCTAGCTCATCGATGACGAAGAGCTCTAAGAGGTACTAGCTCCACCCCGCGACGGATTTCCTAGTTCATCGATGCCGAAAAGCTCTATAAGGTACTAGCTCCGCCCCGCGCCGGAATTCTTCTAGCTCATCGATGCCGAAGAGCTCTACGAGGTACGGTCGCTGGGGAGCGCACCTGAAGCGCTTTTGAAGCACTGACAGCGGCGCTTTCACGCGTGCTTGCACGCATGGGGGCACGCTGTCTGGGGTGCTTCGCGAGGCCTCTGGAGCATGTTCTACGGGAAAGTGACTCGTAGAGCTTCCCTAATCTAGTTGCTGGAAGCTTAAGAGTAATTCCGGCGCGCTGGAGAGCTAGTTGGCAAGAAAAATCTCGACGGAACTTTTGGTGACTTTTGGTCGGTTGAAAATTTTGTTCTTAAAATTTGAACATTCGTTAGAGCTCTAGTATTTTTTCCCGTGATATTGGATCTCGTTCCCGCTCGCCATCTTGATCTCAGCTCGATCGGTAACTTTGAAGGCCAAAAAGCACTCTGGCGGGATCGGCCGTTTCGAGTCATCTTGATACGCGCTGTCGGCTTTATCAAGATAACTCGAGCTTTAGGACATCTACAGAGCTGGTAAGCACAGCTAATGCATGCAGAATGATTAGGCGCGTTCGCCTGTTGAAGCTAAAGGTCTGAATTCAGTCTGCTAGCCGAGGTAGGTCTGCAAACCTATTCGTATTATTCGAGGCATCTTGACAGAAACTCTCGGTTTTCTGTACCTAACTCGAGCTGTAAGGCAGCTACAGAGCTGATATTTACAGAAACTGATTCAGAATCGTCAGTTGCGTTTGTCTGTCGAATACCGAGCTCTGAACTCGGTCTGCTGCCCGATCTAGAATCGCGAAATGATTCGTATTATTCGAGTCATCTTGAGAAGTGCTCTCGGTTTTCTTGACTGAACTTGCGCTGAGAGGGGGCTACAGTGCTGGTTGTCATATGAATCGATTTAAAGAGATCATGCGCGTCCGCCTGTCGAATCCAGAGCTCGGAACTCGGTCTGCTGCCCGAACTAAATTCGCAAAACTATTAGTCATCCTGAGAGATGCTCTCTGTTTTCTGCACTGACCTCGGGCTGGAGGGGGGCTGCGAGGCTGGTAATGACAGGAGTCGATTCGCAGACATTAGACGCGCCCGCTTGTCGCATTCAGAGGTCAAAAGAAATTCACTATGAGTCAGAATGGTGGTAGGTGCTGTCGGTTTTCTCAACTTAAGTCGGCGGTAACCAAGGTTGACGGAAAACCGCCGGCGCCCAGCATTGGAACAGGGGTCCCGGGACACGCTGCCGAACCCGGAGACACGGAAGGGAGCGTGAAGCGGTGGGGCGTGCGGCAGCGCACGCGCACCCGCCGGCTTCTCTTTTGACAACTCCATCTAGCCCAAGAGGCTGTCCGGGAACTACAGGTACGAAAAATGAGGTTTTCAAAACTGGCGCCGGCGGTAAAACGTCAACCTGGTCACCGCCGGAAACCTCGTACAGCTCCTAGCACGCGTTAGAGTGCTCAGCAAAGAGAGGGCTTCTGGAAGCATTTCTCGGAAAAGAGAAACATGATTTTTTTAATGTCGACATAAAGTTGGTTGCGCCAAGTGCTTTGATAGTAAAGTGCATCTAGAGAGCTCATATTAAGACGCAGAGGCCCTCATAGTCTACAGGTGCGAAAAATCTGCTTTCTGAAAAAAATGTTCGAATATCTTTCAAATATTAGCAAAACCACCCAAAAGTTGTCACTTTGTCCTTTCTGGCCGGGTCGGCCAACTAGCTTCACCCCGCGCCGGAATTCCTCTAGCTCATCGACAACGAAGAGCTCTACGAGGTACCAGCTCCACCCTGCGCCCGAATTCCTTTCAGCTCATCTTGCCGAAAAGCTCTACGAGGTATGTTCGCGGACAGCTCTCTGAGAGCTAAAGGGTTTTAGAGTAGAAGCACGGTGGTGCCCGCCAGCAATCCATCTTCGCCGCCCCAGAATCCTCGGAAAGGTTCGTGGGGGGTCGCAGCGGGTCTGGGAGCGTATCCGGCACGCGTGAACGGGTGTCTGCACGCGTGCAGGCACGCATGGAAGCGCGTTTGGCAGCGCTTCAGAAGCGCTTCAGGGGAGCCCCCCGGGACCCTCCAGGACAGATTGCCCGCCCCCGAGGATCTCTTTGCTCTCCCGGATTTTCCCGGAGAGCTCGCTGAGAGCTAAAGGGTTTAAGATTAGAAGCCGAACGGTGCTGGTGCCTGCCAGGAGCTCCTCCACGGCGGTCCACAGGCCTCGCAGAAACTGGGCGCCGGCGGTAAACCGTCAACCTTTATTTTTTTTTTTGGGGGAGGCTGACCAGGCACCGAGCGCCCCAGCGCCCGTTAAGTGCCTACCTAGTCTCTCTGCAGCTGGAGGTCTTGGGCCACCTGGGCTGCGGCCCGCAAGAGGCCCTCGAGACCCGAAAGCTCAGCGTCAGTGATACTGCTATGGGAGGGGAGTGCCTGTGCACAACGCCCTACTACTTCCCATATGATTGGACAAGGAGAGGAGGCTTGGGGGAAGAGGGAGACTACCCGAGCTCTCTTATCTCTATGTTCAGGGTCAGGGTACGGATCATGGAAGCGAGGGATATATCCAATCTGCAGAAACCAGCCGACGCCCACACCTTGGGCACACACTCCGCCGTCGAAGGATCCGCGGAGGCCAATAACTCGAAAGTTGTCTTGAACATCAGGGCGAAAGATATGGTGGTGGAACAGCTCTCTGAATATCTGGCCTTCCCGTGCTAGATGGGTAAGTTCATCAGCTACTGTGTTACTCTCCCGATATATGTGTCGAATAAAGTCGTTGCCCCATGAGGGGGGTCGTACTCCTTCCTCCTCCAATTCTTCCAACAGAGAAATAATATTTGCAACCCGCCTACGATAAGAAGCCCCATCTCCTCCTTCTCCACCCTCAACCTTCCAGAGACCGTTGATCCAATTACAGATAAGAAGCGAATCTCCCGTCAGCTCCAGACCGATCCCGTCATCACTCAGATCCCAAGTCGGCTCCTGTTCATTGTTCGAGGCCAATCTCTGGGCCAGCTTCTCAGACTCCTTCACCGACAACGGACGAGCCATCATCTCCTCCCCCCTCTCCTTCATGTAGTTTCCTCGTCCTCCAGTTCCTCCACGGACAACAAACAAGTCAAACAGAGAACCCAAAGTACAAGCTTCCAGGAACTGCCTGCAATACTGAACGAAGTCAGAGTAAGAGAAAGAACACGCCCTCCACCAACGATCCTCCAGATTCACAAACGAGGGAAATATCGTCTGGAACATGAAACACCAAGGATGTTCACCCGTCGCCTGCCCCTTAGCACTGCCTAATCGTGTCAGTTTCGAGGCCTCCTTCCACTTCCACTGGGAACGCAAATATTTTGACTCAAGTGTCCTTTTCTCCTCCCACCTCGGGGTACAGCACATCAGAAGCCGGCGTGCGTCTCGATGCGCACGAGGAAACACCGTCTGTTGTCCAGGTCCAGGAACTGCCATCCTCCGACGCTTCGGGGGGGGCCTGGGGGGATCCCTAGGCCCCCCCCGCTCACAGGGAACTTCAATATCTCGAGAAGAAGAGGCCCTATCAGAGGGCATAGCAGAAGTGTGGACTCGTAGAGCTTCCTGACAGTATATAGTGTGGGAAAAAATCCAGAGAACGACTAGTTTTCAGCCCAAACGATTTCATACCTCTCAAGATGACTCTAACAAAAAACAAAAAAGTTTCGCAACCCAGTTCGAGTATCAGACCGAGTTCAGACCTCTCAATGCGACAGGCGGACGCGTCTGATGTCTGCAAATCGACTCATGTGACTACCAGCCCTGCAGCCCCCCTACAGCCCGAGTTAAGTGCAGAAAAGCGAGAGCATCTCTCAGGATGACTCGAATTACAATAGTTTCGCGACCTGTTTCGAACAGCAGGCCAAGTTCTCGAATCGACCAACGAACGCGCCCGATGTGTGCAAATCGATCGCTATGACCCGCAGCACTGTAGCTCTCCCCCAGCACGAGTTGAGTGCAGAAAATTGAGAGCAATTTTCACGATGATTCAGACAATACGAATAGTTTCGCGAACCTAGCTCGGGCAGCAGGCCGAGTTGAGAGCTCTCGATACAACAGACAAACACGCCCGATAATCCCCAATCGATTTCTGTGACTTTAGTCTCTGTAGCTGCCCTACGGCTCGAGTTAAGTACAGAAAACCGAGAGCGTTTGTCAAGATGACTCGACTAATACGAATAGTGTTGCGGACCTAGCTCGGCTAGCAGACCGAGTTCAGACTTCTGGAGTCAAGAGGCGAACGCGCCTGATGATTCTGAATGCGATGGATGTGCTTACCAGCTCTGTAGCTGCCCTGCAGCTCGAATTCAGTACAAAATACCCACCACGCGTATCAAGTTGACTCGAATAATAGGAATAGGTTTCCGGACCTAGCTCGGCTAGCAGACCGAGTTTAGACCTATGGATTCAACAGACGAACACGCCTGATCATTCTGAGTGCGATAGCTGTGCTTAACAGAACTCTACCTGCCCTACAGCTCGAGTTAAGTAGAAAATACCGACAACGCGTATCAAGTTAACTCGAATAATACAACTAGGTTTGCGGACCTAGCTCGGCTAGCAGACCGAGTTCAGACCTCTGGATTCAACAGGCGAACGCGCATGATGATTCTGAAAGCGATAGGCGTGCTTACCAGCACTATAGCTGCCCTACAGCTCGAGTTAAGTAGAAATACCGACAACGCGTATCAAGGTGACTGGAAACGGCCGTTCCCGCCGGGACGCTGTTTGGCAGTAAAAGGTACCCGATCGAGCTGAGATCAAGATGGCGAGCGGGAATAAGATCGAATATCACGGGAAAAAATACTAGAGCCCAAACGAACTGTCAAAATTTTCAACCGACCAAAAGTTACCAAAGGTCAGTTGAGATTTTTCGTGCCAACTAGCTCTCCAGCGCTCCGGAATTACTCTTAAGCTTCCAGCAACAACTTGCTAAGGGAAGCTCTACGAGTTACTCCAGCGGCCCGGCACCGCGTCTGGGAGAGCTTCCGGCAAGCTTCCACGCGTGCCTGCATGCGTGCGGGCACGCATGGAAGCGTTTTTGGCAGCGTATCCGCAGCGCTCCAGGGAGGCGCCCCAGGCTCCCCCGCCGCCCTCGGAAAGATTTCCCGTCCCCAAGATTCCCGGAGGGCTCGCTGACAGCTAAGGAGTTTAAGATTATAAGCCGGACGGTAGTGGTGCCCACCAGGAGCTCCGCCACGGCGATCCACATGCCTCGCAGAAACTCCGGCGAGCCGGCAGCGATCCGGGAGTTTCCACGTGTGCCTGCGCGCGTGCAGGCACACATGGAATGTGCCTGCACGCGCGCACACGCGTGAAAGCGTTCCTGGCAGCGCTGACAACGCTGCAGGGGAGCTCCCCAACGCCCTCGAGGGAAGACTGGGAACCGGCGATAAACCGTCAACCAGGTTACTGCCGGGACCCTCGTAGAGCTCGTTTCTCACACCGCGCTTTTCAGAACACAGGGAGTAAGCTTCTGGAGTGAGAAACGAAAAATCGAAAAATCACGTGTTTCTGTTTTTATCGAACGTCGGTTCCTCCAAGTGTTTTTATAGAAATACTGCACCTACGGACCTGAAAATTTTACACGCAGACGCGTCTGGCTAAAAATCTGCTTTCTCAAAATGAATTATCAACTGGGCGCCGGCGGTAAACCGTCAACCTTTCTTACCGCCGGGGGACTCGTAGAGCTTCCTGACAATATATACTGTGGGAAAAAACTCCGAAGAACGACTATTTTTTAAGCCCAAGCGATTTCAGACCTCTCAAGATAACGCTAACAAAAAACAAATCCATTTCGATGATCAAACCGAGTTCAGACCTCTGAATGCGACAGGCGGGCGCGTCTGATGTCTGCGAATCCACTCATGTGATTCCCAGCCCAGATGACTCGAATAATACGAATAGGTTTGCGGACCTAGCTCGGCTAGTAGACCGAGTTCAGGCCTCTGGATTCAACAGGCGAACGCGCGTGGTGATTCTGAGTGCGAGATGTGTGCTTACCAGCACTGTAGCTGCTCTAAAGCTCGAGTTAAGTGGAGGAAACCGAGAGTTTCTATCAAGATGACTCGAATAATACGAATAGGTTTGCGGACCTAGCTCGGCTGGCAGGCCGAGTTCAGACCTCTGGATTCAACAGGCGAACGCGCGTGATAATTCTGAGTGCGATAGCTGTGCTTACCAGCTCTGTAGCTGCCCTACAGCTCGAGTTAAGTACAAAATACCGACAACGCATATCAAGATGACTCGAAACGGCCGTTCCCGCCACCGCGCTTTTTGGCCTTCAAAGTTACCCGATCGAGCTGAGATCAAGATGGCGAGCGGGAATAAGATCGAATATCATGGGAAAAAATACTAGAGCTCTAACGAATGGTCAAATTTCGAGAAGAAAATTTTCAACCGAGAAAAAGTCAGCAAAAGGTCCGTCGAGATTTTTCTTGCCAACTAGCTCTCCAGCGCTCCGGAATTACTCTTAAGCTTCCAGCAATAACTTGGTAAGGGAAGCTCTACGAGTTACTATCTTTCAAATATTCGCAAGACCACCGAAAAGTTACTACTTTGTCCTTTCTCGCCGGGTCGGCGAACTAGCTCTACCCCGCGCCGGAACTCCTCTAGCTCATCGATGACTGGGAACCGGCGGTAAACCGTCAACCAGGTTACCGCCGGGCACCTCGTAGAGCTCTTTTCTTGCACAGCGCTCCTCGGAAAACATGGAGGAAGCTTCTAAAGCGAGAGCCGAAAAATTCGACAAATTACAATTTTTCGATTTCCATCCAAAAGCGGTTCCTGCAAGTCTTTCGATGGTAATATTGCAGCTACGACCTCAAATTTAACTGGCAGACGCGACATAACTCACTACACGTGAGAAAAATCTGGTTTCTTAAAATGAATTGTCAAATATCTTTCGACTGGGCGCCGGCGGTAAACCGTCAACCTTGGTCACCGCCAGGGAACTCGTAGAGCTTCCAAGCTGAAAACCGAGAGCACCTACCAACATTCTGACTCATAGTGAATATTTTTTGACCTCTAAATGCGACAAGCGGACGCGTCTGATCAGACCGAGTTCAGACCTCTCAATGCGACAGGCGGACGCGTCTTATGTCTGCGGATCGTCTCATGTGATTACCAGCCCTGCGTACAGCCCGAGTTAAGTGCAGAAAACCGACAGCATCTCTCAGGCTCACTCGAATAATATAATAGTTTCGCAGACCTGTTTCGAGCAGCAGACCAAGTTCTGAGCTCTCGAATCGACCAACGAACGCGCCTGATTTGTGCAAATCGATTTCTATGACCCGCAGCACTGTAGCCCTCCCCCAGCACGAGTTCGGTGCAGAAAATTGAGAGCACTTTTCACGATGATTCGGACAATACGCATAGTTTCGCGACACAAGCTCGCGCAGCAGGCCGAGTTCAGAGCTCTCGATACAACACCCGATAATTCTCAATCGACTTCTGTAACAGTAGGATCTGTAGCTGCCTACAGCTCGAGTTAAGTACAGAAAAAACCGAGAGCGGTTGTCAAGATGACTCAAATAATACAAATCGATTTTCGAACCTAGCTCGACTAGCAGACCGAGTTCAGACCTCTGGAGTCAACAGGCGAACGCGCCTGATGATTCTGAGTGCGATAGGTGTGCTTACCAGCACTGTAGCTGCCCTGCAGCTCAATTTAGAACATAATACCGACCACGCGTATAGTTGACGCGAATAATATGTATAGGTTTGTGGACCTAGCTCGGCTAGCAGACCGAATTCAGACCTACGAATTGAACAGACGATTGCGCCTGATGATTCTGAGTGCGATAGGTGTGCTCACCAGCACTGTAGCTGCCCTACAGCTCGAGTTAAGTAGAAAATACCGACAACGCGTATCAAGTTCACTCGAATAATACGAATAGGTTTGGACCTAGCTCGGCTAGCAGACCGAGTTCAGACCTCTGGATTCGACAGGCGAACGCGCCTGATGATTCTGAGTGCGATAGCTGTGCTTACCAGCTCTGTAGCTGTCCGACAGCTCGAGTTAAGAACAAAATACCGACAACGCGTATCAAGATGACTCGAAACGGCCGATCCCGCCAGTGTGCTTTTTGGCAGTAAAATGTACCCGATCGAGCTGAGATCAAGATGGCGAGAGGGAATAAGGTCGAATATCACGGGAAAAAATACTAGAGCTCTAACGAATGGTCAAATTTCGAGAAAAAAATTTTCAACCGACCAAAAGTCACCAAAAGTTCCGTCGAGATTTTTCTTGCCAACTAGCTCTCCAGCGCGCCGGAATTACTCTTAGCTTCCAGCTATATCTAGCTAAGGGAAGCTCTACGAGTTAATCTTACCAAAACTGACCCAAAGTCAGCACTTTGTCGCTTAAGGCCGGATCGGCCAACTAGCTCCACCCCGCGCCGGAATTCCTCTAGCTCATCAATGGCGATGAGCTCTACGAGGTACGGGGAGCTCTGAGCCTGGAAGGACTGCCGAAACTCTTCCGAAGCTCTGCCGAAGCACTGGACGCCGGCGGTAAACCGTCAACCTTGGTTACCGCCGGGAGACTCGTAGAGCTTCCAGCTCGACTGAAGTTGATAACACGGAGGACCTAGCAACATTCCGACTCATATTAAATATTTTATTTCCTCTCAATGCGACAGGCGGCGCGTCTTGTCTGCGAGTCGACTTCTATCATTACCAGCCCTGCAGCCCCCTACAGCCCGAGTTAAGTGCAGAAAACTGACAGCACCTCTCAGGATGACTCTAATTACAGTAGTTTTGCAGACCTAATTCGGGCAGCAGACAAGTTCCGAGCTCTGGTTTCTGCAGACGGATGATGTCTCTAAATCGATTGCTGTCCCCAGGAGCACTGTAGCCTCCCTAGCAATACCGACAGCACTTCTCAGGATGACTCGAACAATACGAATAGTTTGCACCTAGCTCGGGCAGCAGGCCAAGTTCAGTGCTCTTGAGTCAACGAACAAAGGCGCCTGGTGATTTCCAATAGATTTCTGTGACTACGAGCTCTGTAGCTGCCCTACGGCTCGAGTTAGGTACAGAAAACCGAGGGCGCCTATCAAGATGACCCAAATAATACGAATAGGTTTGCGGACCTAGCTCGGCTAGCAGACCGAGTTCAGACCTCTAGATTTAACAGGCGAACGCGCCTAATGGTTCTGACTGCGATAGGTGTGCTTGCCAGCTCTGTAGCTGTTTTACAGCTCGAGTTAAGACCAGAAAACCGAGAGTTTCTGTCAAGTTGACTCGAATAATACAAACAGGTTTGCGACCCTAGCTCGGCTCACAGACCGAGTTCAGACCTCTGGGTTCAACAGGCGATCGCGCCTGATCATTCTGCATGCATTAGCTGTGCTTACCAGCTCTGTAGCTGCCCTGGAGCTCGAGTTATGTTCAGAAAACCGACAGCGCGTATCAAGATGACTCGAAACGGGCGTTCCCGCCACAGTGCTTTTTGGCCTTCAAAGTTACCCGATCGAGCTGAGATCAAGATGGCGAGCGGGAATAAGATCGAATATCACGGGAAAAAATACTAGAGCTCTAACGAATTGTTGAATTTCGAGAACAAAATTTTCAACCGAGCAAACGTCGTCAAAAGTTCCGTCGAGATGTTTCTTGCCAACTAGCTCTGGGGCGCGCCGGAATTACTCTTAGCTTCCAGCTATAACTGGCGCCGGCGGTGAACCGTCAACCTGGTCACCGCCGGGAACCTCGTAGAGCTCCTTGAATCCGTGAGAAAGCTCAGCATCAAAGCGGGAGCTTCTGGGAGCTTTTCTACAAAAACTTCAAGTTGAGATTTTTTTCGGAGTCAACATGAAGTCGGTTCCTTCAAGTGAACTGGTACTGAAAATGACTCTAGATGGCCGAGCTGATCAGGGAACGAAGTTTATATCTCAATGCTCGGAGTAAAAATCTGCTTTTTTCAAAATGAATTGTCAAATATCTTTCAAAAAATTGCAAAACCACCCAAAAGTTGTCACATTGTCCGCCTCGGCCGGCTGGACCAAAGTTCTCACTCCCAGCGAAGCTATTCATATGAAGTCTCGCGCTCTCAGTGAGAGCGCGAGACCATTCTGCGTCGACAAAAACGCACCAGAACTCTCTAGGTCACCCATAGATCGATATAAATTAGAAAAAAATCATCCGACACAAAAAATGTAAAATTGTACAAATCGATATTTTTCATTAATTTTGAAAATTCTAATCAATTTGGGCACTCACGAGGCTCATTCGATGTCTCGCATGTCGCTGCTTCGATTGGAATGCACCTGGCATGCATAGCATGCACTCAGCTCGAATTATCATCGAAACACCGTTCGCAACACGCATACATAGAGACGGTATTTCGATCATAACTCCTGACTCAGCCTTTTCGAGGAACTCTCGAGCTTCCAGTGTGACGCGTCAGATCATTCTGCATCGACTGGTGTGCGTGAGAGGTCTGTAGATTGCTGACAGCTCGAGTTAAGTAAAGCCAACCACCGTCACCTGCCAAACTGTACTGCGGCAAAGTCGGTTCCTGCAAGTCTTTTGACAGTAATATTGCCCCTAGAGCCCTGAAAATTTACCAGCAGGTGCGCCATAG
>CAUYUJ010004838.1:0-32500 GCA_963575745.1 Prorocentrum cordatum
GGGAGGGGGAAACTATCGCGAATTTTTCGTGGTAGTTTTCTTCTTCCAGCCCCGGCCGCGGCCGCGGCTGCGGCTCCGGCTGCGGCTGCGGCTATGGCTGTGGCTGCGGCCGCGCTGGGAGGGGGAAACTATCGCGATTTTTTCGCGGTGGTTTTCTTCTTTCAGCCGCGGCCGCGGCCGCGGCTCTGGCTGGGGCTGCGGCCGCGGCTGGGAGGGAAAAACAATCGCGAATTTTTCGCGGTGGTTTTCTTCTTCCAGTTGCGGCCGCGGCCGCGGCTGCGGCTCTGGCTGTGGCTGTGGCCGCGGCTGGGAGGGGGAAATTATCGCGAATTTTTCGCGGTGGTTTTCCTCTTCCAGGCGCGGCCGCGGCTGCGGCTGCGGCTGCGGCCGCGGCTGGGAGGGAGAAACTATCGCAAATTTTTCGCGGTGGTTTTCTTCTTCCAGGCGCGGCCGCGGCTGCGGCTGCGGCTGCGGCCGCGGCTGGCAGGGGGGAAACTATCGCGAATTTTTCGCGGTGGTTTTCTTCTTCCAGCCGCGGCCGCGGCCGCGGCTGCGGCTCTGGCTGTGGCTGCGGCCGCGGCTGGGAGGGGGAAACTATCGCGAATTTTTCGCGGTGGTTTTCCTCTTCCAGCCGCGGCCGCGGCCGCGGCTGCGGCTGCGGCTGCGGCCGCGGCTGGGAGGGGGAAATTATCGCGATTTTTTCGCGATAGTTTTCTTCTTCCAGCCGCGGCCGCGGCCGCGGCCGCGGCTCTGGCTGTGGCTGCGGCCGCGGCTGGGAGGGGGGAACTATCGCGAATTTTTCGCGGTGGTTTTCTTCTTCCAGCCGCGGCCGCGGCCGCGGCCGCGGCTGCGGCTGCGGCCGCGGCTGGGAGGGGGAAATTATCGCGAATTTTTCGCGGTGGTTTTTCTCTTCCAGCCGCGGCCGCGGCCGCGGCTGCGGCTGCGTCTGCGGCCGCGGCTGGGAGGGGGAAACTATCGCGAATTTTTCGCGGTGGTTTTCTTCTTCCAGCCGCGCGCGCGGCCGCGGCTGCGGCTCTGGCTGTGGCTGCGGCCGCGGCTGGGAGGGGGAAACTATTGCGAATTTTTCGCGGTGGTTTTCCTCTTCCAGCCGCGGCCGCGGCCGTGGCCGCGGCTGCGGCTCTGGCCGCGGCTGGGAGGGGGAAAGTATTGCGATTTTTTCGCTGTGGTTTTCCTCTTCCAGCCGCGCCCGCGGCCGCGGCTGCGGCTCTGGCTGTGGCTGCGGCTGGGAGGGGGGGAACTATTGCGAATTTTTCGCGGTGTTTTTTTTCTTCCAGCCGCGGCCGCGGCCGCGGCCGCGGCTGCGGCTCCGGCTGTGGCTGCGGCTGGGAGGGGGGAAACTATCGGGAATTTTTCGCGGTGTTTTTTTCTTCCAGCCGCGGCCGCGGCCGCGGCTGCGGCTCCGGCCGGTCGCGGCTGGGGGGCGGCGGGGGGGCAGCGGGAGAGAGCAGAAGGGCAAGGCACGCAGAGGAGGGGCCGGCCAGCAGGGAGCAGAAAAGAGCAGCAGCGGCGAGGGAGCGGGAGGGGCGACAGCGACGACGACGGGGGCGCGAGGGGCCGGCGTGGGGGCACCGGGAGAGCGCAGCAGGGCAAGGCACGCAGAGGGGGGCCGGCCAGCAGGGAGCGGCGAGGGAGCGGGAGCAGCGGCGAGGGCAGCAGCGGGGAGGGCAAGCAAGCAAAGGGCAGCGGGAGGGCAGCGGCGAGGGCAGCGGCGGGGAGAGCAGCAGGGCAAGGCAAGCAGAGGGCAGCAGCGGCGAGGGAGCGGGAGGGGCGACGACGACGACGACGACGACGACGACGACGACGACGACGACGACGACGACGACGAACGAACGACACGACGACGACGACGACGACGACGACGACCGACGACGACGACGACTACGACGAACGACTACCGACGACGACGGGGTCCCGACGAGACGACGACGACACGACGACGACGACGACGACGACGGACGACGAACCGACGACGACGACGACGACGACGACGACGACGACGACGACGACGACGACGACGACGACGATGACGACGACGACGACGACGACGACGACGACGACGACGACGACGACGACGACGACGACGACGACGACGACGACGACGACGACGACGACGACGATGATGACGACGACGACGACGACGACGACGACGACGACGACGACGACGACGACGACGACGAGGGGGGGGCCGCCGCCGCCGCGCAGCCTCCACAGGCGCTCCTCCTTCTCTTCCTTAGGCTCAAGGAGCCTTGAGCTTCTAGCGCGGCCCGGGGGTCTGCAGTCGTTCCGCAGGGAGCGGCGGCGGGCTCTGGGGCCTACCTTCGGGGCTAACCCGAGGGAGATCTGCTGTCTCACAGGAGATGGCGGGGCACCTGGTGAAAGCCAGGACCTGCTGCTGCCTCCGGGTGGCGGTGGGGGAGCTGGTGCAAGCCTAGCAGAGTCGTGCGTCCCTGCGCGGAGTGCGGCGCGTCCGGTGCAAACCCGAGACGACCCTCTGCTGCTTCCTCCGGGAGGCGGTGGAGGAGTTGGTGAAAGCCCAGCAGAGCTGTGGCTCCCTCCGGGGACTGCGGCGTGCCCGGTGAGAACCCGGGAACCTCTCTCTTCAAGACCTGGGCTCTCCTGCCCGGGCCGCCCTTCGGGGTGTGCCTCATAGCAATCTGAGGAAACGCTGGAGCCCGCAGAAGCTTTCGAGCACGCTGTGGGGGAAGGCTCGGCCGCGTACGCGGTTGTGCTCTCGAGTGATCGAGAGAAATGCTGGGTTGATGCCGGCTCTCCCTCCGCGGGTGCGATGCGCGGACACCTCCGGGTTAACCACACCGGGGTTCATCGACACTTCACGGCAGTCGCTCGGGAGTCTCCACTCTCCGAGAGAGATAGTATTGAAGGGCACCTCGATCCTACCGAGGCTAAACAAAGGACCTATGCAGCGGGCGCTCGGGAGTCTCCTCTCCCTTGGCAGCTAGCTGTTGTGGAAGCCCCAGCTCCGGCTGGGCGCCTGGCCGCTCCACGATGTGCGGCCGGGGACAGTCCCGCGAAAGCGGGCCCTGGTTCCCCTCCAGGTGGGCCTTGTGCCAAGGGGACCCGGTGGTTCATCACATCGGGTTACACTGAAGGAAACGTTGGTTTGGAGAGAATGTGTGTATGTGCGGAAGCGTGGTGTGGCGGTGGCGCAGCGGGTGCGGTGGGCGGACGCGACTGCGGTCTGCGCTGGGAGGACGAAACGCTCGCGAATTTTTCGCGGGCTTTTTCGGCGCCAGCGCGGGCTGTGCGGCGCGGGGAGGAGGCCTCTGGGTCAGTGCGCTGGGAGGGGGAAACTATCGCGAATTTTTCGCGACGGTTTTCTGCTTCGGCGTGTGGCCTGTTGGGCCGAGCGGGCGTCTCGGGACTTGCGCCCTCGGAGGGGGAAACGCTCGCGGATTTTTCCCGAGGGTTTTCTGCTCCGGGGGCTGCTCGGTGTGGATGTGTCTCTTCGGAGGCAGCGCGCTGGGAGGGGGAAACTATCGCGAATTTTCCGCGAGAGTTTCTCGATTCTGCGCGCGCGGCGGGCGCGGTGGGCGGACGCGACTGCGGTCCGCGTTCGGGGCAGGCAACGCTCGCGAAATTTTCGCGGCCGTCTTCGGCTCTGGCGCGGGCTTTGCGCTGCGGAGAGGAGGCTACTGGGTCAGGGCGCTGGGAGGGAGAGTTTCTTTCGGACTTTTCGCGGGAGGTTCCGGCTGCGTCGCGGGCTTCGGCTCCGGTCTTGCCAGGCGGGATCGCGCGGGCCTCGGATTCCGTCGCTTTGCCCGTCCCAGCGCGGCTCGCTGATCATTCGCCGTGGGAAAGCAGTGATGGCCGTGAATTTATAGAGGATTACGACGCGGGGGAACTTGATGCTTTTGCCGCCAGCGATTGTGACGACGACGACGAGAATGACGATGACGACGATTGGTTTGGAGCTGACGACGTCGTCTGGTCAGCCCCGGTCCCGGCTTCCTCTTTGGCAGTGGCGTTGGCCTCGGCTTCGGTCGCGGCCGTGGTCTCGGTCCGGGCTCCGTCTGTGCGGGGCGCGGAGCGCGCCCCGCAGCTGGGGGGATCTGTGGAGTGGGAGGACCGGCTGCGTGAGAGCTTGTGCGCAGAGCACGACGTGATCAGGGAGGAAGTCGTGGATGATGCCGCCTGGGAGGCAGCGCAGCGCGAGCAGAAAGCGCATCGCAAGGCGTGCCGCGCGTCGCTTCGGAGATCGCGCTGTGCGCGGCGGGAGGCGGAGTGGGCGCGGCGGACGGAGGCGGCGGCGGCGCGTAACAAAGAGATGGCGGTCCGTGTCCCGCTTCCAGTCGTGCCGCGCCTTCTTCCGCGCGATGAGTCGCCGCGTGCGCGCGATGAGTCGCCGCGGCGTGCCCGGGTGTCCCGCGCGGCGCTGGGGGGGCGGAGAAGCGCGCGACTGCAGCAGTTTCTCAATGCCCGAGCGGCGCGGGCTGTCGATTCGGTGTCCACCCCGCGCGTGGCGCTGCCGTCTCTGGAAGCGCGGGTGTCTGCGCTGTCAGTCGGGGAGGTTGCGCTGATTGCAGTTTCAGTTTTTGCTGCGCTGGGTCTGTTCCCGCCAAGGCCACAAGTTCTTTCGGGTGGCCGCGCTGTGACGCGCGCGACGCGCGCGATGGCGCGCGCGCGGATGTGGAAAGAGAGAGAGAGCTTCTGGCGCGACGTGGACGCCCCGTCCGATGCGGCGCCGTCTGCCGCGAAGGTTCGGGTCGCCAAGTGGTTTTACTGTGGCCTGCGTGGGCTCTCCGCGCGGAGGTGCGGGGGGCGGCGCGTGTGCGCGCGCAGGTTCTCCCCCGGCATTGGCATCCGCGCTGCTAAGGCCAGGGCGGGCCGGGGCGCGGACGAGTGCGTGGGGGGCGCTGCCTGGAGGGCGTCGCAGAGGGCGGGGCAGTGCGTTGGCGATGCGGCTCTGCGCGTGGCCTGTGTCTTCGCCGCGCTGGGCGGTGTTTTCTGGGATGTGTGTTCCCGCGTGGGACGACTCGGTGCTGCTGGGGGTCTGGCGCGTCCCGCGCGTGGCGGCGGCGCCTTAGACGTGGCGTCGCGTCGGGGCGACTCGGAGTTGTTGATGCGGGAGATCGCCTGGGGCCGTGGCGGAATAAGTGTCTGCAATTGAGTGTCGCTCGGTGCGGGGGTGCTGGCGCGCGCGCGCAGGCGGAGTGCTTCTTCGAGTTGCAGTGCGCTAGTGATTCCGGAGCTGGGGCGTGCGGTGACGCGGCGGAGAAGGCGAACTTTGCTCTCGTGCAGGATTGGCTGAGGCGCGCCGTTCGAGGATGCGAGTCTATGAGGCGGAGAGTGCAGATGGTTTACTGCGTGGGGAGTGTTCCGGCGCATGGTTTTTGGGTTCCGCGGGGGGGGCCGAGATCGGCAGCGTTGTGTGGTACCCACAGGGCCATGTCGCGACGGTCGTTGATGTGGACGGTCGCTTGGCCGCTGGCGTATCTCTCGGAGACGCAGGCGCCGCGCCGTGGCTGCGGTCGATTGCAGGCGCGCCGAAGAGGAGTGCGCCGAAAAAGAAGGCCGCCGCGAAAAGCCCGCGAGGTGCGCATCTCCGCGGTGCGCAGAACCCGAACGTCATGGCGGGCGTTGCTGCGCGGGAGCGACGCGCGACCGGTGAGGATGGGGCGCCGTCGTCGTCTGGCGAGGACATGCCAGTCATCCAGGGAGTCACCGTCGACGATTCCGATTCGGGCGATGCCGCGGGGGCGTCCGTGCTTCGTCGACCTGCAGCTGCGGTCGCCACGCGCGGCCGTGCGTCTGGGGACGAGAGAGATTCGGGTGAGGACATGCCGATGCTTCCAGGGGTTACGGTGGAAGAGGATGACGCGGGGGCTGCTCGGGCGCGATCGGACGCCGTCGCACCGCAGGCAGCGGCTGCGAGGCTCGCTCTTCGGGGCGCGGCTTCGGCCGCGGCGCCGCCGAGCGATTCTGATGGCGAGGAGATGCCTGTCATCCCTGGAGTGACCGTGGACGTCGGGGGTGCTGACGATGGTGCAAGCGATGGCAGCGGGCTGGCCGCGCGTCCGCGCGGTGCCCGGAGAGCGCGCCGGAAGCGCGGGGCCGCGGACGGGGTGCTTGCGTCCGAGGCAGAGTCCCGGCAGTTCCAGCCGGATTACGTGGACGAGGACCGCTGCAAAGGGCTGACGTGTGGGGGGGGCTGGGGGCGAGAGCAGTGCCGGTTTCGGCCGAAGACGGGGAGCGACGTGTGCGGGAAGTGCGCTCGATATGGGTGCCCGCACGGGCGCGTCAGGGGCCCGATTCCTGCAGGCGCGTTGGATAAGTTCAAGGAGTTCGCGCTCAAGGCGAACAAGCCATCTAAGCAGTGGTTCGCGCGGCACGCGATGTGGGACGTGGCGTCGAAGATGAAGCCTGAGCTGAAGTCCTTGTGTGATGTGGACGAGCACGGGCGATTTGTGTTAACGAACAGTGAGTACGAGCAGTGCCTCAAGCAAGTCCATGACAATCTCCGAATCAATAAGAATCATGGCCGTTCTGGCTTCGTATACGAGAAGGGGGAGGGGTGCGGACACTGCAGGATCGCTGCGGGGAGGGAACTACTCGGTTCGGATCGGAGAGGGAGTCCTACAATGGGCAGCAGGGGGGGAAGGTGTTCATGTGGTACAGCAGGGCGGTCTTCAACAAGTACCTGGGGCAGCTGCAAGCTTTCGAAATGGATTGTAGCGAGAAGGACTGCGTGGAGGCGTTGCGGTTGACCAGCGAGGAGATCCGGCGGTGCCCAATGAAGCAGCAGTATCTGAAGCCGTACGCAGGCCCGCAGTGCTATCCGCACATTGATCCGCGTTCGAAGGAGAACAGGCTGCACGCGAACGAGAAAATGGGGCATGCGCCCGGAGAGGATCCGCAGGGGGGGCGGCGACGGCGGCGCCGGGCCCGAGGCGTGCGGGGGGGGCGACGACGGGGCGTCGCACTTGTTCTGTATGCGGAATTGGGCGCAGTGCGATCGGTGCCACTGCTGGCGCCTGCTTCTGCCTGCCTGCGCTGCGCGCGCGCGAGGGGATGAGTACTACAGGGTTCGCGACACCGACGTGGATTGGGAGGGGTGGTTGAGGGGGGCGGCGCATCGGTGTGCGGCGGCGGCTGGTGCGTCGAGAGACCAGGACGCTGCGCTCGGTGGGGGGGGCGGCGACGCCGTGGAGGGTGCGATGCAGCAGGGCGGCGGCGCGGACGAGGGCGGGGGAGGGGGGGGGGGTGCGCGGCGGCGCTCGGAAGCGGCGCCTGGGGCGGAAGACGTCCGAGCCGGAGGCTGCCGAGCCCGCCGCGGTGCGCGGCGGGGCGCGGAAGCGGCGGCTGGGGCGCAAGACGTCCGAGGCAGAGGCTGCTGGGGGCGACGCGGGGCGCGAGGCCGCGGGGACCGGGCGCGCGGGGGAGGGCGCCGCGGGGGTGGCGGCGGCGCGGAAGCGCGGCTGGGGCGCAAGACGTCCGAGGCAGAGGCCGCTGAGAGCGGTGCGGGGCGCAGGGGCGCGGAGGAGGGGCGAGCTGGCGAGGGGGGCGCGGAGGTGCCGGAGGCGCGTTGGGGGCGCCGGAGACTCGAGCGCAAGACGTCCGCCGAAGAATGGGCCGAAGCGGGCGGTGCGGTCCGCGGAGCCGTGGATGAGGAGGGCGGTGGTGACGAGGCTTGCGGCGGCGTGGCGGAGTTATCGGCCTCGGATTGCGACGACGAGCGTTCTGCGTCAGATCATGAGTGCGCCTCGGAAGAAGACGCGGCGCCGCTGCCGCGCGAGGTGCGCAGCGCGCTCGATGCGGAGCTGGTGCGTTTCGCTGGTGCTGGGCCGCCGACGGTGGCAGACCTGGCGGGGGCGCGAGCGGCCGAGGAAGGGCGCGGGAGCGCGCCGCGCCGCGCGGGATTGTCGCGAACCGGAGGTGGGGATGCGCGGGCGTGGGCAGTTGCGTCCGTGCCCCACCTCAAGGACAAGCGGATGGTGGCATTGGTCGGTGCCGTCCGCGAGTACCTGGTGTTCTGCCGTCAGTGCGACCGGGGTAGTTTTCGGATCCAGGGGTCGGACGGTGATAAGTTGTGGGGTGCGCTGATGGAGCCGGGGCGGCCAGGACAGTTCGGGCGCGTGCTGCTGGAGCTGGAGGATCGCGCGCGCGGTCGTGGGCCGAGCGCGGAGCGTTCGTCTTGGGAGGCGATTGCCGTGGAGGAGGATTTCCGTCGTCGCTCGGAGTGGCCCCGAGTGCGTTTCGAGTGTAGTATGTTGGAGACGCCGGTCGTGTCCGAGAGCGGCGGGACGCAGTGGCGGGCGGTGCGGTGCTGCGATGAGCCGGACGGGGGCGATGCGGACGATTTCCAGGCTCTGTGGCAGCGCGAGTCGCGGGTCGCGGCCGGCTTCGCAGCGAACGTGGTTCGGGATGACGACGTGGTCGTGTTGCCTGTGGATCGGCCTGCCGGGTGGACGGAGCCCGCGCACATGGCGGGGGCGTGGTGGCGGGGCCAGGGCCCGCGGGAGCGCAGAGCAGAGGAGGGGGAGAATCCCGGGCGCGTCTGGGCGGGCCAGCTGCAGGAGGACGCCGGCGTGGCGGGGCTGCTGCCCGAGGGCGGCGCGGGCGAGCGCACTGCGAAAGAGGGGCTCGACGCGCTGCAGCAGGCCGGTCAGGAAGCGCGGGGGGCGGGTCGCGCGGGTCGTGGCCGGGGGCGCCGAGCGAAGAAGCGCGGTCGGTACGGGAATGATTTGCGGGCCGTTATTCGGACAGATGGGCGCCTGGGAGGTCGTCGGAAGGTGCCGGCCCGGGCGTCGCGGAGTCGTTTGTGTTTGGATCAGCGCCAGAATCGGAGCATTGGGAGATTCGTGTGGAGGCGCGTTTGCGCGAGCGCTGCGGCGGGCGTGTAGACCAACGAGCGCGTGTTGCTGCAGGGGACGTTCACCAGAAGTGCATGCTGCTGGCGCTGAAGACGGTGCCGCTGCGCGTGGCGAAGTATGACGTGCAGCTGCGCGATGCGTCCGTGCGGGCCGTGCAGGCGGCGCAGGCGATCCTGACGCGCATGGTGAAGTTCACGTGCCACGAGTGCCAGGAGCGGTTCCCGGCGTTCCACCCTGCCTTCGAGCCGCCGGACCCGCTGGCGGATGAGATGCTGCTGCTGCGTCGCGGCGGGGACGGGCTGGCTGCGTGCAGCACGGAGGTGGCCGAGTGGGACGAGGTGCCGCCGAGCGACCCGCCGGATGGCTTCGCCCTGGAGTGCGCGGGCGTGTGCATGCGGTGAAGGCGGGATCTGGACAAGCAGGCGGCGGCCGCGCCCACGGAAGACGACCTGTATCAGGTGGTGGGTCTCCGCACCGCGCAGAATCACATGGACCCGTGCTTCCGGTTCCCCTCCGATGACCTGCGCGACCTGTTCGACCAGTCCACGCTCACGGAGAGCCTGCTCATTGCTCTGGACCACATGCAGGTGCATCTGGCCACCGTGTCTCGGACAGGGCTGCGCAAGTTCCGCAAGAACATCATCTCGTTCCCGCAGGATGTGGCCGGGTTCGCGCGGCGTCACGAGCTTATGAAGGGGTACCGCGTCGGGGATCGCGTGAACTCGGTGCGCGGACCTGGCGAGCGCCCCGACGACCCGCACCGCCCGGAGCGCATTGCCGCGGGGGGCACGGACGAGGAGCGGCAGCGCTTCGGCGTGGACGTGTACGGGCGCCTGGTGTTTCCCGGTCGGGTCGCGGAGGTGCTGCTCAGTGGGGAAGTGATCATCGACTACGACCATGGCGGCAGGGGGAGTGAGCTTCAGGAGAACGTGGAGCCGCGGGTGATGCTGCCCTGGCACCCGAGGAAGGTGCCCTTCAGTCTGATGCTGCGGCGGAACGTTGGTTTCGGGAAGGAGGTGGTCGAGGGCCTGCACGTGCGCTGGCGCTAGTGTGGGCACCTGCTGCGGGCGCTGTGCGCGTTCGCCGGCTCGTGCGGGCCCTGGCGCCTGGGCGGCACTGCGAATGAGCAAGTACTACGACCCGCGTTTGTTTGATGTGCTGCCGGGCGACGACATCATCCGGTGCTATGCGCCGAAGGAGAGCGACGACGGCGCCGTGCTGTCGGGGGACGAGGCGGGGGAAGCCGAGGGGCCGGGGCCGGTGACTCGGGCGGAGGCCAGTGCCAGGGATACTGTTCCGTGTGGCGTCGACGTCGTCACGCCGCGGCAGTTCATTGCCGCGGGTTTCGACGTGCACTTCGTGGGGCCGCGTGATGAGGCTCAGCGAGGGGCGAGAGTCCGCGACGGCGACGGCGCAGAGCGTGGCGACCAGGGCGGCCAGGACGCCGCGGGCGACGGTGGTGCGATGGAGGCAGATGAGGACCAGGTCGATGTTGGGGACGGAGACGAGGCCATGGCCGTCGATCACGATGTGTTCAGTGCTTGGCTCGAGAAGGCGCAGTTCAGGTACGGCGGGGCTGTGCAGCGATGGTGGGCGGGGCTGCAGCCGGAGGCGGAGGGGCATTTGGAGGGGCTGAAGTTTGGTGATGACGAGACGACGGAGGACCTGTTCGGGCGCTTGCTGGACGCGGCGCGGGGGGAGAGCACAGTGGTGGCCGTGCATAGGGATCGGGTGCCCGTGGAGTGCGTGCGCGTCGATTTCCTCGTGGACTGGATCGGGCCGCGGGTCGGGGGCCGTTCTCTGACCCAGACGGGGGCGTGACTCCGGAGGCGGTCCTGGACGATGTGATGCTGGAGTTGGCCATGGCCGGCAGGTTCGTGGGAGCTGCTCAGGACAAGGATACGGGGTGCGTGGAGGAGAATTTGCCTGAGTTTGACGAGGACGAGGTGGTCGCGCGGACGGGAGAGCGGATGATTTACGGGTGGCCCGGTCAGAGTGACGACCCGATCCCGGCGCGCTCCGTCGGTCGCTTCGCGAGGGCGTTCCCGTTGGAGTTCCCGATGGGCATCGGCGACCTCTTCGAGGACCGCCCTCGCCAGGTCTCCGTGCAGGAGTGGGTGCAGCACCTGATGCGCTACCGCACCGGGCAGTTCGTTGGTGGTCCGCGTGGGCAGCGCGTGATGTGGGCTATGGTGAACGTGCTGCTCCTGAACGAGGCACGGGCGAAGGGCTTCGGCGTGTATCGGACCAGGTACAGGCGGGCGGGGCTCGCGGTGCAGGGCCCGAGTGTGATGACCAAGGGTGGGCTCAGGCAGATCTTGGAGAGCGAGGACCGGGTGCGGATCCTGGTGGGTCAGCTGGCGTACGTTGGGCGCGACGTGCCCTCGACCACGATGCATTGGTCCTATGAGTCCAAGAAGTTGCAGAGTACCGTGAAGCACCTGTCCTGGCACCCGCCCTGGGTCGAGGGCCCTCTGGCGGACGGCGCGGAGCATGTCGGCAGGCGGTTCCTGCGCGAGATGGACTTGCCGGCGGGGAACGGGCGGACTCAGCGCAGGCGGCCTCTCGTGCCGGATGTTGTCGGGCTCGGCCGGCACACGTCCATCTGGTGGACGCAGAATCCGTTCTACAATGCCGCGTTTGACATTCAGCGCATGGGAGGAGGCCGGGGGGCGCGGGCGGCAGGGGAGCGCGCCCTCGGGGATTGGGTGGGTGACGGGCGGGAGGAGCGCTTTCGGTTCGCTCGGGACAACCCGGACCTGGTGGCGTACATGATGGCCCTGCGGGTGGAGCTGAACATGCGGATGGTGATGCCCGCAGTGCTGCCGCACTCTGAGCAGTTCAAGTACATGGCCATGGCCAGGGCCGAGTGTGGCGCGGGAGGGAATCTGCGCTACCATGGGTTCAGCGTAGGGTTGCCGGGGCCCGAGGTTGCGCGGGTGCGTGCGGACGTGGACGGGGAGGGCGACATGCTCCCGCCGAGCGTGACCAGCGACTTGGCGGCGTGTTTGCCATCGCTGGAGGCGGGGCCGATGGCGTGGCCCCCGCAGGAGCAGAAGCGCCGCGCCGCTGCTCTCGCGGTCCTGGAGCAGGTGCTGCGCGCCGCTGCCGGCCGGCCAGGCGCGCGTGCATCCAGGGGTCGTGGGGGTGAGGGTACGGCGGCTTCAGGGTCTGGGAGTGAGGACGGCGCGGACGACGACGATGAGGATGAGTTCGTGGGCAGGGCTGATGCGCTGCTTGACGCGCTGGTGGATCGCGGGTGGTTGGTGATCGTTGATGTTGATGAGGGTGCGCGAGGTCGGGGAGGAGAACGAGATGTCGCGTTCGAGCGTGTCGGCCGAGAGATTTCCGCGCCTGTGGACGCGCCGGGAGAGAGTCCTGTGTAGGACGGTGAGGGCGGTGACGGCGCAGAGGACGCCGGTGCGGGTCGGCCTGCTGGAGTTCCTGATGGGGCCCGCTTGCAGCGCTTGACGGGTGCTGGCGCTGATTTCGGCGTGCTGAAGCCAGAACACGAGACCGTTTCGCTGCAGAGCGTTCTGGAGAAGCGGTTCTATGAGTTCTTCGGGCACGTGGTCTCGGAGTGGAACCCCTGCTACGATGACGCGGGCGCGTGCAGATACACGTGGGACGATGAGGTTGGGGCCTTCGATGACGTGGAGATGGAAGACGAGGCTGCTGCTGAGACGTCGGAGGCCCGGGCGGTCCGGAGCGTGCCTGCGTCCGCGCCGGAGTGCTTGAACTTGCGGAAGGTTCTGGACGAGGCCTTTCAGTCCGAGGCAGCAGGGACGTTGGACGTGCAGCCGGTTCGGAGAATGGTGTCCGCGCTGGTGAACAGGGTTGCGCGCCACACGAAGCATGGCATGGGCCCGCCGAAGCTCGGTGTACATGCGTGTGCGCGCGGCAAGGAGGGGTGCGTGTTCTGCCGGTATGATTTTCCGCGAGAGAGGTGGGGCCGCGTCGGGCCGAGACCGTTCCGGATGGAGAAGGGGCGCAGGGAGGGCCACTGGCAGGCGGTGTTCCCGAGGAACGACCGGCTCTGCAACAGCTACGAGGAGCACGTGCTCCTGGCCACTATGGGGAACATCGATTGGCGCCCCGTCCTGAACCTGTGGGCCGTCGTGGAGTACGTCACGAAATATGCGACGAAAGCGCCCAAGGGCTCGCGGAAGATCAAGGAGGTGCTGGACGACGCCGTCAACGAGGTCTGCGCGTACTTTCCCGACGGCGAGGGCACCGACTTCCTCCGACGCTCGATCCAGAAGTTCTTCGCTCGGATGCTCGGGGAGAGGGATTACCATTGTTACGAAGTGGCGCTGCTGGGGTTGCGCTTGCCAATGGTCTTGTCCTTGATGCCCGTCGTGACTCTGAACACGACGGGCGCGCGTGCCCTGAAGCCTGCGTCCGCACTGCGGGACAAGTCGGAGGATGAGCCGGTTCACTGGGATAGCAAAGTGGACAAGTTCGACAAGCGCCTGGAGTTGGTGCGGCGCCAGCGGGCCCGGGGCGACAGGTCCATCACGGAAGAGGAGGTACGCGATGTGTCACTCTTCGAGTTTTACTGGAAGTACGCCGTGTATCGAGGGAAGCTGAGGCGCGGGAACCCTGCGGTGTGCCTGCAGGTGACGCCCGGCTATAGCGCGGAGTGTGCGAGCGTGGAGCACGCCGTCCACGAGGCGTACGCGCGGGCGAACGTCATCGCGCACTGGCGGCACATGGCGACGGCGGACCGCAGAGCCATGATCGGTGCAGAGATGCGGCGCGACGTCCGCCCTGTGCCGGAAGTCTGCATTGGGGCCACGGATTTCGTGCCACATGCTGGGGGCGATAGGTTCCTGGGAGTGCAGGATCTGTGGTTCAAGTCGGGGGGGGCGGCTTGGAGGGGCAGGGAGGATCGGTTCTGGGGAGATATGTTGATGGAGATGCTCACTGACCCGATGCTCCGACAGTGGGTGCCGGCGTGGGTCGTGGAGCAGTACGAACGCGCGAATCCGTTCTACAAGGAGGTGCTGGGCGCAATCTTGGAGGCTGGTGGGGTGCGGACCAACCGCGAGCTGCTGAGGCGGACGCGCCGCGAGATGGTGCGTCGGCACCGGGCGCGGCAGCAGGGGCGTGACGCTGGGGCGGGCGACGCCGCGGGCGACGTGGGGGGGCAGGAATCCGACGGTGGCTCGAGGGAGGGTGACGCTGGCAGAGAGAGCGATGCGGCGGAGTCGGGGGAGGACGTGGAGGAGCTGGTGGACAGACTCGCGCAGAACGCCGAGGACGATCCCAACGAGGAGCCTCGGGATATCGTGTTGCGCGACCCGCGACCAGGGGAGGGTGGGGAGGGTGCCGCAGGTGCGGGGGAGGTGTCCGAGTGGGATCGCCGCCCAGCGGATGAGCGTGTTAGCGCGGCGGGCCCCGCGGTGCAGGCGGCAGACGTGCGCGTCGGGGATGTGGCGCGGGAGGACGTTCGCGGGAGGGTGCGTTTGAACCCGAAGGATTTCAATTGGCTGGATGAATCGTGCAATGTGTCCACAGGGGAGAAGCGGCGCCTCGAGGAGCTGCGCGATGTATGGTACGGCAAGGCCAACGTGGGCGACGGGGCCGAGGTCGTCTTGCGCGAAGACCTGGATCCCTGGCAGAAGTTTGCCCACGACATCGTTATGGATGGACGCCACTCCGAGAAGGACCCGCTCCGCCTGATGGTCACGGGCGTGGCAGGCACGGGGAAGTCGCGCACGGTGCGTAGTTTTTTGGCGGCGAGGCGACAGAGGGCGCGTCAGACGGCTCCGCGGACCAGAATGGATCGGGTGCCGGGCCTCCGGGGTGGGATGCGGGAGGGAAGGCGCTCTCAGTCGGAGATTGATGAGGAGGTGCGGAATTGCTGTTTGCTGGCTGCTCCGACAGGGTGCGCCTCGTTCCAGTTGAAGTATGGGGCGACTACTCTGCACAGGGCTTTCGGCGTTCCGGTGGGGTACTGCGGGCCTTGGAAGCAAAATGGCGGTGAACGCTTCTTGCGGACGCGGGACCGGTTGCGGCAGGCGAAGCTGTTTGTGTTGGATGAGATGAGTATGATCGGGCGGCAGATGTTGGGGAAGATCGAGTACAAGGTGCAGGACACTCTGGGCACGGATGCGAAGTTTGCGGCACGCGGAGGAGGCGGAAAAGGAGGAAAGGGGAGGAAGATGGAGGAGGAGAAGCCAGTGTATCTCGGCGGGAAGGATGTCGTGCTGGCAGGAGATCCGCAGCAGGCGCCGCCCATCGGCGACGATCCGTTGTATCGAATGGGCAAGTATGAGGGGCATGGGAAAAAATAAGCCGAGGGGGGCGGAGCGCACTCCAGACGATGCGTGGAGCACGGAGAAGTTGGTGGCCACGGGCCAGTTTGTGCGCAATACGTTCCAGGACGTCGCCGTGCTACGGCGCGTGCACAGATGGAGTGGGAAGAAGGAGGGTCTGTCCGCCGAGCGGCAGGCGGAGTACCGGCGGGATGCCGATCGTTTTCTGGAGGTGACAAAAGGAATGGCGCAGTGCACGTGGGACCAGTCGGATCATGCGTGGTTGAGGCGCCGGAACAGGTCGGTGCTGCAGATGACGAAGGAGGGCAGGGAGGAGCTCGCAGCGTTCGAGACGGCGCCGCTGCTGATGGATGGCAGGAAGGATCGGGCGTCGGGTGCCTGCGGCGCGGATAGGGTGAACCTGGAGAGGCTGTACCAGGTGGCGGCTGCCAGTGGCAAGCCCATTGCGTCTCTGCGCGCCTATCACAATTGGAAGGATAAAGGTAAATCTCGGCCGGAAGAGATGGCGGCCGACGATTTCCGAGGGATCGAGAACGAGCTTCACATGTGTGAAGGGGCGCGCGTGCTGCTGACGCAGAACTTGTGGGTCGAGGCGGGGTTGATGAACGGGGCGATGGGCACGCTGCGCGGGTGCATGTGGCCGGACGGGGCGGACCCGCACAACAGTGCGCGCCCGGATCTGCAGGCGCCCAGTTGTGTTTTCGTCGAGTTCGACGACGTCGATCTGGGAAAGGACGAGAATGGCGAGCCGCGGTCTTTCTTCAAGAACGATCCTGTGCGCAAGAACTGGGTGCCCATCTGTAGGCAGACTGTATCGTCCACGACGGAGGACGGCCTCGCGCGCGAGAACTACCCGCTGCAGCTGGCGTGGGCTTTGACGCACTGGAAGGCGCAGGGGATGACGTTGGCGACAGTCCGCGTGCACATGTCGGCGAAGACCGCGGCCGTCGCTGGGATCGGGTTCGTCGCAACGACGCGCGTCAGGCATCCGTGGGACTTGGTGTTCGAGGAAGACTTGCCGGAGTACGCGGACTTCATGCGGGCCAGGCACACGACGGCGTTCCGGGAGCGCCGTCGGTTCGAGCTGCGTTTGGAGGCGCGCGCTTCGTCAACGTTGCGGAAGTATGGGTACTGCGAGGCGGATTTGTGGACCGCAGAGGAGAGGTGTGCGGCGGGGAGATTGTTGGGCCGTCTCGAGACCGTCCGTGCGGCGCAGGCGGAGAGGCTCAGAGGTCTGAACAGAGTGGTGGTTGATGACACTTGGCTCTGGGGTGAGGACGGCGCGCCGTGCGTGTCCGCGTTGGCTGAGGCTGTCGATGCCGAGGCGGGGGGTGATGACGTCGCGCGGCGGCGTCTGACCGCCGTGGCTGACAGGCTCCTGGGCCGGAAGAGGGTGCGCGGTGTGACGTTGGAGGAACGCGAGGCCGCGCGGGAGCTGGCGGGTGGTGATGCAGAGGATTTCTCTGGTGTTGACACGGTGGAAGAGTTGCGGGGGCGTTTGAGGGCTGCCGCTGCGCGGCTGTCGCGGGAGCGCCCGGACGACGACGGAGTGGAGTTGTTGGGCCGTGTCGCTGACATGATGGTGGATCGGTGGGTGGCGTGTGGGCGGTGGGATGGTCGCGTGTTCGATGTCGTGAACCGAGCCTGGGCCCGCTGCACATGAGCGCTGTGAAGGAGGCCATGGGTGCGCTGGTGCCGCCGAGACTGCACGGGAGCTTGGATAAGGCGGCCAGGAAGATGAAGGATGCGTTCGGGGATGTTCGCGGTGGCTGCGCGCTGCGGATGGACAAGTGGGTCGTGAACGTGCGGTCGGAGGGCGCTCTGGCGGAGGGCAGACTGGAGCATCAAGCGTTGGAGTTCTTCCTGAAGGTGGCGCGACAGCTGTGCTCAGGGTTAGACCTGCCGATGACTGTGGCCTCGGCAAAGGTGGGCGAGCACGTCGGCGCGGAGGAGAACCCAGAGCATTTTGCTCGGGTGGCGCACAACTGGACGAGCGTTTGGGACGCGAGCTGCGTCAGCGATAAGAAGGAGTTGCTGATGGTTGCTGCCGTGGACGCTCTGAGCGTGTCTGGCGTTCCCCTGGATTGGATCTTCGTGCGCGTCCAGGCTGGTCGGGCGGGGGAGGCGCTCGGGCGTGCCGAGTCTCTGACCGTGTGCGTGTACGATCGAGGCCGCAGGGAGGCGGTTGCAGGGCGATTCGCTCGGAATATCGACGCGCTGCTGCGGCCGATACAGGCCAGTGATGGGCGGCGCCCGCCACCAGTGGTAGAGTTTGGGGAGGCGCCGCACGTTCGGGTGCCTTCGCAGAGGATCGCCGGCGCACACGGGCTCCTGCTGGGCCACGTTGGTCGCGGGGCCGGTGCCAGGGTGCTGGATGCGTCGGCGGAGTCGTTCGTGCCAGACGTGTGTCGTGCGTTGCGGGGCGCGTTCGCGTCTTTCCGCGCGGGCGTCGGCGCGCGGGGTGCGCGGGCTGTCATGGAGTTGTTGCTCTCGGACCAGGAGTGCCGTGACGCTCTGGACCTCTTCGGCGTCGCCCCGCGCGCGGATTTGTCTGGGCCCAGTGCGGCGGGCGCGGGCCTGGCGATAGCGGGTGTGGTGGGGAGGGCCGTGGACGAGGCAGGCGATGGAGAGGGCCTGGAGGGCGCGTCGACGTTGTCGTTTGCGACGTGGAACATTGCTGGTGGGCATCGCGCTGCCGTGGCGCCGCATTCCTGGACCGCGCGGGATCAGCGCGCCGCGGTTCTTGGCGAGGTGCTCCGTGGGAGGCAGGCGCGCGGGTGTGACGTCGTTGCCTTGCAGGAGTGCGAGGGCGGGGGTGCGTACGAGGAGCTGTCAGGGGAGTTTCAATTGGCGGGCGTTGCGCAGGCGCACGAGTCCAGGGGGTATGTGCATCTGTACGTCAGGCACGGTCTGCGGGCGGAATCTGTGCCTGTGCCAGGGCAGGATCCGGTCGTGCTGTGCCGTGTCCAGGTGCCCGGAGACGGCGGCGCCGGCGGCGATGGGCATGTGCACGTGGCGGCGGTGCACCTGCCCACGGACGCGTCATGGGAACGGCGTCGTGCGATACTTGGGAAGATTGTGGCGAAGTGCGGGGACGAATGCCATCGGCTGCTCATCGTGGGCGACAAGAACAGCACGGATGCGCAGGTGCAGGCAGCCGTGGAGCAGTTGCGTCTGAGGGACGCATGGTATGAGGGCCGATCCTGGGGTTGCCCCGGCAATAAGTTCTATTCGGGTCTCGGCGAGAGGGGGGCTGTCGGCCAGAGACGTGACCGGGTGCTCTTTGGAGCGGATCTCTGTTCCGAGGTGCACTTGGTAGGGAAAGGGAAGGTGTTCTTCGAGGGTTCCGAGTTCCACATGTCCGACCACTATGGCTGTTCGGGTATGTGCGTGCCCACGCGTGCTTTGGATCTCGGGAGCAGAAGATGAGGGCCGTGGCGCAGCGCGCGCGAGTCGTGCTGCAGGCGACGCGCGATCAGTCACAGAGACTGGAGGGTGTGGAGGTTCAGAGTCGGTTACAGCGTGGTCGAGAGGCCGCGGCGCTGGCCCGGCAGCAGGCGCAGGAACGAGATCGAGAGGCGTACCTGCGGACGCAGCAGCGGGCTGCCGGCCGCCGACAGCGCCGTCGGGAACAAGCGATATCCGCAGCGTTCGGGCCACAGAGTTTGTTTGCTTTGGGTCGCCCGGGTCCGCCGCCGCCGAGCCCCTGCCCGCCTCCGCCGCCACCGTGCCCGGCAGACATGTATGTCCCGAACGTGGCTGGCATTCGCGCGGCTTCGTGGGACAGCGTGCGGTGCGTGCCCGTCCGAGGGATGCCGCGGCCATGGCACACCTGCTACGTTGTCAGTGTGACGCAGCTGATGTTGCGGACGCCTGCCGTCTTGGAGTGGCTTCGATGGCATTCAGAGCAGCAGTGCGAGGACCGGGGCACGGGGCGTTGTTGCGTGTGCGGGATGTGGGACACGTACAACCAGTTGTGCTCGCGACGCTGGCAGCAGGGACCTGTGAGTGTGCTGCGGCGTACGAGCGTTGACTGCGACGACGATGTGATGGGGCGGCCGAGTAAGTTCAATGACCCGTGGCAGCAGCAGGATGTGTTTGCGTATTGGGGTAAGCTGATGGTGGCTGCGCGTGACGCAGAAATGTTGGCAGGTCGGTTTGCGCAGCGGGAACCCGATAGAATTTTCGCGGTGAATCTGCGGGTGACGTGCGTTGATCAGATGTTCGGGTTCGTCGTGGAGAAGCGGGAGAAGTGTGACGTGTGCAATTACGAGACTGTCGCGTACGAGGCTGAGGATGTGCTGAAGCTGCGTGTTCATGGGCGTCCAGGTGGGCCCTTGATGCTGCAGGTGTTGTACTGCGACTTTTGTGCTCCTGAAGATATCGAGAAGAGCTGCCCGGGGTGCTGCCGCGACGAGCACGACCGGGTTAAGCACGTGAGGCAGACGAGAGCCACTGGTGTGCCACAGGTTCTGGTGGTTCAATTGAGGAGGGGCTCCGAGGCGCGGGAGGCAGTGTGGGTGGAAGAGCAACTGAGGCTGCCAGGGCTTCCCCAGATGCAGTTGGTCGGTGTGGTTTACCATATTGGGCGGTCAGTTAATTGCGGCCATTACACGACTCTGTGCCGCGTTCATGATGGGAGGTACTTCATGTTTGACGACGACGAGCCACCGCGCTTGATCCGAGACGAGCCGGCGCACATCAAGCAGAAGGAGGCGTACATGGCAGTGTATAGCCGCCTGGGCCGCGGTCAGGGGCAGGGCGCGGCCGCAGGTGCGACCGAGGTGGACGCAGCGCGTGAGGGGCAGGGCAGTGGCGGGAGTGGGCCGGGGGGCGGTGATGCGAGCGCGTCTGGTGGCGGCGGATGGGGCGGGGGTGGGGCTGTTGGTGGTGACGCCGACGGAGCGACGGAGCGCGAGGGGGGGAGTGGGGCGTCGGCGGCCCGAGGGAACGGGCGCGCGGGCGGCGTCGCTGGCGATCGGGCTGGGGCTTCGGCGTCTGTTGGGTCGAGGGGTGAGCCTACGTCCGGGGGTGGAGTTGGTGCAGGGCCAGGCCGTGGAGGACGCAGGGAGGGCGTTGTCTCGGTTGCCGCCGCCGAGCCGCGTTCCGCGAGCAGGCGCCTGCGGAGGAAGTGTGCGTTTTCGACGTCAGGGGAGGGGCGCGCCGTCGATGGTGATGGTGCGGCTGGGCGGCGAGCGGTCACGACGAAGGGCAGGGCTTCGGGCGCAGCCGAGTCAAGGGGCGCGGCAGGCGCCCGCGACTTGACCGCTGGGGTTGGCGGGGGGGCGGTGTCTCCGAGGGAGGGGGGGGTCTCTGGCTCGCCTGGTGGCGCCGCTCCGCGTTCCGCCGCGCGGCGGGCACGGGGAAAGACGGCGACGCCTCGCTCGGATGCAGGGGCGGCGGGTGGCGCGGCGGGCGCGGCTGGAGTCAGGGACGTCGGCGGGGAGCGCGACGTCGCTGGGCCAGGGCGCGTCCGAGGTGCTCGAGGGTCCGGGGGGGCGCGCGCGGGCGGCGGGGGTCTAGGTGGCGATGTGGCGTGCGCGAGTGTCGCGGGGGGGAAAGATGCGGCAGCGGTGGAGACGGTGTGGGTTTCAGCGTCGGGGAAACGAATGGTGGAGCCTCGGTCAGAGGCGGAGGTCCCGCGGAGGAGCTCGGCGCGTTTGTCGGCGCGAGCTGCGCCCGGCCCCGTCGCGGTCGAGGAGGGGGCTGCCGCGGGCGAGGGCGCGAATATACGGGGGGGGGTGCTGGTGCGCCCGAGGCGCGCGGAGCCGTCTGGACCGTCGAGTGGCGGCGGCGCCGCGCGAGTGGTGACAGGTTTCGGCGCGGGAAGGATCGAGAACTTGGCTGCGTTCCAGCGCAGCCGCGATTTTGGGGATGCGACGCGCGCGTCGCAGCGGGTCTCGGAGGGGGCCCGAGGGAGGTGCGTGGATATGCAGGGGAATGAGCTGGATCCGTCTGCGGGGTCCGCCTGGCATGCGGGTCGATAGGGCGGGGGGTGCGGTGGGAGCTGGGTGTTGAGGGGGGAAGAGTGGGGAAGCAAGACGGGGGGGGAGAGCGGGTAAATCAGGGCAAGGCTGTGCTGCGAGGTTCGGCTCCTCCCCCCTCAAGTCTTTTTTCTCCGCTGGCGCTCCGTGAGGGCGAAGTGGCTGGAGCGGAGGGAGGGCTGGTCCCGTAGTGGGGCGGTGCCTCCCCCCGTCCGGAGCGCCAGCGAGGAGGGGGGTGCGCGTGGATGAAGGGCTGGAACTCTTTGTGGCGGTGGCGCCGATCAAGTGGTGGATGGTTCCGAAGGGATCGATGATTGGAGGGGCCTGGGGAGGGTCTCGGGTATGCCGGGAAATGAGTTGGATCCGTCGGCGTGGTTGTCGGAGTTCGCGAGGGCGGAGTGGTTGGAGTGGAGGGGCGGCCGGCCCCGAAATGGTGCGGCGCCTTCCCCTCCGGAGCGCCGGAAGGGGGTGTGGTGGGTGGGGGGGGGGCTCTGTCTGTGTGTCTGTGTGTCTGTGTGTCTATGTCTCTATGTGTCTATGTGTCTGTGTGTCTGTGTGTCTGTGTGTCTGTGTTTTGGCGTCTGTGTGTCTGTGTGTCAGGGTCAGTGTGTCTGTGTATCTGTTTGTGTGTGTGTGTGTCTGTGTGTCTGTCTGTCTGGGTGTTTGTGTGTCAGTGTGCCTGTGTGTCTATGGTCAGGAGGAAAAAAGCACAGACGCAATTAATCGTCGCTTCGATAGAATATATGGGAAAATTTGGGATTGGGATGGTAGACAAAAAGCACAGAAAATATGGGAACATATGGGGAATTGTTTAATTTGTGTGTATTCATTTGTGTGTCATGGGGCCCCTTCATTTTTGCCTGCGTGTCTGTGTGTCCTTGTGTCTGCGAGTCTGTGTGTTGTTGTGTCTGCGTGTCTGCGTGTCTGTGTGTCCGCGTGTCTGTGTGTCCGTGTGTCCTGTGTGTCTGTGTGTCTGTGTGTCTGTGACTCTGGTGCTCTGTGTGTCTGTGTGCTTGAGTGTCTGTGTCTCTGTGTGTCTGTGTATTTGTGTGTCTGTATGTCTGTGTGTCTGTGTGTCTTCGTGTCTGTGTGTCTGTGTGTCTGTGTGTCCGTGTGTCTGTGTGTCTGTGTGTCTGTGTGTCTGTGTCTCTGTTTTTCTGTGTGTCTGTGTGTCTGTGTGTCTGTGTGTCCGTGTGTCTGTGTGTCGGTGTGTCTGTGTGTCTGTGACTGTGTGTCTGAGTGTCCGTGTGTATTTTGTGTCTGTATGGCCGGGCGTCTGTCTGTCTGTGTGTGTGGTTGTCTGTGTGTCCGTGTGTCCGTGTGTCCGTGTGTCTGTATGTCTATGTGTCTGTCTGTCTCTCTGTATGCCTGTCTGTCTGTTTGTCTGTCTGTGTGTCTGTGTGTCAGTGTGTCTGTGTGTCTGTGTGTCTGTGTGTCTGTGTGCCTGTGTTTCTGTCTTTCTGTCTTTCTGTGTGTCTGTGCGTCTGTGCTGCTGTGTGTCTGTGTGTTTGTGTGTCTGTGTGTCAGTGTGTCAGTGTGTCTGTGTGTCTGCGTGTCTCTGTGTCTGTGTGTCAGTGTGTCAGTGTGTCAGTGTGTCTGTGTCTCTGTGTGTCTGTGTGTCTGTGTGGCTGTGTGTCTGTGTGTCTGTGTGTCTGGGTGTCTGGGTGACCGTGTGTCTGTGTGTCTGTGTGTCTGTGTGTCTGTGTGTCTGTGTGTCTGTGTGTCTTTTTTTTTTGCGTTTGTGTGTCTGTGTGTCAGTGTGGCAGTGTGTCCGTGTAACTGTTTGTCTGTGTGTCTGTGTGTCTGTCTGTCTGTGTGTCTGTGTGCCTGTGTGCTTTCGTGCCTGCGTGTCTGTGTGTCCCTTTGTCTGCGTGTCTGTGTGTTGGTGTTTCTGCGTGTCTGCGTGTGCTTGTGTGTCTGTGTGTCTGTGTGCCTGGGTGTCTGTGTGTCTGTGTGTCTGTGTGTCTGTGTGTCTGGTGCTGTGTGTGTCGGTGTGTTTGAGTGTCTGTGTGTCTGTGTGTCTGTGTATTTGTGTGTCTGTGTGTCTGCGTGTATGCGTGTCTTTTTGTATGTGTGTCTGTGTGTCTGTGTGTCTGTGTGTCTGTGTGTCTGCGTGTCTGTGTGTCTGTGTGTCCGTGTGTATGTGTGTCTGTGTGTCTGTGTGTCTGTGTATCTGTCTCTCTGTCTTTCTGTTTGTCTGTGTGTCTGTTTGTCCGCGTGTCTGTGTGCCTGAGTGTCCGTGTGTGTGTGTGTCTGTGTGCCTGTGTGTCTGTGGGTCTGTGTGTCCGTGTGTCTGTGTGTCTGTTTGTCTGTGTGTCCCTGTGCCTCTGTGTCAGTCTTCCTGCCATTCTTTGTGTCCGTGTGTCTGTGTGTTTGTGTATATGTGTGTCTGGTTGCTTGTGTGTCTGTGGGTCCGTGTGTCAGTGTGTCTGTGTGTCTGTGTTTCTGTGTGCCAGTGTGTCAATTTGTCAGTGTGTCAGTGTGTCTGTGTGTCTGTGTGTCTCTGTGTCTGTGTGTCTGGGTGTCTGGGTGTCAGTCTGGCAGTGTGTCCGTGTGTCTGTGTGCCTGTGTGTCTGTGTATCTGTGTGTCTGGTTGTTTGTGTGTCTGTGTGTCTGTGTGGTTGTGTGTCTGTGTGTCTGTGTGTGCGTGTGTCCGTGTGTCTGTGTGTCTGCATGTCCGTGTGTCCGTGTGTCCGTGTGTCTGTCTGTCTGTGTGTCTGTGTGTCTGTGTGTCTGTGTGTCTGTGTGTCTGTGTGTTTCTGTTTTGGTGTGTCTGTGTGTCTGTGTGTTGGTGTCTGTGTGTCCGTGTGTCCGTGTGTCTGTGTGTCTGTGTGTCTGTGTGTCTGTGTGTCTGTGTGTCTGTGTGTCTGTGTGCCCGTGTGTCTGTGCATGTGTGTGTGTGTGTGTGTGTCTGTCTGTCTGTGTGTCGGTGTGTCTGTGTGTTTGTGTGTCTGTGTCTGTGTGTCTGTATGTCCGTGTGTCTTTTGTGTCCGTGTGTCCGTGTGTCCGTGTCTGTGTGTCTGTATGTCTGTGTGCTTGTGTGTCTGTGTGTCTGTGTGTCTGAGTGTCTGCGTGTCTGGGTGTCTGTGTTTCTGTGTGACTGGTTGTCTGTGTCTCTGTGTATCCTTGTGTCTGCGCGTCTTTGTGTCTGTGTGTCTGCGTTTCTGAATGTCAGTATGTCTGTGTGTCTGTCTGTCTGTGGATCTGTCTGAGTGTCTGTCTTTCTGTGCGTGTGTGTGTGGGTGTCTGTCTGTGTGTCTGTGCGCGTGTATTTGCGTGTGTGTGTGCGCGTGTGTGTGTGTCAGTGTGTGTGTGTGCGCGTGGCGCTGGCATCCCCGCGCTGCCCCCCCCCCCTTTCCCGGGCGCTCCGCGAGGGCGGAGTGGTTGGAGTGGAGGGAGGGCCCGCCCTAATTTGGGGCGGTGCCTCCCCCCTCCGGAGCGTCTGCGTGTCTGTGTTTCTGCGTGTCTGTTTGTCTGTGTGTCTTTGTGTCGATGTGTCTATGTGTCCGTGTGTCTGTGTGTCTGTGTGTCTGTGTGTCTGTGTGTCTGTGTGTCTGTGTCTGTGTGTCTGTGTGTCTTTGTGTCTGCGTGTCCCTGTGTCTTTTGTTTGTGTATGGCCGTCTGTGTCTGGTGTCTGTGCTTCTGTCTGTGCGTGTTTGTCTGTGTGTCCATGCGTCCGTGTGTCTGTGTGTCTGTGTGTCGGCGTGTCTTTGTGCCCTGTGTTTCTGTGTGTCAGTGTGTCAGTGTGTCTGTGTCTCTGTGTGTCTGAATGTCTGTGTGTCTGTGTGTCTATGTATCTGTGTGTCTGTGTGTGTGTCTGTGTGTCTGTGTGTCTTCAGTGTGACGGTGTGTCTGTGTGTCTGTGTGTCTGTGTGTCTGTATTTTTTTTTGGCGTCTGTGTGTCAGTGTGTCAGTGTGTTTGTGTATCTGTTTGTCTGTGTGTCTGTGTGTCTGTCTGTCTGTGTGTCTGTGTGCCTGTGTGCCTTTGTGCCTGCGTGTCTGTGTGTCCGTGTGTCTGTGTGTCTGTGTGTTGGTGTTTTTGCGTGTCTGCGTGTGACTGCGTCTCTGTGCGTCTGTGTGCCTGTGTGTCTGTGTGTCTGAGTGTCTGCGTGTCTGTGTGTCTGGTGCTGCGTGTGTCAGTGTGCTTGAATGTCTGTGTGTCTGTGTGTCTGTGTATTTGTGTGTCTGTATCTCTGTGTGTCTGTGTGTCTGCGTGTCTGTGGATCTGTGTGTCTGTGTGTCTGTGTGTCTGTGTGTCTGTGTGTCTGTGCTTCCGTGTGTTTGTGTGTATGTGTGTCTCTGTGTCTGTGTCTCTGTGTGCTTGTGTTTCTGTCTTTCTGTCTTTCTGTGTGTCTGTGTGTCTGTGTGTCTGTGTGTCTGTGTGTCTGTATGTCAAAGTTTTTGCGTGTAGGCGTGTCTTTTTGTCTGTGTGTTTGTGTGTCTGTGTGTTTTTGTATCTGTGTGTCCCTGTGCCTGTGTGTGTTTTTCTGTCTTTCTTTGTGTCCGTGTGTCTGTGTGTCTGTGTATCTGTATGTCTGGTTGCCTGTGTGTCTTTGTGTCTGTGTGTCTGTGTGTCTGGGTGTTTGGGTGTCCGTCTGTCAGTGTGTCCGTGTGTCTGTGTGTCTGTGTTTCTGTGTATCCTTGTATTTGTGTGTCTGTATGTCTCTGTGTCTGTGTGTCTGCGTTGCTGTGGGTCCGTGTGTGTGTCCGTGTGTCTGTGTGTCAGCGTGTCCGTGTGCCCATGTGTCTGTGTGTCTGTGCGTCTGTGTGTCTGTGGGCCCGTGTGTGTGTCTGTGTGTCTGTGTGTCAGCGTGTCCGTGTAACCATGTGTGTGTGTCTGTGTGTCTGTGTGTATGTGTGTCTGTGTGTCTGTGTGTCTGAATGTCTGTGAGTCCTGTGTGTTTTTGTGTTGGTGTGTCCGTGTGTCTGTGTGCTGGTGTCTGTGTGTTCGTGTGTCCGTGTGTCTGTGTGTTTGAGTGTCTGAGTGTTTGTGTGGCTGTGTTTCTGTGTGTCTGTGAGTTCGTGTGTCTGTGTGTATGTGTGTCTGTGTGTCTGTGTGTCTGTGTGTCTGTGTATCTGTCTGTCTGTGTGTCTCTGTGTCTGTTTGTCTGTGTGTCTGTACGTCCGTGTCTTTTGTGTCCGTGTGTCCGTGTGGTCGTGTCTGTGTGTTTGTATGTCTGTGCGTTTGTGTGTTCGTGTGTCTGTGTGTCTGAGTGTCTGCGTGTCTGGGTGTCTATGTGTCTGTGTGACTGGTTGTCTGTGTGTCTGTGCATCCTTGTGTCTGCGTGTCTTTGTGTGTGTGTCTGCGTGTCTGTGTGTCTGTCTGTTTGTGGACCTGTCTGTGAGTCTGTCTTTCTGTGCGTCTGTGTGTGCGTCTGTCTGTCTGTGCGCGTGAATTTGCGTGTGTGTGTGTGCGCGTGTGCGTGTGCGTGTCAGTGTGTGAGTGTGTGCGCGCGCGGCGCTGGCAGCCCCGCTATGCCGCCCCCCCCCCCCTTCCGGGCGCTCCGCGAGGGCGGAGTGGTTGGAGTGGAGGGAGGGCCGGCCCCAAAATGGGGCGGCGCCTCCCCCCTCCGGAGCGCTGGAAGGGGGTGTGGTGGGTGGGGGGGCTCTGTCTGCCTGTCTGTGTGTCTGTGTGTCTGTGTATCTGTGTGTCTGTGTTTGTGTGCGTCTGTGTGTCTGTGTGTCAGTGTGTCAGTGTGTCTGTGTATCTGTTTGTCTGTGTGTCTGTGTGTCTGTGTGTCTGTGTGTCTGTGTTTTTGTGCGTCTGTGTGTCTGTGTGTCAGTGTGTCAGTGTGTCTGTGTCTCTGTTTGTCTGTGTGTCTGCGTGTCTGTCTGTCTGGGTGTTTGTGTGTCTGTGTGCCTGTGTGCCTTTGTGCCTGCGTGTCTGTGTGTCTGTCTGTCTGTTTGTGCGCGTGAATTTGCGTGTGTGTGTGCGCGTGCGTGTGTGCGTGTCAGTGTGTGAGTGTGTGCGCGCGCGGCGCTGGCAGCCCCGCGCCGCCGCCCCCCCTCCCCCCCTTCCGGGCGCTCCGCGAGGGCGGAGTGGTTGGAGTGGAGGGAGGGCCGGCCCCAAAATGGGGCGGCGCCTCCCCCCTCCGGAGCGCTGGAAGGGGGTGTGGTGGGTGGGGGGGCTCTGTTTGCCTGTCTGTGTGTCTGTGTGTCTGTGTATCTGTGTGTCTGTGTTTTTGTGCGTCTGTGTGTTTGTGTGTCAGTGTGTCAGTGTGTCTGTGTATCTGTTTGTCTGTGTGTCTGTGTGTCTGTCTGTCTGGGTGTTTGTGTGTATGTGTGCCTGTGTGCCTTTGTGCCTGCGTGTCTGTGTGTCCTTGTGCCTGCGTGTCTGTGTGTGGGTGTGTCTGCGTGGCCGCGTGTCTGTGTGTCTGCGTGTCTGTGTGTCCGTGTGTCTATGTGTCTGTGTGTCTGTGTGTCTGTGTGCTTGAGTGTCTGTGTGTCTGTGTGCTTGAGTGTCTGTGTGTTTGTGTGTCTGTGTATTTGTGTGTCTGTATGGCTGTGTGTCTGTGTGTCTCCGTGTCTGTGTTTCTGTGTGTCCGTTTGTCTGTGTGTCTGTGTGTCTGTGTGTCTATGTGTCCGTGTGTCTCTGTGTCTGTGTGTCTGTGGGTCTGTGGGTCTGTGTGTCTGTTTGTCCGTGTGTCTGTGTGTCTCTATGGCCGTATGTCTGTCTGTCTGTGTGAGAGTTTGTCCGTGTGTCTGTGTGTCCGTGTGTCTGTGTGTCTGTGTGTCTGTGTGTGTGGGTCTTTGTGTCTGTGTGTCTATGTGTGTCTGTCTGTCTGTCTGTATGTGCGTCTGTGTGTCTGTGTGTCTGTGCGTCTGTGTGTCTGTGTGTCTGTGAGTCAGTGTGTCTGTGTGTCTGTTTGTATGTGTGCCTATGTTTCTGTCTGCGTGTCTTCCTGTGTGTCTGTGTGTTTGTGTGGCCGTGTCTGTGTGTCTATGTGTCTGTGAGTCTGTGTGTCTGTGTGTTTTTGTCTCTGTGTGTCTGCGTGTCTGTGTTTCTGTGTGTCAGTGTGTCAGTGTGTCATTGTGTCTGTGTCTCTGTGTGTCTGTGTCTCTTTGTGTCATTGTGTCTGTGTGTCTGGGTGTCCCTGTTTCTGTGTGTTTGTGTGTCTGTGCGTCTGTGTGTCTGTGTGTCTGTTTCTTTTTTGCGTCTGTGTGTCTGTGTGTCAGTGTGTCAGTGTGTCGGTGTATTTGTTTGTGTGTGTCTGTGTGTCTGTGTGTCTGTGTGTCTGTGTGCCTGTGTGCCTTAATGCCTGCGTGTCTGTGTGTCCTTGTGTCTGTGTGTCTGTGTGCGTGTATACGTGTGCCTGTGTGTCTGTGTGTTTGTGTTTCTGTGTGTCTGTGTGTCTAAGAGTCAGTGTGTCTGTGTGTCTGGTGCTGTGTGTGTCAGTGTGCTTGATTGAGTGTCTGTGTGTCTGTGTGTCTTCGTATTTGTGTGTCTGTACGTCTGTGTGTCTGTGTGTCTGCGTGTCTGTGTGTCTGTGTGTCTGTGTGTCTGTGTGTCTGTGTGTCTGTGTGTCTGTGTGTCTTTGTGTCTGTGTGCCTGTGTGCCCGTGTTTCTGTCTTTCTGTCTTTCTGTGTCTGTGTTTCTGTGGGTCTGTGTGTCTGTGTGTCTGTGTGTCTGAGCGTCCGCTTGTCTGTGCGTCTGTGTGTCTGTGGGTCTGTGGGTCTCTGTGTCTGTGTGTCTGTGTGTCTGTGTGTCTGTGTGTCCCTGTGCCTGTGTGTGTTTGTCTGCCTGTCTTTGTGCCCGTGTGTTTTTGTGTCTGTTTATCTGTGTGTGTGGTGGCCTGTGTGTCTGTGTGTCCGTGTGTCCGTGTGTCAGTGTGGCTGTGTGTTTGTGTTTCTGTGTGTCAGTGTGTCAATGTGTCAGTGTGTCAGTGTGTTTGTGTGTCTATGTGTCTGTGTGTCTGTGTGTCTTGGTGTCTTGGTGTCAGTCTGTCAGTGTGTCCGCGTGTCTGTGTGTCTGTGTGTCTGTGTGTCTGTGCATTTGTGTGTCTGGTTGTTTCTGTGTCTGTGTGTCTGTGTGTTTGCGTGTCTGTGTGTCCGTGTGCGTGTCCGTGTGGTTGTGTGTCTGCGTAGCCGCGTGTCCGTGTGTCTGTTTGTCAGTGTGTCTGTGTGTCTGTGTGTCTGTGTGTCTGTGTGTCTGTGTGTCTGTGTGTCTGTGTGTTTTTGTGTTGGTGTGTTTGTGTGTCTGTGTGTTGGTGTCTGTGTTCTGTGTGTCCGTGTGTCTGTGTGCCTGTGTGTCTGTGTTTTTGTGTGTCTGTGTGTCCGTGTGTCTGTGTGTATGTGTGTCTGTGTTTCTGTGTGTCTTTGTGTCTGTGTGTCTGTGTGTCTGTGTGTTTGGGTTTTGTGTGTCTGTATGTCCGTGTGTCTTTTGTGTCCGTGTGTCCGTGTCTGTGTTTCTGCATGGCTGTGTGTTTGTGTGTCCGCGTGTCTGTGTGTCTGAGTATCTGCGTGTCTGGATGTCTGTGTGTCTGTGTGACTGGTTGGCTGTTGTGTCTGTGTATCCTGGTGTCTGCGTGTCTGCGTGTCCGTGTGTCTGCGTGTCCGTCTGTCTGTGTGTCTGTGTGTCTGTCTGCCTGTGGATCTGTCTGCGTTGTTTTTCTGTGCGTCTGTGTGTGTGTCTGTCTGTCTGTCTGTCTGTCTGTCTGTCTGTCTGTCTGTCTGTCTGTGCGCGTGTATTTGCGTGTGTGTGTGTGTGTGTGTGTGTGCGTGCGTGTGTGTGTGTGTGTGTGTGTCAGTGTGTGTGTGTGTGTGCGTGCGCGCGCGGCGCTGGCAGCCCCGCGCTGGCCCCCCCCCGCCTCTCCCTTTCTCGCGCGCTCCGCGAGGGCGAAGTGGTTGGTCCGTGGAGGGAGGGCCGGCCCCAAAATGGGGCGGTGCCTCACCCCTCCGGAGCGCCGGAAGGGGGCGTGGTGGGTCGGGGGGGGGCTCTGTCTGCCAGTCAGTGTGTCTGTGTGTCTATGTTTCTGTGTGTCTATGTGTCTGTGTGTCTGTGTGTCCGTGTTTTTGTGCGTCTGTGTGTCAGTGTGTCAGTGTGTCAGTGTGTCTGTGTATTTGTTTGTCTGTGTGTCTGTGTGTCTGTCTGTCTGGGTGTCTGTGTGTCTGTGTGCCTGTGTGCCTTTGTGCCTGCGTGTCTGTGTGTCCTTGTGTCTGCGTGTCTGTGTGTTGGTGTGTCTGCGTGACTGCGTGTCTGTGTGTCTGCGTGTCTGTGTGTCCGTGTGTCTGTGTGTCTTTGTGTCTGTGTGTCTGTGAATCTGGTGCTCTGTGTGTCTGTGTGCTTGAGTGTCTGTGTGTCTGCGTGTCTGTGTATTTGGGTGTCTGTATGTCTGTGTGTCTGTGTGTCTGCGTGTCTGTGTTTCTGTGTGTCTGTGTGTCTGTGTGTCTGTGTGTCTATGTGTCCGTGTGTCTGTGTGTCTGTGTGTCTTTGTGTCTGTTTGTCTGTGTGTCTGTTTGCCTGTGTCTGTGTGTCTGTGTGTCTGTGTGTCCGTGTGTTTGTGTCTGTATGGCCGTGTGTCTGTCTGTCTGTCTGTGTGTGTGTTGTCTGTGTGTCCGTGTGTCCGTGTGTCTGTGTGTCTGTGTTTATGTGTGTCTGTGGGTCTCTGTGTTTGTGTGTCTGTGTGTGTGTCTGTCTGTCTGTGTGTCTGTGTGTCTTTGTGTCTGTGTGTCTGTGTGTCTGGTTGCCTGTGTGTCTGTGTGTCCGTGTGTCTGTGTGTCTGTGTGTCTGTGTGTCTGTGTGTCTGTATGCCTGTGTGTCTGTGTGTCTGTGTGTCTGTCTGTCTGTCTGTCTGTCTGTCTGTGTGTCTGTATGTCTGATTGCCTGTGTGTTTGTGTGTCCGTGTGTCAGTGTGTCTGTGTGTCTGTGTTTCTGTGTGTCACTGTGTCAGAGTGCCAGTGTGTCTGTGTGTTTGTGTGTCTATGTGTCTGTGTGTCTGGGTGTCTGTTTATCCTTGTATTTGTGTGTCTGTATGTCTCTGTGTCTGTGTGTCTGCGTGTCTGTGGGTCCGTGTGTGTGTGTCTGTGTGTCTGTGTGTCAGCGTGTCCGTGTAACCATGTGTCTGTGTGTCTGTGTGTATGTGTCTCTGTGTGTCTGTGTGTCTGAATGTCTGTGTGTCCTGTGTGTTTTTGTGTTGGTGTGTCTGTGTGTCTGTGTGTAGGTGTCTGTGTGTCTGTGTGTCCGTGTGTCTGTGTGTCTGAGTGTCTGTGTGTTTGTGTGTCCGTGTTTCTGTGTGTCTGTGAGTTCTCTTGTCTGTGTGTATGTGTGTCGGTGTGTCTTTGTGTCTGTGTGCCTGTGTGTCTGTGTGTCTGTGTGTCTCTGTGTCTGTTTGTCTGTGTGTCTGTATGCCCGTGTCTTTTGTGTCCTTGTGTCCGTGTGCTCGTGTCTGTGTGTTTCTATGTCTGTGTGTTTGTGTGTTCGTGTGTCTGTGTGTCTGAGTGTCTGCGTGTCTGGGTCTCTGTGTGTCTGTCTGACTGGTTGTCTCTGTGTCTGTGTATCCTTGTGTCTGCGTGTCTTTGTGTGTGTGTGTCTGCGTGTCTGTGTGTCTCTCTGTTTGTGGATCTGTCTGTGTGTCTGTCTTTCTGTGCGTCTGTGTGTGTGTGTGTCTGTCTGTCTGTTTGTGCGCGTGAATTTGCGTGTGTGTGTGCGCGCGTGCGTGTGTGCGGCTCAGTGTGTGAGTGTGTGCGCGCGCGGCGCTGGCAGCCCCGCGCTGCCGCCCCCCCCCCCCCCCCTTCTGGGCGCTCCGCGAGGGCGGAGTGGTTGGAGTGGAGGGAGGGACCGGCCCAAAATTGGGCGGCGCCTCCCCCTCCGGAGCGCTGTAAGGGGTGTGGTGGGTGGGGGGCTCTGTCTGCCCTGTCCTGTGTGTCTGTGTGTCTGTGTAGCTGTGTGTCTTTTGTTTTTTGTGCGTCTGTGTGTCTGTGTGTCAGTGTGTCAGTGTGTCTGTTTATCTGTTTGTCTGTGTGTCTGTGTGTCTGTCTGTCTGGGTGTTTGTGTGTCTGTGTGCCTGTGTGCCTTTGTGCTTGCGTGTCTGTGTGTCCTTCGTATCCGCGTGTCTGTGTGTCTGCGTGTCTGTGTGTCCGTGTGTCTATGTGTCTGTGTTTCTGTGTGTCTGTGTGCTTGAGTGTCTGTGTGTCTGTGTGCTTGAGTGTTTGTGTGTCTGTGTGTCTGTGTATTTGTGTGTCTGTATGGCTGTGTGTCTGTGTGTCTCCGTGTCTGTGTTTCTGTGTGTCTGTTTGTCTGTGTGTCTGTGTGTCTGTGTGTCTATGTGTCCGTGTGTCTGTGTGTCTGTGTGTCTGTGTGTCTGTGTCTCTGTGTCTCTGTGTCTGTGTGTCTGTGTGCCTGTGTGTCTGTGTCTGTGTGTCTGTGTGTCTGTGTGTCCGTGTG
>CAUYUJ010004838.1:37500-66460 GCA_963575745.1 Prorocentrum cordatum
GAAGCACAGCAGGAGGGACGACGAAGAGAACGACGACGCCACGCCCCGACGCCCGCGCCGCAGCGCCGCGCGGCCGCCAGCGCACCCCCAGCCCCGCGGGGCCGGCCGGGGGGGCGCGCACGGCTGGCGCGGCGCCTGAGCGGCGCTGGACGCGCTCTCGGGCTTCCGGCACTGGCCGGAGGCTCGGGAGCGCGAACCTCCTCACTCTGGTCCATCCCTCGGACCAGAGTTCTCTCTTTTCACCTCGCCGCCTCCTTGGCGCTTTATAGCACAGCCGTACCGGGGTGCTATGAAGACCTTGGTGGACGACATCGGGAGCCGTGCCGGGCCCTTTGTCGTCTCGGGCGGGGGCGAGTGGCGACTGGTGGACCCAATAGCACAGCCGTACCGGGGTGTTATTGTAGGGGCCAGCACGTACTCGTCCCGGGCGCCGTATTGGGCCCGAATTCTCCACCCCAGGCCGAGAGGCAACCCCTGGGCCGTACCGGACAGGGTAGATCAGATTAGTTTTGAAGGAGTGGGATGCACAATGCACAGGGCTGCGTTCTGGGAAGGGCAAACGCTCGCGAATTTTTCGCAAGCGTTTTTCTGCCCGGCGCGCTGTGTTGAAGACTCGGCGCCGGCTCGGGAGCTGCAGCCATGGGACGACCGGGTGCAGGCGTGTTTGCACGCAGAGCGCGGCGTGATCCACGAGGAGGTCGTCGAAGATTCCGCGTTGGAGGCGGCGGAGCGCGAGCAGAAATCGCTCTGGAAAGCGTGCCGCGCGTCGTGCCGGCGGGTTCGGCGTGCGCGGCGGGAGGCGGAGTGGGCGCGGCGGACGGAGGCGGCGGCCGAGCGGAACGAGCAGCTTGCACACCGTGTGCTGCTCCCTGTCGTGCCGCGCCCCTTGTTGCGCGATGCGTCGCCAGAGCGGACTTCGTCTGGGCGCAGCGCGCGGGGGGCGGCTCGCAACAACGGGCGATTGGAGCAGTTCCTGACCGCGCGCGCGGCCCGTGCCGTCGACCCGGACGAGCCGCCGGCGCGCGCCCCCCGCGCCGCCGCCGCTGCGCCTGCGCCCGACGCGTCGTGGACCGTGGGCGACGCGGCCCTGCGCGCAGCCTGCGTTCTGGTCGCTCTCGGCGTGTGCCCACCGCAAGAAGACAGCAGAGTGGTGATGACGTGGAAGATCGCGGCGGCGCGCTGGTGGCGGCAGCGGGATGTGTTCGCGCGGGAGCTCCCGGACGCGCCCGAGCTGGCCGATCGTGCAGCCGCGGTCGTCACCGCCAGGTGGTTCTGCTGCGCGCTCTACGGTCTCTCGGCGCGGACGTGCGGCGGCCGCCGCGTCTGTGCGCGCCGGTTCTCGCCGGGCGTCGGGATTTGCGGAGCGAAGTGCCGGGCTGCGCGGGAGTCCAAGGACTTCGTCGGGGACATGGCCGTGCGCGCTGCCTGCGCCATGATCGCGCTCGGAGCGTGTCCGGCGGGGCTCAGCGGGGCGACGCAGGACGGCGCCGTGCCCACGTCTGTGGGTGCATTCGGTGCCGCGCGCCCGCTTCGCCCGCGGCCGCGCGGCGGACGCGGGCGGGGGAACCGCCGCGCGCGCGGGAGTTGTCCAGTCGAGTGGCGTGGGAAGTGTCTGCAGAGCGCAGTGGCTGAGCTTGTCGGGGGCGACGCTGCGCGGCATTTCGGCCGCGCGTGCCAGAACCACGAGGGTTCCGGCGCTTGTGGGTCGGTGGTGGAGCGCTGCAATCTTGAGGTCGTGGTCCAGCACTTGCGCTCCCGCTTCTTGCGCGTGCGTGTGTTCTCTGCGGAATCTGTGGAAGCGTTCGGAGCGCAGGAGGGAGGGCGCGTGGCGTGGTCGCTGGGGCACGCGACGGGTTTCTGCGCTGGTGCTCTGCTGTGGCTTGACGGCGGTCATGTGTGCGCGGTGGAGGAGTCGGTGGGTTCTGGTGACGTGGAGTGGGGGGAAGCCGAGAGCGCGCCGTGGTGTCGCGTCGTCGCGCACGGGCGTTCGGGCTCGGCGTCGCGGTCGCCGCGCGCGGGTGCGGGGCGTGGCGCGCTGCGGGGCGGGGCGCCGAAGCGCCGTGTGGAGCAGGGTGCCGCAGGGGCGCAGGGCGCTCGCGGGGGCGCGCGCGATGGGGTGGACGCGGCGGCGTTGGCCCGGATGAGTTTCGCTGAATTGGAAAAATTGGCTGCGCGATTGCGGGGCGACCGCGAGACTGGGGTGCCGTCTTCGCGGCGCTGGGATGGCCCGGACCGCAAGCGATTGGACATTGAGGTGTGCAGGGCTGCGCTCGCGGCGCACCTGGGCATCGACATGAGCGGTGTGCAGCGTGCTGGCGCGGAGGCGCGATCGCGGGACCACTCGGAGGAGATGCTGGGCGAGCTGGCGAGGCACGTGGCTGAGCACGACCGCGTTCCAGCGCAGAAGGAGTCCGCCCTTGGGACATGGGTGCACAACGTGAGCACGGGGCATTTCCCGTTGACGCCCGAGCGGCGCGCGCGGTTCGACGGGCTCGTGGACCGGCGGGAGGAGAGGCGCGCGCGCGCCCGCGCGATGCTGGACCGCATCGAGGAGCACGTGGAGGTGCTCGACGAGCTGCCGAAGCGGGGGGCAGAGGACGAGGAGGAGAAGAAGCTCGCGAAGTGGATCCACAATGTCACCACTGGCCAGAACAAGCTGGATGTTGACAACCAGGAGAGGTTCGATCGTTTGGTGAACAGGGGCATGTGGCAGCGGCGGACGGCGCAGCAGCGTGTGCTCGAGGTAAAGCTTTTCGTGGAGACACACGGGCGCGCGCCCAGGAGCGGCGGTCATGACGACGATGCGCGGGAGCGTCTGCTCGCGATGTGGATCGGCAACGTGCGCGCGCACGGCCGCCAGGGCCTGGACGAGCACTGGCGAGCGCAGTTGGAGGCGGCGCTGGACGCGGATCTCATCCAGGTCCAGGCGCTGGAGGCGTGGTGCGAGAAGAACCAGAGGATGCCGGTGGAGAAGGCGGAGGATGACGAGGAGCGCAGGCTGGCGAACTTCATCGCGAACCACGAGCGGAAGGGCCGCGCGGCGTCCTTCAACGCGCCCGCGACCTTCGACGCGCTGCGGCAGAAGTACGCGCAGGCGGCCGCCGCGCGGCGCGATGCCGAGAGCAGGGAGGCGGAGGCGCGGGCGCTCGAGGCGCAGCGGCTGGAGCTGCTGCGCGCGCGGCCGAGGAGGAGGAGGAGGCATTCGGCGAGGAGGAGGAGGAGCAGGAAGAGGAGGACCCGGCCGACTGCCTCGCGGAGGAGCGGCGCGCGGAGGTCACGCCGGATATGTTCGCTAGGTTCCAGAGGGCAGACAGGGCGCTGGCTCGGCGGGTGAAGACCGCGCTCGTGGCCGCCCTGCTGGAGCACGTGGACGCGCTGCAGGGCGCCGCGCTCGGGCTCGACGTCTTCGTTGCCCTGGCCAAAGACAGGCGGGTCCGCGAAGCCTTGGCCGCCCCGGCGGCCGAAGAGCCGCGCCGCGAGGCGCTCGGGGAGGAGGATGAGGAGGAGGAGGAAGAAGAGGAGCAGGAGGAAGAGGAGCAGGAAGAGGAGGAGCAGGAGCAGGGGGAGCAGGAGCAGGAGCAGGGCGACGAGGAGCGGAGGGAGCAGGAGGAGGGGGACGCAGAGATGGCGGACGCGGAGGAGGAGCCGCGGGGCATGGCGGACGAGGAGGAGCTCCCCACGGGCATCGACGAGGAGCACGAGGATTTCGTGCGGTGCGTGCTGGCGACCTGCATGCTGTCGTATGTGCCTGTCGCGCCCAGGTTCTTCGCGGGGGAGGCCCCGGACGCGGAGCTGCAGCGGCAGGTGGCGGAGCTGGAGCGGCTGCGGGACGTCGCCCTGGGGCTCGACGCGGCCACGGCGCAGGACAACGTGGCGCGGTCGCAGGCGATCCGGCGCCTGCGCAGGGCCGACCCCGAGCTGCTGCGCCGCACGCCCGTGCCCAATTCGGACGTGCGGGAGCCCTGGGAGCAGTGGCAGCGCCTGCTCCAACGGCTCGAACAGGAGGGCGTGGAGCGCGAGGTCTGGGTCTGCTGCCGTCGCGAGCCGCTGCGCTGGCGCGCGTCGCTCCGCGACGACGGCAAGCCGGGGCCGGTCCGCGCGCCGCTGCTGCCGTCGCTGGACGCCGCCGAGGGCGAGGTCTGGAGGCCGGGGGAGGTGCGCGAGGCGACGCGCCAGGCGCGGTACGCAGAGCAGGCGCGGCGGACGGCGCTCCTGGCGCCCCGGTGCACGGCAGCGTGCTCTTGCGCCTGCCCTCTGATTTCCTCTGCTACAAGTGCCAGCAGGATTTCGAGAGCGCGCGGGAGCTGACCGACGGAGAGGTCGATGGTTGGTGTAAGAGGTTGCATTTCGCGCCGAAGAAGCTGCCTAGCCAGGCGGTGATGAAGCGCGAGGCGGTGGAGGCGGAGCGCGCCCGCGCCAGGAAGCGCGCGCAGGCGGCCCGGTGCGCGGCGGGGGGGGAGAACGGATTCGCTGAGTTCCGTGGTCTGCTGCTGGAGGACGAGTGCTTCCACCAGGACATCTGCGAAGCGAGCGTGCAGCTGGACCAGCGACACGCTCTGGAGCCGTGGTACCAGCGCGCGGGGCCCGACGGGAGCAGGCTGGCGCCTTGGCCGCGCGTCTTCGGTATCCCGAAAGCGTGGGCCGGCCCTGGCGGTGCGTTCTTCTCCGAGGCCGTGGAGTCGGGTTTCGCCGCCGACACGTTCCCCCAGGGGCGGCGCGGCTACTACACGGGCGAGCCGGGCGACGTGCCCGCGGAGCTCTGGCTGTTGCGGGCCTGGTGCCGCGCGCGCGGCGGCGTCGCTCGCATGGGCGACGCCCTGGCCGCGCGCTTGCAGCAGCTCGAGGGCGACCGCGACATAATGTACAGGGTGGAGGCCGCGGAGGGCGCGCGGCGGTCCCCGAGTGGCGACCTGAAGCCGCCCGTGTACTTGGCGGACCTGAAGCCGCAGGCGATCCCCGAGTGGCCCGTCTGGCAGCAGCTCCTCAAGCTGAAGCCTCAGGCGGCGCGGCAGGTGGCGGCTTTCGTGCGCCGGGAGCGGGCGGGCGTGGGCTTGACGTGGAACCTCGCCGCGGGGCACTGGGACCTGGACCAGCAGCGCCTGCTCGCTGCGCTCGAGAGGGATCCCGCGTTGCTCGCCGCGGTGGAGAAGGACGACGCGGCCGCAAAGAATGATAAGGACGTTCCGATTGCCCTCGACGATTTCCGTGCCCGTCACGGCGGTGTCTGGCCGGACGCGTTCGCCGATCGGCGCGGGGAGCCCGATTTCAAGGAAGCGAAGCTCGCGCGGGGTGTTGCAAGGGTGGCGACGAAGTATTCGCAGGAACTCGTGCGCATCTGGTTGGACCGGACATGCAGCCAATGGCTGCGGCTGGCGGGGTGCGGGGATGAGGTGGTGGGAGGAGGGGGCGGCGGCGACGACTCTTCTGGGGGCGGCGGCGGCGGCGGCGGCGGGTCCTCTTCGGGCAGCGGTGCGAACGGTGGACCAGCGTCGGGGTCGGGCTCTGGTGCGCAGGGGCCGGGCGACGGTGGCGCGGGCGGCGACGGCGACGGGGCGCGGGCGGGGGCGCGGGTCGGCTGCTCGGCGGCGGACCCAAGAGGCAAGCCCCCGAGGGCCCAGGGCCGCGGACTCGCGGGGCGGCGAGAAGGGACCAGGAGCGGTTGCAGCAGGAGCGGCTGCGGAAGGAAGAGGAGTAGCGTCTCAGAGGGAAGACAGTGAAGGCAGGGGACGTGGAGGTGAACGTGGCTCTGGATGACCCCCACGTGAGCGAGGAGGGCACCTTGCCGGCCTGGCTCCTGGACCCCGCGCCGTGCGTCGCTGGCAGGTGCGTCGCGCGCGTCTGGCACCCGCACCGGGGCGTGCACGTGCTCGGGCAGTGCCGGCATTCTTGCAAAGGCGAAGGGCAGTTCTGTGGGAGCCACGGCAGACCCGAGCAGCGACCTTTTGGGGAGTGGGACCCGGACCAGCGCCACAGTTCCCTGACGCGCGAGTGCCCGGAACGGTATGGCTTGGCCGTGAAGGAGGCGCGGAAGCGCGAGACGGTGCCGGCGGCGCCCCGCCCGCGCCGACCCCGGCCATCGCTGCCGCTCGCAAGGCGCGCGTGCCCAGGCTCCAGCCCGAGTATGTGGCCCTCCCGTGTGGCGAGCGCCGTCCTCTGCGGGCATTTAAAGAGGCCCCGGAGGCTCTCCCGCCGTTCCCGTGCCGCCTCTGCGACAAGAACTTTGCCACGCATGCCGGCTTCATGACGCACGTGCACGAAAAGCACCACGGGTGGCCGGAGTATAGGAAGCGCTTGTTCTACCTGGCCGAGCAGTGGCCCCAGCAGGACGACGACGTGCGGCCCGTGAGGCCCCAGGAGTGGCGGCAGTGCGTGGAGGCCTTCTCTGAGCACCTCGTCACGGGGTCTCACGACTGGCCGGCCTGCGCAGCGCCCGCCGATTCGGGGGAGGCCGCCGCCGCCGCTGCCGCGCCGGACGCGCCGCGCGCCTGGTGGAAGCCGCCAGGCGCGGACGGGGCCGTGCCGCCCGCGGGCGTGGACATGCCGCCCGTGGACATGGACGCGCTGGGCGCTGCTCCGGCGGCGTCGGACGCCGAGGGGCCCGAGCCCGGGCAGAGTCGCCGCGCCGTGCGCTCGAGGGTCGCGTGCTGCGTCTGCGCTCGTCTCCACTGGGCGGACGAGCTGCAGCGCGTGCACATCTGGCAGCAGCCGGACGGCGCCGGGGAGCGTTCGCTGCTCTGCGACCAGGTGCCGAAGCCGCCCGCGCGCGCCGAGCTCGAGGCGGCGAGGGGAGAGGCATCCGAGGCCGCGGGCGCGCAGGCGCAGGCCATGCGCCTGACGCAGCGGCAGCGCGCCACGCGCTGCTGGACCCGGCACGGTACCACGCTCGGTGGCGCTTCGTGCGCGAGGGCCCCAACGGCGTCGAGCGCCCGGGCGGCATCCCCCTCGAGGAGCTGGAGGCGTCCGCAGTGCGCGACCCTGGCCCAGACGGGAAGCTGTGGCTCTTGCACAAGAAGTGCTTCAAGATTGACAGGCGCCAGTCAGACGGGGTGCTCGTGGCCGACGCGAAGCAGAAGGTGCCCATCTGCGCAGGGTGTCACGGCGCGCTCTCCAAGAGGTTGCCCACGATGCCGCCCTGCGCGCTGGCCAACGATCTCTGGATCGGTCGGCTGCCACCGCCGCTGCGGAATCTCACGCTGGGCGCGAAGCTTCTGCTGCCCATCGCGCGGGGCATCGTGCGGCGGTTCAACTGCAAGGCCGACTCTGGTGAGTGGGCTCCGATCGACCAGAAGATCAAGGCGTACGTGGGAACTTCGTGGCGTTCCCGCAGGCGGACGGCGGCCGGCAGGTGCTGTCGCTGCCGCCGCGGGAGAGCGACCTCGTCGAGTTCGTGCAGATTGTCTTCGCGGGGTCCGACCCCGCCACCCTGCAGAAGGCGCTATTGGAGGAGCTCGGCGTGCCCCTCGCCGATTTCAAGCGCGCTTACGAGTACCTCCGCGACACGAACGAGCAGTGCGCCGCGGTGCGGTGGGACGAAGAGGCCGCGCAAAACTTTGCGGACCCCGAGGGCGACGGCGATGGCGACGGCTCCTCGCTCCTGGGCCTGCCTCGCTGTCACGCGGCGTGCGTGGCCGTGGGGGGTAAGGGCGGCGACGCTCGCCAGGAGGGCCCGGCCGATGCCGTGCAGCCCGGCGCGGGCCCGGCCCCGCCGAAGCGGACGAGTGCAGGCGCAGCGAGCGCGGAGGGCGAAGCGAACGCGGCGGCTGACGGCGGGGGCGAGGCAGGGGGCGGGTGCGGGGATCCCACCGGTGAGGACGCGGCTGGCGCTGGCGGGGAGGATTCAGAGGGCGACGAGGGCGAGGCTGGTGAGGGAGAGGGCGGCGAGGGTGTCGAGGAGGGCGAGTACTGCGCCGCCGTCGCGGACGCCGACATGCTGGCCGATCTGGACAAGCAGTGGCAGACCGTGCACCTCAGCCTCCAGAAGGCGGAGGTGATTGCGCGCGAGAAGCGGCGTGTGGAGGCACTGACGCGGCAGTTCGACGACATGGAGAATTTCCAGGACCGAGATTCCGACCTGCGCTTGGCGGAAGCCGCGAAAGAGGCCCACAAGGCTGCGAAGGCGCTCACCAACTGCAACAAGGAGGCGCTCACGAAGAAGCTGGAGCAGACGGAGCAGAAGATTCAGGCCACGCGGCCTCCTCCGGGAGTCGCCGGGAAACGCGCGGCCGGTGGCGGCGGCGGCGGCGGCGGCGCGCCGGCCGGGGGCGCTGAGGGCGGGGGGGCGAGGCGCGCGGTGCGGGTCGTCGTGCCCACTGGAACCGAGCCTGTCAGCATGTTCTCCCCCGGTTTCTGGAGTGCTTTCGACCCCGTCGCGTTTCCCTACGGCGACGGCGTCTTCGGAGTCGACAGGGAGGCGAAGTTGACGTACGACGAGTGGTGCAGGTGCCTCATGGCTCGCGAGGAGCTCGAGTACGAGGTCCCCGACGACGTCTCGGCGCCCGACGCTGCGCGGGCGCCCGCGCCCGACGCTGCGCGTGCGCCCGCCGCGTCTGAGTCGCCCGTGCCGCGCTGGCGTCGCCACGCGGACCTGCTCACGGCCCAGTATTGCCTCTGGCGCAGAAAGGCTATCATTCAGTCGGCTAGGTTATTCGTGCGCAAGCAGCGTCTGGGGGAAAGCATCGCGGACCTCGCCGCACTGACGCCGGAGGATCTGGCGCAGGTCGTGGCCGTGCTCGGCAGGGGGGCGGGCATCAATGAGGCCCTGGGCCTCGAGGGCTTGCCCCGGAACGTCAAGAGCGCGCTGCGCAGCATGCTGCTCAGCAACCGTGATGTCGTCGGGTCCGACGCGCACCGGACCACGCTGCGGCACATCAGTACCAGCTACACCCGGCTCTTCGGGCCGCCCCTGGTGTTCACGACGCCGAACATCGCGGACACTCGGAACCTGATGGTGTCCCTGATGTACGAGGGCGCCTCCGTACAGCGATGGCGGCTGCTGGAGGAGACTGCTCCTGTGATGCCCTCAACGCGGGACATGCTGCGGCGGGTGGCCGCTGACCCGGTGTCGCAGGCCATGGTCACGAACCTCATGCTGGAACTGTTCCTGGAGCATGTCGTCGGCGTCACGCGGCAGCGCGGGGCCACGGGCGTCTCCGACGGTGTGGCCGCCACGGGGGCGTGTGGAGCGTTCGGGCTCGTCCGCGCGTTCTTCGGACCCGTGGAGTCGCAGGGGCGCGGCGGCATCCATCCGCACATCCACCTGTGGCGCCTGCACCCGATGACCGGCGCGTTCCTCGCGAAGCTGCGCGCGGGGGACGTCGAAGGCCTCGAGGAGCGTCTGAGGAGGTGGAGGGAGGCCGTGCTCGCCAGGGTCGGCAGCGTGCAGTTCGACGCGGCGGAGGAGGTGGGCCGGCAGCTGGGCTTGGACGGGCCGGACCGTCTGCCGCCGCTTCCGCTCGGCCCGCGGGATCGACGTCTCGCGTTCGCGGACGGGAAGCGAGAGGAGAGCGACCTCCAATTGAAGTACAATACCATCGCTGGCGCCTCGCGTCGTCAGCTCGGGAAGTTGTGCAAGAGGGCGTACGAAGAGGGCCGCCGCTCCGTCCGTGCTGACAACCAACTGTCCACAGAAGAGCTGCGGAATCAGGTTGCGGCCATGATGAACGTCGATCTCGTGGAGGAGCGGGCGATGCTGGAGCAGCAGCCCGCAATAGAGGGTCCGCTCCGGCAGCGCCCGTTCGCGCCGCTGGCAGATCCAGAGCCCGATCCCCATGAGCAGCGGGCACAGTACCCGGCGGTATTTGGAGAGCCTCTCACGGGTGCGCACGTGACGCTGCAGCCGCAGTACCGCCGCAAGCCTGCGTACCGCGTGGTGCGCGCCGTCGACGGCGCCGCGGCCATGCACTTTGCTGAGTGCCCGGGGGATGGGGCGCGGACCTGGGCGCGCTGCTTCGCGCGGGACGCGCGCAAGTGTATCATCCGTGGCCACCTGCACAGGTGCGGTCCCACGTGCTGGAAGCACAAGACGAACGACGATGTGCCTCAGCACTGCAAGGTGTGCCGGCTCGGCTTCTACACGAGTACGAGACTGCGGTCTACAGCCACCCGTCCAGGAAGCGTCCTGCCGCCGCCTTCGTCTGGCGGCGCCTGCGCAAGGGGAAGGATTTGGTGCTTCCGGAAGATGCGAAGGTTCAGTACGCGTGCGGTCCGTTGGAGGAGGGGGAGTGGAACCCTCCTGGCGAGCGCCTGGATCTGGACGACGTTCCGGCTGAAGGCTACGGCCCGTGGCCGCACCGCTGCAACCGGTACGGCAGAGCTGGTCGCGTCGACGTGGTGCGGTACCACCCGTACCACGGGAGCACGAACCCTGTGGGCCAGGTGTGTCTGCGGAGCAACCTGGACGTCCAGTGCCTGGACCGCGTGGTGCTCGACCTGCCGGGCGACGACAGCGTCGGGCGCGCGCCCGCCAGCGACCCTGTTGTGCCGCCGCCTCCGGAGCCCGGTGCGTTCGCCGAGCCTGTCGGCGAGGCATCGGACGCGCTGGCTGGCGCCGGGACTGGCGGCACCGGTTGCGACGAGGGCACTGGGCAGAGCGGAGGTTCCACGGGTTCCGGGGCGTCGGCCGCAGCGCAGGGCGGGGGCGGGGCGGCCGAGGGGGCGGCGCGCGCGGCTGCGGCGGGGGGCGGGCGCGTGCCCGTGGGGCGCCGCCTCGGCCTGCCCAGGGGAGGAGGTTTGCTCGGCGGGGCGCCGACCACGATGGACGATCCGAACGCGGGGGATATCTGGGGCTTCAGAGAAGAGGATGACGAGCCGTGGGATTTGGCCGATGCGTATGGCTTGGATCCGCCGCCTCCGCCGACGCCGGAATTCGAGGACATCGCTGGGTTCAGCGCGGCTTCGTGTTACGACGGCAGCCGGCCCGGGTTCGTGTTCAAGAAGGGGGAGCAGGGCCTGGGCTACTACAGCGACCGGCGCGCGGAGCGCGAGCTGCCAGAATCAGCCGTCGAGACAGAGCCGAGGTCGCGGGCGCCAGGCCGCGCCGCGTCGCGCGCGGCGGCGTCTGGCAGCCCTGCATCGAGCGCGCCCGCGTCGCCCGCCGCCGCCGCAGCTGCTGGCGCGAGCGGCAGCGGTCCGCCCGGCAGCCTGCGGGAGCACGTGTTGCACTCGCTGGAGGCCGTGTTCATGGACGCCATCAATATGGCGCACTACCAGACGGACTACACGACCAAGGCGGGGCCGATCGCGGGAGACCTCGGAGTGCTGCACGCGCAGAGCACCGGGTTGGAGTGGCTCCGACTCCAGCAGAAGGCGGAGCGGGAGGCGGATGAGGCGGCGGAGGCGGAGGGCGAGGAGGACGTCGACGGGGCCCGGGCCGCTGCTGCCGCTCGTCGCAGCGGCTGGGGCGGAGTGCTCGACTCTGCCAGGCGAACTGTCATCAAGCTCACGACCAGCTCGCACCGGGCGCTCCTGAAGAAGCTGCCCGAGATGATGTTCCAGATGCAGTATGGCCACGAGTGCTATTGCTCCCATGACACCTGGACTCTGTATTGCAAGGGGATCGTGGCGCTGGCGTTCCAGGCAAGCTCCGCCGTTCATCAGAAAAAGGACGACTTCTGGACCGACCCGCGCGCAGACCACATCGAGGTGGACCAGCCGGCCGCGGGAGAAGTGGACGGCGAGGGGGGCGGCGGTGTCATGGATGCGCTGGACGAGGCGCGCGCAACGCTGCACGCCCGTGTCGTCGACGGCGTTGTCGGGGAGGGCGCGGCTGCCGGTGCTGCTGGGGGGGGGCAGCCCGAGCAGGAGCAGCAGCAGGGTGTCGAATACAGCGCGCGGCTGGACCACGACATGAAGATGGACTGGCTGCATCGCGGCGACAGGGAGCCCCTGAAGTCCATGGGCATGTACCATTACGCCATGTACGTGTACACCGCGCAGGCCAACCCGCTCCACTTCGACCCGCAGGACTTCGAGACGTACGCGTTCGCGGACACGCACCCGGCCGCCGCCTCCCGAGTGCAGAAGCTCCGCGTCGGCGCGCCGTTCAGGGTGCCCAAGTTCTTCGGCTTTACGATGCCTTCGAAGGAGAAAGAGGCAGAGGTCAACGCGCTGTTCAAGTCTGTGATCTTCCGTCCTTTGCAGCCGGCTGAGAAGGGGGCTGCGGCCTGGGCGCCCTACAGGGCCGGCGTCGACGCGTCCGGGAAGCATCGGCCTGCCTGGGAGGAGTGGTGGGCGAAGCAGGTGGCGTTGTCCAGGCAGTACGAGGAGTGCGAGCGGCGAGCAGGAAAGTGGTTCACGATCGAGGACATCGATCTGAACCGGGGCCCGGACGAGCGTCCAGGCTACTTTGCACAGCGCCCCAGCGCCGCCGAGTTCATGGCACGCTGGACCGTCCAGGTCGCGACGAACCTCGACGTGGAGGCGGAGGCGAAAGGGCGGCCGCGAACCAAGATCCGTCCGGAGGCCAAGGATTTCGAGCAGCCTGCTGAGCTGGAGGCCGTGGGGAATCGGCCTGCCGGGGAGGCGGACGAGGAGGAGGGGGCGGGCGCCGGCGGCGGAGCGTTGGATGGTTTTGCCCAGGAGGTCGACGAGGGCGAGGCGGACGAAGCGTGGGCGGCGCACCGACAGATGCCCGCGCACGCCGTGCCGGATAGTCAGGTGCCCGCGGTGGCTCAGTTGGAGCTTATTCGTGGGTCGTCGCAAAGCTTGGTCTATAAGAATATCTTCCTTGACGGCTATGCGAAAGACCATAAGCCGCCGCCTGCTGCCGCGAGTACTGGAAGGCAGACCGGCTTCGTCGGTCTCGAGTTGGACGACTCTCAGTTCGAGGAGGGCAAAGCACAGCAGAAGGAGGCGTTCCGATACAGGAAAAAGGGATCACAGGGCTTGCCTGGGGATGGCGACGGGCGGGGCGGCCTCGCGGGTTCGGCGCCTGCCGTGCTGGTGCCTGGTCGGCCGCCGCCGCCCGCGGTTGCCGGCGACGCGAAGCGGCCGCGGCGGGCGCGCGACATCGCGGAGAGGCTGTTTAACGAGTGGGCGACTAGGGCGGACAACCCCGTGACGTTCAATAAAGAACAGAAGGCGGTGGTCGCCTTGGTCGTGGGCCAGGTGGAGGCCATCGTGGCATACGAGGAAGATCTGCGCAGCGGAAAAAGCCCCAAGCCGGTGGAGCAGATGGCTCTCCTGCTGCACGGGGAGGGCGGGACGGGGAAGACGGAGGTGGTGAAACTGCTGCGACGTCTGCTCAACGAGGTGTTCGGCGCGGGATCGGAGATCGCCGTGGCCTCGTCGAACAGCGCTGCGCGCGTCATCGGGGGGGAGACGATCCACAGCGGCTTCGGGCTGAGCGGCCAGCAGGCCATGACCATCGCTAGGCTTCGGGGCAGAAAGTCGATGACATCGTGGACCGCATGAACGACCTCAAGGCCGTCATCGTGGAGGAGGTGTCCATGGTGCCGCCCCAGCTTCTCGGCGCTGCATCGTTTCGCATGTGCAAAGCCCGTAAGGCTAAGTATAATTGCGATGTGAACCTGTACATGGCGCGGGGGCACATGTTCGGGAAGGTTCCGATTGTCATGTTCCTGGGGGATTTTTATCAGCTGGGGCCGGTGAGCGGCAAGGGCAGAAGGTCTTCCTTGCTGCAGCGTGAGTCGCCCGAGGCGCCGATTCACGTCCGCAATGGGCAGTCCATGTTCCTGGACGGTGTCACCCACGCTATGTTTCTGTACGAGACGCACCGCTTCAAGGACCTTCTCGTTACTCCGCACGCGCCCTGCCCTTTCATGCCCGGGTTCTTGAAGACCATGAGGCAGGGCAAGAAGTTTACGGCCGAGCAGAAAAGGGTGGTGCAAGGGTGGGTGGTCCGACCCGGTAAGAACGACAAGCGGCTGCAGGACCCCCATGTCAAGGACGGGTTCGAGATGGGCATCGCCTGGGAGGCCGTGCACAGGCAGATGCAGTATCGGGCCGTGCGAGAGGCCAGGGATAAAGGGCAGATGCTGCTGTACGTGCAGGCCGTGGACCTGCCTCCAAAGCCATTCTGTGAGGAGCATCACAAGGCCATGCTGCAGGTGCCGAACGTGAACAACACTGGTCACCTCATCGGCATGTGCCCGCTGTACATCGGCATGCGTGTGCGGCTGAACGTGAAGTTGTCGGCGAAGCACCAGATCGTGCAGGACGCCGTGGGGGTAGTCAAGGACGTGAGGTTCCACCCGCAGGAGTTCGAGACGCCGGACGCGGATTGGCGCGAAAAGAAGCTTCACGACGCCCACCGGCTCGGTTATTATCGATGCAAGCGTTTGCCGCGCGGTGTCCTCGTCGAGTTTGATGGCCTCAAGAAGGACTTTGGGTTCGGGCAAGGGGTCGTGCAGATCGCGCCGCACAGGGCGTCCTGGGAGTGGAATCATCACTACGACGACGATGGCGAGCGAAAGCTTCGGAAGGTGAAGGTTACGAGGTACCAGATCCCGTTGCTGCCAGAGAAAGTTCGCACCGTGCAGACTGCGCAGGGCCTGGGTATGGATGCGGCCACCATGGTGCTCCAGAAGCCCATGAACATGGGCGCCGATGACTGGTGGCTGCACCTGTACGTCATGCTCAGTCGCGTTCGCGTGGCCCACCGCGTGCTCGTCTACACCCTGCCGCCCTGGGACATCCTGCAGCGGGGCCCGCCGCAGTACGTCCGCGAAGGGGTCCAACGCTTTGAGAAAAAGATGGGGGAGAGTTTCGAAATCGCGAAGCAATGGGCGCAGGATTACGGCTGGGACGTGGGGGATGGGCCCGCCGCACGGGGCGCCCAGGAGTCGAGCTCGGCGCCCGTGCCGCCGCCGGTGCCGCCGCCGTCGCCGCTGGGCCCGTCTCGTGACGCGGGGAGCTCGGCGGGCGTCGGTGAGGGGGCGGGCGACGACGACGACGTCGACGGATCAGCTCCTTCGGACGGGGAGGCGGCCCCTGCGGCGTCTGTGCATACGCCTCTGCCCTCGCACGCGCTGCGCCCGGGCCAGGCTCTGACGGTGCCGCCGGCATACATTGCGCCGGACGCTAGGCCTGCGGGGCGGGGCAGGGGCCGCGGCCGCGGCGGCGACGCGACGGGGACCGGAGATGCGGCGGCGGCATCGTCGACGGGGAGCGCTGTTTCGCGGGGGCGCGGGCGCGCGGGTGGCGGCCGCGGTGCTGGTAGGGGCGCCGTAGTGCCGAGGGATCTTTGGGGGGACATGTTTCGCACGGCGGCGACTGTTGGCGATGGAGCAGAGCCGCCAGAGCTGCTCCCGCTGGACCGGGATCTGTGCATGGCAGCCTACGGCGTGTCCCAGGAGGATGTCACCAGGGAGCTGCAGTGGCACTGCGGCCGCGGCTCTGGCGTGGGCATCGCAAATCCGGCAATACTTGCTTCGTGAGCGCAGTCGCGCAGGTGCTGCTGCGCCTGGCTCCCTTCCGTCGGCTTCTCCACGAGCACGGCCAGAATTGCCCTTTGAACACAGAAACTTGCCCGGTGTGTGCGCTCGGAGCTCAGGCCGCGGCTCTCTCTGTCCAGGGCGTGGGGGTCTACGCCGTCGCGCCGCTCGCTACTGCCGCGCGCGCGGGGCTTTTCGGTCAGCGAGAATTCACAGAATTCGATCAGCAAGGGAGACCGAAGCAATGCGACGCGTCAGAGTTCTTCCTGGCCGCCCTTCGTGCTGTCACCGAGGCTGGATATCAGGTACCGACACCGCATCACGGTGCGCGCGCTGCGCTCCAGCAGCGTGTTTGCGGCATTGCGTTGCGGCAGCGGAGGCGATGCGACGTGTGCCGGGCAAGTTCGGACACGGGGGTGATTGATTCGCGCTTGAAGCTGGTCCCTTCCGAATTGCTCGGCCCCGACCACCGGGGGGCCTGCGATCTGGAGGATTTGATCCGACGGGAATTGAGGCATATTGGCGGGCCAGGTCAAGGATGTCCGGCGCACGCACACCTCAGTCGTGCGCAGAGGGAGGCGGCCGGGGTCTGTCAAGGCATCAGTGTGTATACGGGCAATCGCTGGGAGCGATCGCCGCCGGTGCTCTTCGTGACCGTGGAGCGGGTGGTCACGCGCGCTGATCGGAGCGAGTGGTACGACAGACGCCCTGTGCGCTTTCCTCAGATTCTGCGGCCTGTGGATGCCGAGTGCGAGTACGTTTTCTCTGGGGTCGTTGTGCATCAGGGCGAAAGCGCGAAGAGCGGCCATTATTATGCGTGTGCAGCCGTGGGTGTGAACGAATACGCCAAATTCGACGACGAAGCTGTTCAGCCCAGGACTTGGGCGCAGATTGCCAGAGACCACCAGGTGCACGTTGGCGCCGATGTGTTTGCGTATGTGCGCAGGGCGGGTCCGCGGGGCGGAGGCGGCGGGCGCGCGGCGGCGGGGTCTCCGGGGGGCGCCAGCGGCAGCGGTGGTGCGGGACCCTCTGGGGCGCCGCCGGCTCCGCCGACTGCGCCTCTCTGGCATGCAGGCGGGCGCGCGGCGGGGTCTGCGGGGAGCGGCGATGGCGGCGGCGGCGCTGCTTCCAGCGCCCCTGCCGCGCCGTCTGCGCCGCCGAGTGCGCCCGCCGGGCAGCAGGCGTCGGGGGGCGAGCCGCCGGGCAAGCGGCGTCGGGCGGGTGGCGGGGATCCTGGCGCTGGCGACGGGGGCCCCGGCGCTTCGGGGCAGCCGCAGCAGCCATTGCGCAGGGGCTAGAAGCGCGGGCTGTCCCCGCCGGCTCTGGGCAGCACGGGCGACGAGGACGACGACGCTGGCAGGGCCGCTGGCGTTCCGTCCGCGGACCCGGCTCCTGCTGGAGTCCAGCCAGGCGCGGGGGCGTCGCTCGCGGGGGACGAAAGGCGTCGCTTTACGCCAGAAAACATTGACACCGCGAAGTGCATGGCTCGTACCTGGGCGGACGGAGCTGGCGGGCAATGCCGGAGCGCGCCAAAGCAGGGATGCGGGGATCTGTGCGGGCAGCATTTCAAGCAGCAGCACAAGGATGGTTTGCATGGGCGTGTGGACGGGCCCATCCCGGAGGGAAAGTTGAAGGTGTTCAAGGAGAAGAACGCAGGCAAGGCCCCGCGTGCGGCGCCCGCGGCTGAGGCTGGCGCGACTGGCAAGGGCGCGGGGCGGGCCGCGGTCGTCACGCGAGCAGGTGCTGGGTCTGCCAGCGGAAGCGGGCGGGGGGGGGCGGCGCGTGCAGAGGCGGCTCCGGGGGGAGGGCATGCAGGCAAGGCCCCGCGCGCGGCGCCCGCGGCCGAGGCTGGCGCGAGTGGCTCGCCCGCGGGGGGGCCCGCGGAGGGGCGATCCGCCAAGGTGCCCGCCAGCGATGGCGTCGCCGCGAGGGCGCCGACAGGGGGCGGCGACGGTGCTGGAGGGGCTGGCGCGCCCAGTGCGGCTTCGGCCCTGTCGTCGGGCGAAGCGCGCGGGGAGCGTGGCAGCCGCGCGAGCACGCGGGATATCGCTGCCGCTGCTGCGGAGGATCGCGCGCGGCAGGAGGATCCTGATGAGAGGCGGCAGCGCCTGGCCATCGCCGAGCACAACCAGCGGCAGGACTTGATCGGCGAAGTCGTTGGAGCTTTCGTGGCGCGTCGGGAGGTCGTGCCCGTCGGAATTGGCAGGTGGACTGAGGAGAGGCTGCGACAGACGTTGCGCCGCCTGCGCGGGGGCGGAGATGACGAGCCAACGATCGTGGCGGTGTCGGACGCGGCTCTCTGAGAGCTGCGCCTCGTGTGCAGCGGCGCTCGCCGGCCCTGGGTGTGCCGTTGACAGAGCTCTGCCGTTCACGCGCACCGGGCGCTTGGGCTGCCACTGGAGGTTGGCACGGGCGCCCTGTAGGCGCGTCCGTCTTGCATGTGTGTTCTTGTGTGCCTGTGTGCATGAGGATGTTTTGTCAGTGCGTGAGTGTGTGTGCGCTGGCGTGTGTTTGTGTTTGCCTGTGTGTCTGCTGGCGTGTGTGTGTAAGTGTGTGTGTGGGTGTCTTTGTGTCTGTGTGTTTGTGGCTCTGTTTGTGTGTCTGTCTGTGTGTCTGTCTGTGTGTCCGTGGGTATGTGTGTGTGTGTGTTTGTCTGTGTGTCTGTATGCATCTCTGTTTGTATCTCTTTTTGTGCGCGTGTCTGTTCGTGTGTGTGTGTGTGTGTGTGTGTGTGTGTGTGTGAGAGTGGGCGCGTGTGGATGTGAGTGTGCTCGAGCGTGTGTGTGTATCTGTGTGTGTGTGTCAGTGTGTTTGTGTGTGTCTGGTGTGTTTGCGTGTTTGTGTGTGTGTGTGTGTGTCCGCGGTGTGTGTGTGTGTGATATGTGTTGTGTGTTTGTGTTTGCGCGTTTGCGCGTGGGTGTCGACCTTTGCGTGTGGGTGTGTGTGTGTGTGCGTGTGTGTGGAGCATGCTTGCGTACGTGCGCGACACTGCGCGCTCCCTGAGGAAAAGTGCGTGTGTGCCCGTGTGCGTGCGTGTGTGTGTGTGTGTGTGGGCGCATGGCGCTGGCACCCCCGCCCCTTCCTGCCCCCCCCTCTCCCCCTCCACCCCTCTCCCCGGCGCTCCGCGAGGGCGGAGTGGCTGGAGTGGAAGGAGGGCCGGCCCCAAAATGGGGCGGTGCCTCCCCCCTCCGGAGCGCCGGCGGGGAGGGCGGGGGCGCGGGGGGGGGGCTTGGGGGCGCGGTGGAAGAGTGCGCTGACCAGTCGGGGAATGAGTCTGTCACAACGTTGTCGTCTGTGCGTGGTTATCCGTGGGTGTTCGCCATTGCGTCTATGTGTGCGCTTGTGCGTGTGTGTGTATGTGTGTGTGTGGGGGTGGGTGGGTGGGTGGGTGGGGGGGGGGCGCGTGTGTCTCGTATGTGTGTGTGTGTGTGCCCCTGCGTGTGTCTGGGTGCACATGCGCGTGTGTGTGTGAGTGTGTGTGCGTTTGCGTGTGGACGTGTGTGCGCTCGTGTGTGTATGTGTGTATGTGTGCGTGTGTGTGGAGCATGCTGGCGTACGTGCGTGCTCTTGTGTATGTATGGAATTGAGTTTGTCCGTGTGTGTACGCGTGTGCGTGCTTATGCGCGTGTGCTTGCGTGTGTGATTGGTTCTTTGCTATCCTGCGTCTGTGTTCGTCTGCGCATGTGCCGCCGTCCGCGCGCCCCCTCCTCCCCCCTCGTCCCCCTCGGGCGCTCCGCGAGGGCGGAGTGGTTTGAGTGGAGGAAGGGCGGGCCACAGAATGGGGCGGTGCCTCCCCCCTCTGGAGCGCCGGCGGGGAGGGCGGGGGCGCTCCGTGCCCCCCGTGTGTGTATGTACTCTTGTGTTCCGCGTGCGTGTGCGTGTCCGTGTGTGTGTGTGTGATATGTTGTGTGTTTGTGTGTGCGCGTTTGCGCGTGTGTGTAGACCTTTGCGTGTGGATGTGTGTCTGTGTGCGTGTGTGTGTATTTGTGCGTGTGTGTGTGGAGCATGCTGGCGTTTGTGTGTTCTTGTGTATGTATGTGTGTTTGTGTGTTCGCTTTTGCGCGTGTGTGTGGACGTTCGCGTGTGGATGTGTGTGTGCGTGTGTGTGTGTGTATGTGTGTGTATGTGCGCATGTGTGTGGAACATGCTCGCGTACGTGTGTACTCTTGTGTATTAGTCTGTGTGTCTCCGTGTGTGCGTGCCTATGTGCGTGTGCTTGCTTGTGTGACTGCCTGTTTGCTATCCTGCGTCTGTGTTCGTCTGCGCATGTGCGTGTGCGCGTGCGCGCGCGGTGTGGTGCCGCCGTCCGCGCGCCCCCCCTCCCCCCTCCCCCCTCCCCCCCCCGGCGCTCCGCGAGGGCGGGGGGGTTGGAGCGGAGGGAGGGCCGGCCCCAAAATGGGGCGGTGCCTTCCCCCTCCGGAGCGCCGGCGGGGAGGGCGGGGGCGCGTGGGGGCGGCAGGGGAGCGCGGGGGGGGGCGCTGAGGCGGCAGCGGTGCGTGCGTCATCGTGTGGTCGTCAGTGCGTGGGTTTCCCTGGATGCTTGCGTTTGCGTCTGTGTGCGTGGGTTGTACGTGCGTGTGTGTGTGTGTGTGTGTGTGTGTGTGTGTGCGTGTGTGCGTGTGAGTGTTTGTGTGCCCCCGTGTGTGTATGTGCATGTGTGATTGGTGTGCGTGTGCGCGTCCCTCTGTGTGTGTGTGTGTGAGATGTGCCGTGTGTTTGTGCGTGCGCGTTTGCGCGTGTGTGTCGACGTTTGCGTGTTGATGTGTTGCGTGTGCGTGTGTGTGTGTATGGGTGGTGTGTGTGTGGAGCATGCTGGCGTATGTGTGCGTTCTTGTGTATGTCTATGTGTTTGTATGTGTGTGTTCGTTTGTGCGTGCTTATGTGCGTATGCTCGTTTATGTAAGTGCCTCTTTGCTATCCGGGTTTTGGACGCTACCAAGTTCCCCCAGCCGCCCCGGGGGTGTGACGGGGAATGAGGTAGCTTGGTGAACTGCCGGTGAGACTCGGTACCCCCCAGTCTCATTTCAGCCTGGGCGCTAGGCGCAATTCGAGCCTCCGGGCAGGAAATGTTTTTTTGGGTTTGGGAGCGGGGGCGGGGGCGGGACTGGGGCCGGGGCCAGGGGCGGGGGCCGGGCCGGAAACCCAGGGGCCGGGGCCAGGGGCGGGGGCGGGGTTTTGTATAGTCTGTGATGTTGGTAGACTGCAGGTTAAGCGTAGGGAAGCGGGGGCTTTGCCATAGCCATTTTGGGTCCGCAGTCGTTGGCTCGAGTTCGAGCCAGGACTCGGGTGGGCAGGGGGGCCGCGGGGCGGCCACAACCGCGGTGCTGCAGTCCGGGGACTGCTGGCATCCTCGAGCTAGCGACCCAGGGTCGCTGGCGCGGGGCGGAGCGGTGCCATGGCGGCGGGCTTCCTGATGGCGCACTTGGCAGTTATGGTTACTTGGTTACTTGGTCGGCCCAGGGGGCGATGGGTTGGTGGCCTTATGGTCGCGCGGCGGGCGTTGGGGCCCCCGCGCCGACGGCACTACCCAAGCCCGGGCCGAATCTTCAGACGGGGGCGGTGGTGGGCATGGCAAGGGGCGCGGCGCGCCCGCCAAGCCTGCGCCCGGAGCGGGCGGTGGTGGGCATGGCCAGGGGCGCGGCGCGCCCGCCAAGCCTGCGCCCGGAGCGGGCGGTGGTGGGCATGGCGAGGGGCGCGGCGCGCCCGCCAAGCCTGCGCCCGGAGCGGGCGGTGGTGGGCATGGCGAGGCGCGCGGCGCGCCCGCCAAGCCTGCGCCCGCGGCAGGGAAGGGGCGAGGGCCGCTGGCCAAGCCCCCTGGGGCGCGCCCGGCTGGTGCCACGACGACTACGACTACGACGACGGGGGCGTCCGCACGGCGGGCTGTGACCAGGACTACGACGGCCGCGACTACGACGACTTCGACGACCCCCCTGAGGCAGAGGCCTGGGCGCAGGGGCGGTGGCGAACCTACGGGTAGCCCCGCCGCGCCGGATCCTTCGGAGCGACCTTCATTGACACCGTCCGGCCAGCCGGCAGCCCAGAGCAACGGTTCGGGCGCTGGCGAGGCCCCGTCTCCGGTGGATCCGGTTTTCCCCGTCGCTGAGCGAAGCCGCGCGGCGGCCAGCTCCGTGGGGGGCCCTGGGAGCAGCGGGCTGGGCCTCGACTTGCTTCACCTCGGCTGGCTGGCCGCTGGTTGGTTGGCCTGCTGCGTGTTGGGAGCCGAGTGCCGACATCGCCGCATGGAGGCTGCGCTGGCCGAGAAGGGCACCAACCTGCAGCTTTGGGCGACCGAGGCGCTCGACGCCGGGGAGAAGTTGGCCGTGGCCCGGTCGCGGTGCACCGCCCTGGAGGCAGAGCGGTCACGGGCCGCCGTGGGTGCTGAGGAGTGGCGCCAGGCCTACGAAGAGGAGGCGACTCGACGGTGGAGAGAGCGCGTTTCACGGCAGATGATAGCCCGAGAAGGCTCGTCCTAAAGGGATGAGCCATGCATGCGAGTTACGAGTCGGGCGCGCAAGTATGTTCCGATAAGACCATTTGCGAAAGGAAGCGCGCGTGGTCGCCGCCTTGATAATGGCATCGTCGACTCACTGACGACGAAGCTTCGAGCTGGGGTCCACAGGCCGAGCAGAGACCGTCCGGTCCCGCAGCCGGATCGACGATCTCGATGGCTCGCCCGCAGGTTGCGGGGGGCGATGCGGGAGTCCGGCGCCGGCGGATTTTCGTCGCGAGGCTGCGTCTCCGTCCGGGATGATGAGGGCCGGAGGCGTCCCGGCCGCCTCGGAGCGCGGGCCTGCGTCGCGTTCGCGACGACCGAGGGGGTCGACGGCAGAGGAGGAGGAGGAGTAGGCGGCGTAGGAGGAGAGAAGGATGAAGAGGCGCAGGCAGCGAAGGCGCCGGCTGCTGGGCCAGCGGGGACGGGGGGCCGCGCGGCGGTCAATCCCACCCCCTTCCGCCCGCCAGATGGCGAGAGAGCGGCGAGGGAGGAGGTCCGCCCGAGAGCGAGGACGAGGAGGCGGAGGAGGATGAGGAGGACCGCACTCCAGGAGGACGCCCGCACCCCGACCGAGGTTGTCTGCCAACCCCCAGCCGACGGGGGACCGTGGCGGGGCGGCGCGGTCGGTTCCGCCGGCGCGTTCGGATCGGCCATCATGGTCGGGGTGGGCCAGAACGACGGCTACGTGGGCGACGGGGCGCAGAGCAAGCGCGGCGTGCTGACGCTGAAGTGCCCAATCGAGCACGGCATCGTGACGAGTTGCGACGATAGGGAGAAGATTTGGCACCACACGTTCTACGCGATGTACGAGGCCATCCCGGCAGTGCTCTCGTTGCACGCTTCCGGCCCTGCCACTTGTATCGCGACGGACTCGGGTGCCGATGTGTCGCATGGGGTGCCAATTTACGAGGGTTATGCCTTGCCGTGCGCCATCTTGCGCCTTGACCTGGCCGGCCGCGACCTCACGGGGTACCTGATGAAGGCCGCGGACGTTACGGAGAAGCTCTGCTACGTTGCCCTCGTCTGCAACACTGAGATGCAGGCTGCCACCGAGGTTGGGGACGAGGAGAAGGCGTGCGAGCTTCCGGGCGGCAGCATCATCACCGTGGGCAGCGAGCGTGCCCGCTGCCCTGAGGTGCTATTCCAGTCCAGCTTCACCGGCAGGGAAGCCAGCGGCAACCACAACACCCCCTTCCAGTCCATCATGAAGTGCGACGTCGACATCCGCAGGGACCTCTACGCCAACACGCTTCCGTCTGGCGGCATCACCCTGTTCGCCGGGATCGGGGAGCGCATGAACAAGGAGCTATCCGCCCTGGCGCCCTCGACGATGAGGATCAAGATCGCGGCGCCGCCCGAGCGTAAGTACCCCATGTGGATCGGCGGGACCATCCCCCTCACGCAGAGCGCTTCTCAGCAGGAATGGGCTACGAGGGGCGAGTACGACGAGTCTGGCCCCACCATCGTTCACAGGATCGTCATCCGCGAGGCAGCGATGGGAGGTCCAGCCGGGCTGAACGAGGACGGCGGCTTGGCCATGCCTGGGCGGGGGCGCGCGGGCGAGGGCGAGCGGGCTGACGACAGCGCCTCGTGCGTCCTCCCCGGCGCCAGCGCCTATGGCAGCGCTGCCCACAGTGCCTATGCCAGTGATGAGGCCCACCCCAACGACGGCGACTGCGCTGGCACCCGTGCCGGCGCAACCGCCAGCGCCGGCGCCTGCGTTGATGCCGGCGCCGCCGCCCGCGGGTACACCAGCGCCGAGGCCAACATCGATCGCGGCCAGCGCGCCAGCACCAGCGCCATCGCGTTCACCAGCATCGATGCCAATGCACGCGCAGGCCCAGACCCGGCTCCGGATCTCTGGCGCGGGGCCGGCCCCGAGCTGGAAGCACGGCTGCGCCGGCGCGCGCTGGCCCTTGAGGGCGCCAGAGACGCGCTCGCGAGGCGCCGCGCGGAGCGGGCAGCCGCCGTGGCGGCGGGAGGGGCGCCAGCGGAGGCCAAGCAGTACCGGTTGACGGACGTGCTCGAGACCCGGGAGGTCGCGCGGTTGGAACGCGATGAGTTCCCCCGCGAGGCCCACGAGGCCCTGGAGGCGAGGCAGCAACTGTTAGTGGGGGCTCGCCGCCACCCCGCCGCGGAGCAGGCGCGGGGCCTCATGGAGATCGGATCCGAGGCCGAGACGGACGTGGAGGCCGACGAGGTTTGGGACATGGATTGGACCACGCACGGCACCGCGGGCACCGACAGGGGCCCCGTTTCCGGCACCAACGACGCCGCCGATTTCGTCACCGATGTCGCCGCCTGCACCATCATCGGGGGGCAGGGGATCGTGAGCACCACCGCGGGCACGTGGAGGGCCGCGGAGACGGCCGAGGCCGAGACGGACGTGGAGGCCGACGAGGTTTGGGACATGGACTGGACCAGGCTCGGCGCCGCGGGCCCCGACGAGGGCCCCGTCCCCCGCACCGACGCCGCCGCCGTCGTCGGCACCGTCGTCACCGCCGGCGCCAACATCAGCGCCAACGCCGACGCCAGCGCCGACGCCGACATCGATGCCGACGCTTAGGCTGGCACCGGGCCCACCTACGACACCGGCGCCGCCGCCCCCGACGTCCCCGCCTGCGCCGGCATCAACGACAGCGACGGCGCCAGGGCCGACGCCTACGCCGGGGCCGCCGCCAGGCTGGATGCCGACGACTGCACCTCCGGCTCCGACACCGATGAGGACATTGCCGCCTCCGCAGCCGCCAGCACGGGCGCCAGCGCCAACGCTCCCAACATCACCGCCGGTGCCGGCATCAACGCCATCGGCTCCGAGGGCCGCGCGGGCACCGCCGCCTCCTCGGCTGCCGGCGCAGGCGCCGACATCGACGCTATCGCCCACGCCAGCTCAGTGGCCGGCGAGGTCTGGGCTATGGGTTGGTCCAAGCATGGCGCCGGGTTCCCTGACGTGGGACCTAGCACTAGCACCAACGCCTGCGCTGAGGTCGGCACCAGCATCACGGCCTACGCCAACAACAGCGCCAGCACCGACGCTAGCGCCGACGCCTCCGCTACCGATGCAGGCGCTGCCGGCGTTACCGCCTACGCCGAAACCAACGCCAGCGCCGACGCCGGCGCAAGCGCCGACGCCGCTGCGAGAGCCGGCGTCGGCACCGATACCAGCGCAGGCGCTGGGACCAACGCCGGCGCCGACAGGGACGTCTGCACGGGCACCGGCGCCCGCACTGCCGCCGGCGCCGACGCTGGCCCTAACGTCGGCGACTGCGCCACCTGCTCCGCGCCTCCGCACGCACGGGCTTGGCTCCGCAGGCTCCGTGCAGCTCGCGCGGGCGCTCACGCGCGCGCGCGCTGCCAGTTCTGCTTTCGGTCGCGCTCAGCGCGCCGCGCGCGTCTCGCGCCCTTCGCGAGCGCGGCCACGCGCCGGCGAGCCGGCGCCGCGCGGTTGGGGCGCGTTTGCTCCCCGCCTGAGCGAGGCCGTGGAGGCCAGTTCAGGCGCGTGCCGTACGTTGCTGGCGGGGCTTGCCCAGCTGGAGCGTCGCGGCTGCCCTCCCCGCCGCCGCGGCAGGCCGCTCCGCGCTTGCCGAGCCACGAGGACCACCTCAAGCGCGACTCCGCCTCCCCCACCGCCGACGCCAACGCCGACGTCGAGGGCTCGAGGAGGGCTGCGGGGACGGACGGGGTCAAGACGGACGCGGAGGCCGACGAGACTCGGGACTGGGACTGGACCAGGTTCGGTGCCGCGGGCCCCGACGGGGGCCCCGTTCCCGGCACCGACGCCGCCGCCGTCGTCGGCCCCGTCGTCACCGCCTGCGCCAACATCAGCGCCAGCGGCGAAGCCGGCGCCGACGCCGACACCGATGCCGAGGCTCAGGCTGGCACCAAGGCCGCATCCTACGACGCGAGCGCCGACGCCAACGTCCCCGCCTTCGCTGACATCAACGCCGGCGACGGCGCCAACGCCGACGCCTATGCCGGAGCCGCCGCCTGGTCCGACGCCGAGCCGCCGCCGCTGCAGGCCGCTCCGCGCCCGCCAAGCTGCGAGGACTGCCGCGAGGGCGACTCCGCCTCCGCCACCGCCGACGTCGACGCCAACGGCGCCTACGCCGACGCCGAGACCAGCGGAGAAACCAGCACCGACGCCGACATCGGCATGACCGTCTACATTGGAACCGCTGCCCGCACCGCCGACGACGCCCGCGCTGGCACTGGGGCCCGCGCCTACGCCGGCGCCGCCGCCGGCCCCGGCGCCAGCGACGGCGCCTTCGATGCCGACGACGCGACCGCGGGCGTAGTCGCACACCGAGGCACGCACCATGAGGCGGGCGCTACGCAGTTCAGCTTCGTGGCTGCCCGTACCGCCCAGCCGGCGTTGGTCATGCCGGCGGGGCTTAGCCGCGTGGGTACGAGCCTTAGGGGCGACGTCCCAGCGGCGGGGTTGGCGGTGGCTGGAAACCTTACCGTTCGCATACCTTCGGATCACGTGGAGGATTGCGCGCACGCCCTGGTGAGGCGCGGGGCCGGGCCCCCTGTCGAGGGCACGCGGGCGCTCGACAGTACGTGGGATCCGACAGGCACGCTGACGCCCATCAGTGCGCCCGCATCCCAAAGCGCGCTTGGGCCTTGCAGCACTCTGGTATCCGAGAGCGTGCCCCAGTCCAACTTCAAGGGTGTGGCTGGGCTCAACGGCAGGCTCCATGGACTGTGGTGTTGTGATTGGATTGGCCGAGGGGATTGGCCCAGGCCTGGCGCCGGGTTCTCCGACGGGGGACCCGGCACCAGCACGGACGCCCGCGTTGAGGTCGGCACCAGCATCTCGGCCCACGCCAACATCAGCGCCAGCACTGACGCCAGCGCCGACGCCGACGCCTTCGATGCCGATGCAGGCGCTGCCAGCGCCACCGCCTACGCCGAACCCAACGCCACCGCCAACGCCGGCGCCGGCGCCGACGCCGCCGCGAGAGCCAGCGTCAGCACCGCGCCATCGCAGACGGAGCGAGGCCGTGGGAGCCAGCTCGGGCGCATGCCGCACGCTGCCGGCGGGGCTTGCCCAGCCGGGGCGTCACAGTTGCCCTCGCCGCCGCCGTTGTGGGCCACTCCACGCCTGCCGAGCTGCGAGGACTGCCGCGAGGGCGACTCCGCCTCCGCCACCGCCGACGCCGGCGCCGACGTCGACGCCAACGTCACCGCCTATGCCGACAACGACGCCAGCGACGACGCCGGCGCTGGCGCCGTCGCTGACGCGGGCGCATGCGCCGACGCCGGGACCCGCGCAGCGACCAGCGCCGACGCCGACATTGGCATGACCGTCTACATTGGGACCAGCGCCCACACCGCCAACAGCACCCGCGCTGGCAGTGCCCGCGCCTACGCCGGCGCCGCCGCCGGTCCCAGCGCCAGCGACGGCGCCTCCGGCCCCGCCGGCGCCGACATCGCGACCGCGGGGGTGGTCGCGCACCAGGGCACGCACAATGAGGCAGACGTTTCTCGGTTCAGATGCCTGGCTGCCCGTGCCGCCCAGCCGGCGTCGGTCATGCAGGCGAGGCTTAGCCGCGGGGGCACGAGCCTTAGGGGCGACGTCCCAGCGGCGGAGCTGGCGGTGGCTGAGGACCTTACTGGTCGCATACCTCCGGACCACATGGAGGATCGCGCGCGCACCCTGGCGAGGTGCGGGGCCGTGCCCTCTATCACGGGCACGCGGGTGCTCGACAGCACGCGGGTGCCGACAGGCACGCTGTCGCCCACCAGCGCGCTCGCATCCCGGAGCGCGCCTGAGCTTGGCGGCACGCCGGTATTCGGGAGCGTGCTCCAGCAGTCCAACTTCGAGGGCCTGACCGGTTTCCACAGCGGGCTCCATAAATTGCGTTGTGGCCGAGGGGCACCCACCACGTCCTTTTCGGGCCCATCGGCGGCGGACCCGAAGGAGGAGGCGCGCGGGGGTGGCTCAAAAGCGGCCCGATGCGCGCCAAGACCCGACATCGGGAGGCGACGGCGGGCGGGCAGCGGCTGCAATGGCACCTACAGCGGCGCCTACCGCGGCGCCGTCGGCGCCGACGGCGCCAGCCGCGCCAACCGTGGCACCGACGGTTGCGCCGATGGCATCACCGAAAGCAGGGACGGCCGCGCCGATGGCATCACCGACGGCGGCGCCGCCGGGGCCAACAGCCGCACCGGCCGTTGCGCCGCCAGCGGCGGCGAGGGCGGCACCGAGTGGCGCCCCGACAGCTGCGGCCCCGGCAGCCACGCCCACGGCTGCGCCGACGGCGGCACCGACTGCCGCTCCGACGGCTGCGGCACCGACAGCCTCACCGACAGCTGCCCCAACAGCCTCGGCGGCGTCGACGGCGGCGCCGACTGCCGCTCCGACAGCTGCGGCCCCGACAGCCACTCAGGCGGCACCGACCGCCGCTCCGACGGCTGCGGGGCCCGCAGCCGCACCGGCCGCTGCGCCGTCAGAGGCGTCGAGGGCGGCACCGACTGGCGCCCCGATCGCGGCGCCGCCAGCACCGCAGGCAGCGGCGCCGACGGCATCGCCGACAGCGGCGCCGACGGCCCCAATAGTCGCTCCGACGGCCGAGTTGTCGGCGGCGTTGGCGGCAGCAACCGCCGCCGCGCCGACAACGGCGGCCCCGACGGCCGCGCCGACGGCCGGCCCGGCGGCGGCACCGACTGCCGCTCCGACAGCTGCGGCGCCGACAGCCTGGCCGACGGCTGCGCCAGTTGCCCTGGCGGCGTCGACGGCAGCACCTACTGCGGTTCCGGCGGCTGCGGCCCCGACAGCCGCGTCGGCGGCTGCGCCACCAGTGGCGTCGGCTGCCGCCCCGACTGCGGCGCTTGCAGCCGCACCTGCAGGGGCGTCGACGGCATCACCGACAGCGGCGCCGATGGCACCGACAGCCGCTTCGACGCCAGCACCGACGCCGGCTCCGACGCCGGCACCGACGCCAGCACCGACGCCAGCTCCGACGCCAACACCGACGCCGGCTCCGACGCCAGCTCCGACGCCGGCTCCGACGCCGGCCCCGACGCCGGCACCTCCGACGCCAGCGCGGGCGCCGGGCCAGCGCCTAGGGCG